>PYXC01001083.1:2042500-2070000 GCA_015244755.2 Tenualosa ilisha
TGATAAGGCCTCCTTTTGTCCCAGTGTTGAAGGTTACAGTGGCAGTCTCAGACATGAAACTGATGAAATGCTAAGCAGCACTCCAGGCTATGACATAAGAGTGTGTGTGTGTGTGTGCGTGTGTGTGTGTGTGTGTGAGACAATTTGTAGGAATGCCAATAAAATATGTGCTGCCATGGTACCAGATCCATTAAACACAGTCTTATCCAAACACTGACGGAGCAATGCTATAGTATTACCAAACTGATGGGTCCTGACTATACTCCTAAAGGAACCATGTTGCCTGCACAGATCTGTATACATTAGAAATGTACCAACTGATCCTGATAGTTTATTTGTGTGTGTGTGTGTGTGTGTGTGTTTACAGACTCTAATGACACTCATGTTGTAAGGAAGTTGATTGGAGACATTCTGTATGGGAAAACCCAGAGTCCTCCTCGGACACCACCTGGCCTCTCACCTGAACTGTAACCTTTATCTCCCATCATCCCTGTAAATACACCTCATCAATAAAGGACATTCAGACAAACAAAAAACAGTCTTTTTGTCTCTGTAAACTACCATGGAAACCATAGAGGAGGCCAATTAGTGTGATGAGGTAGTGTTGCCATAGAAACGCCATGCTAGCAATCAGCATCATGTAATGTTGCTGTTGTTTTTGTTGTTGTTGTTGTATGCTGTCTTGTTTATGTTTCATGACATTTTTTGGTTGTTTCAACAAATGTTTGACAGTCGTGAGTTCCTTATCTATATCACAGCAGGCTGGCCTAGTTTCCATAGAGGTTTCACCATAGTAATGTCACTAAGTGATAAAAGCATCTGGGTTTGTTTACTGCAAAAGTTTTGGCACGAGGATACACTCACTGCCTGCCTGCGATGAGTTTGGCTCGTCAACAACCAGGCCAATTTCATGCTGTCCCTCTTGAAATGAGGCAGAAAGGCCACAATGAGTGTTCAGTATCCAAGAGATCGTCTCCTGAGGAAACTTCCCACCACACGCACACAAACACACGTGCACTCGCGCGCATACACACACTCATACACAAACACACACACATACACAAACATACACAAACACGCACATACACAGGAGCAAACATTTTTGATCTTATGCACACAGACACAGGGACAAACTATCTCACACATATACAAACACACACATATACATAAAGGTGTATACATACATGAGATACCATAATTAGGTTCTTCCAAAACGCTCACAAATCGACCTGTGAATACACACACACCACACTTATCTTCCTTACTTTGCTATGTGATATGTCCCTGAGGGAGGTTTACTAATCTGTCTCTCAACACTGGTCTCTTCTCTCATCCATTAGCAATGAGGAAGGAGACTCTGCGGTTTCGACAGGTGAAGGACATTCAGACACAGATACACACTCACAGCTGCCTGTGTGTGTGTGTGTGTGTATGTTTGTGTGCGTGTGTGTCGAATCCGGTAGCTAAGGCTCAGGTGTCCTGATGCATTGAGACTCTTGAATCTGCGTCTGTGCGGATTTGTGTTGGTGTGTGTGTCTGTGTGTGTGTGCATGTGCATGTGCATGCAGATAAATAGTGTGTGGATGAGGGTATTGTCTGAGTAGCAGTAGAAGCTTAGTCTTAGGTGTCCTGGAGTATTGAGATTCTTGAGTCTTTGTGTGTGTTGCATGTGTGGGAACTTATTATGGTTGGGGTATTTCTAAATATGCCTCTGCCCTTTACATGCCCCACCCTCAACACCACATAGATACACACAAACACTTACTTTTAGACTCTAGCACCCTGTCGTTAACACAGATTCAAACCCTCAGTCACACACTTCAGGG
The DNA here is from genome assembly GCA_015244755.2 of Tenualosa ilisha. Classification (NCBI taxonomy): domain Eukaryota; kingdom Metazoa; phylum Chordata; class Actinopteri; order Clupeiformes; family Clupeidae; genus Tenualosa; species Tenualosa ilisha. The sequence goes on from PYXC01001083.1 coordinate 2,044,327, forward strand.
AAAAGCTGGTCTGCAGGTGCTGGAGTGATTGAAAGAACTGTAGTAGTCAGACTCCGCCACATTACAACAGGCTCAACTACAGTACAGAACGAGTTCAGTTTGCCTCCTTAGACTTTGTTGTTGTTGATGATGTCTCTGGGATAATGCTGTGACTGGGTTGGATTTATGTCATTCTTTGTGAAGCACATTTCAGTGGTCACAGTTATGCAGACACACACACACTGTCTGTCAGCTCACTACTAGATGAAGCATGAGAATTTCCCTTATTGCAATGCTCATACACACACTCCCCTGTTCAGTGTTATACATTAGCAGTCAAACAGGATATAGAAAACGCACAACACACACAGTCACTGGAAGACTAGACACAAGATGATGTCAACACAACACCACTTTTCAAAGAGCTTTTGAGTACAGTGTCTCAGAAATGAATTAACACTATTATGTAGAATGTCGACTCACCAATGTTTGTTGCTTATGGTATTATCTAAAACGGACAGTTGTGGTTGTAATGGTTTGAATCGTGTTCACTGGTAAGAATCTCCTATATGCCACAACTCTGCATTTTGTTCTGTAGCCTATTGCAGTGCCACACAGAAGTTACGGTGGCTTTATATGTGTGTTACTTGGCAACCATTCAGCTACGGAAATATATTTATTGGTGGAGAAAACGTTATTAATGAATAAATTGCTACATTTCTCGCTGTCTAGAAAAGTAATAAGACACTTGAGGTGTGGGTTATGCTGGTTTTACAGTCATAATATTGAGATTATTAAATAAATTCAAGATAGTCTTTATTACATCTCATTATGTTAGTATAAGAGAGTAAAATTTTTGTGTTTTTGCTCCTCAAAAAAAAAAAGTATGTTTGAGTGTGTGTGTGTGTGTGTGTGTGAGGGGAGGGAAAAAGTGTTGTAGTGCAAAGACTGACAGGCTCAGGCTTAGGCTGTCTTTGTTTCCATGTTCATAAGTCTTACAGCTTGGTGGAAAAAACTGTTCTGGAGTCTGGTGGTCCGAGCCTTAAGACTTCAATATCACTTGCCTGGTAGCAGCTGAATCTATGGCCAGGATAGCTGGGGCCATACTGATTCTTTTGGCCTTTCTGATGCATCGCCTGTAATATAAGTCCTGAATGGAGGGCAGATCACCTCCACAGATGCCTTGTGCAGTCTAGGGCTTTTTGTTTGGTTGCAGAGCAGCTTTCAAACCACGCATTGATGCCTCCAGCCAGGATGTTCTCTGTAATGCCTCTGTAAAAGGCCTTCAGGATCTGGGATCGCATTCCAAACTTTGGTAGTCGTCTAAGGTGGAAGAGATGCTGGTGGGCTTTTTTAACAGTCTAGTCAGTGTGACCATCCCGGGTCAGGTCTTCTGTGTTAACACCAAGGAACTTGAAGTTGTTGACCCTTTCTACAGTGGCACCATTGATGGTAATGGGGTCAAACTGACCTTCTTTCCTCCTGAGGAAGACACCACTGTGTTAAGTTGTTAACTTCTGCAGGCTGTTTCATCATTGTTGGTAATCAGACCAATTACAGTGGTGTTATCAACAAACTTAATGACCATATTAGAGCTATGCATATCCACAGTCATGAGTATACAGGGAGTAAAGGAGAGGGCTCAGGACACAACTCTGGGGAGTACCTATGTTCAAGGTCAAGGAGGAGGAAATGATTGAGCCCATTCTCACCACCTGGCTTTGTCCTGACAGAAAATCCAGGATCCAGCTGCATAGACTAGTGCATTGAGCATCAAGACTCTTGAGCTCGCTGTCAAGTCTACTGGGAACAATGGTGCTAAATGCAGAACTATAATATCCTAAATAGATTTTGCTTCATTAATATTATCTGTTGTTAGACTTCAGACACTGTGCCCGTCATTTAAATGAAGGCCATAAAAGTTATGAGATGTTTTTGTGTCATGATCAATATGTGTTTACAACTATATCCTGCATCACAGAGGGGCAGTTTTGCAAAACAGACGGCTTGGTCATTCCTCTGTCAGGTGGTCTGTCCCACATTCAACACAAGCGCCACATTTTTTGTCCTTATTTGTGTCTAGTAGTCTACATACACTGCATTCCACTCCTACTGGTTGAGTTGATTTCTCCGTTAATGGTCAATCCAGCGAGCCCACTCTGTGCGTGTGTGTATGCATGTACCCGTGAAGACCAAGTTCCCATGAGCTGGTTGTGTCACAAACAACATGACGGAAGAGATGGTGAGTTTTGGTATTTCTGTGTGTGTGGGGGTGTGTGTGTTTGTGTGTATGTGTGCAAGTGTGTGCTGGTTCCCAGGACTTGAACTGTCTGTGTAGGAGATCATCTTGGGGGAACTACTGGGACACAGAGAGCTGCCCCTGTGCAACAGACTGAAGACGCATCCAGCTGTGTGTGTGAGAGAGAGAAAGTGTGTGTGTGTGAGAGAGAGAGAGAGAGAGAAAGAGAGAGAGAGAGAGAAAAGGAGTGTGTGTGTGTGTGTGTGTGTGGGTCTACTAAGCAGAGCCCAATCTGGTCAGGATCAATTCCAGAACCATCAGGGTGGAATGAGATCAAGGATTAATGCCCTGAGCTTGTTAATGCTTTTTCCACAGTTTGTTCTGTATCTGCCTCACTATCATACAAACACACACACACACACAACCTCTCTCTCAGTCTCCCTCTCTCACACACATATACACATAATCTCTCTCTCTCTCTCTCTCTGTCACACACACACACATACGCACACTTTCGGTTTCTCTCTCTCTCTCTCACACACCACACATACAACCTCTGTCTCTGTCTCACACACACAAACACACACACAGACACACCATTCTTTTAGGCATCCTAATGAATGACTGTGCTACCCATGGCTGCACAGAAGCTGTCTGAGGATTTGTCAGATAGGGGCACTGAACACAGTCACCTCCAAACATAATGCCACTGATTGCCCTGAGTCCATGCCAGGCTGCAACAGTTTTTGTGTTATGTTGTGTGTTAGTGTTTGTGTAAGCTATCATACAGGCCTGTTGTATGTGTGTGTGTGTATGTATGTATCAAGTTGAGTACAGGGATCCTCTGAGTGTGTGTGTGTGTTTGTGTTTGTGTAAGCTATCATACAGGCCTGTTGGGGGCTGGTTCCAAGGGCTGCAGACCGAGGGCTGGTTCCATGTCTGTTGATCTGATGGCGGTTGGGGGCAAGGGGGGTGACTCCTCTAGCCAGCACGAGGTGCTCTTCTGGGACGACCACAAACCCCTCTTTACTCACATTTACATTTATGCATTTAGCAGACGCTTTTATCCAAAGCGACTTACAGCTCATCAACTATCAATTGTTCAGGGCCAGTCTCCCCTAGAGCAACTTAGGGTTAAGTGCCTTGCTCAAGGGCACAACGGTGGCAGCCGGGATTCGAACCCACAACTTTTCAGGCTACTTACACGCTAGCCAGGTTCCTTAACCACTACGCTACCACCACTACTCAGCACATCCCAGCCAACACCAAAGTCATTCTCATCAGCGACATCGGTGTGTGTGTGTTTGTGTGTATGTATGTATCAAGTTGAGTACAGGGATCCTCTGAGTATGTGTGTGTGTGTATATATATACTAATATACTATATATACTATAGCTGTGTGTGTATATATATACACACACACAGCTGAGATGAGAGGTGCTGTGTGAACAGATCTTTTTGCCCCCTAATCATGAGATTATGGGCAGTCTGCCCTGGGGTAGGTCAGTAATAGTAACAGTGGCCGAACGACCCTGGGAAACAAGGACCCATGGGGAAACATCCTGCCAATCTTACACTCACTCGCTGTGTGTATGTGTGTGTGTGTGTGTGTGTGTGTGTCTGTGTGTGTGTGGAGTGCTCTTGAGTTTGTGTAATGTCTCTAAGTGTGTGTGTCTGTGTGTGTGTGTGAATGTGTGTTGCTTGCGAGTGTCTTGAGTTGTGAGATGTTCTGTGTGTGTGTGTGTGTGTGTGTGTGTGAATGTGTGTGTGCTTGCACGCATTAGTGTATTTGTGTCTTTAATACTTAATATTTGATGAGCCCTCTCTCTTTCTGTATATATATATATATGTGTGTGTGTGTGTGTGTGTGTGTGTGTGTGAGTTTGTGTCTATGCATGCGTGTATGAAGAAATACGGGAAAATATTTATGGAAAGCTAAGCAAATGCATCTTCATGCTCTCCATTCAACTATGTGAAGCAGCCATGTTAAAGTGGGCATAGCTCCAATCCATGAAGACCTAGTCTGTGCATGTGTTTGCGTGCGCGTGTGTGTTTGTGTGCACGTGCACGCGCCCGTGCCCGTGAGGGTATGTGTTTTTCAATATGTAGGTGTGTGAGTGTGTGTATGCCATTGTGTCTGAGTATATTGTGTATGTGTATTTTTATGTGTTTGTGTGTGTCTGCGTGTGTGTGTTATTGGTGAAAAAAACAAAAACAAAAAAAAAACAAAACAAAACAAACAAAAAAAAACCACCACATCATCTCTGAAGGGCATGGAACAGGCTTACTTGTGTGTCTTGTGTGTGTGTGTGTGTGTGTGTGTGTGTGTGTGTGTGTGTGTGTGTGTGTGTGAGAGAGAGAGAGAAGAGAGAGTGTGTGTGTGTGTGTGTTTAAGAAAGAAAGAAAGAGAGCAAGAGAGCGAGAGAACGTTCCTTCATCATCTCAGAGTCCATATGAAGGTTAATTACATAAGGCCAGAGTGGCTTTGATTTTCAGTGAACTGTGAGCTGAATCAGCGCGTTCAGAGCTCGAATTGCAACCCCATCGACAGGAGCACAGGAGGGGGTCCTTCTAATCAGCCTGTGCTGGAGTAGTTACGCCCATTAACACACTTGGATTACTTAAAAATACTAATGTGCTACTAGTTCAGTTTCACAGATCATAAACTTAGCCTCAGCTGGAAGAAAAGGGTGAAGTGTGATGGGCCACAGAAAGAAAAGTCTAGACTAATGAACATACAGTATATGTTAAGGTGATAAGCATCCATTTTATTTAAAAGTCAATGAACAAGATAGATGTGCAAATAGATGTATTGGAACACACACACACATGCACACAAACACAAAAGCACACTTGGTGAAAACAAAATCCTACTGTCCCATCTAGAAGCTTCTTTTCAAGGCTGGTTGTCATGGTGATGGCTGAGATGCCTGATAGCCCTCATGTGACACTTATGAGGCCTAGAAGCTGATTCTTGGCCTCCAGACACACACACACACACACACACACACACACACACACACACCTATGTTATCAAATTCTACAGATGTATGCGCATGCATGTACATACATACATTCACCTACTGTATACATGCACAAATACATACAAAAACCCACTTCAATTATGCATGCAAATACACACTCACACACACAGCATTCAAATACAGACATCCACATTCTTATTGTTTACACATTCACACACACACACACACACACACACACACAGACATATGAACGCATCAGTTTATATTATCATACACGATTAAGCAGACAAATTACAAAATTACAAGTACACACTTGCAAGCGGATGCTCACTCTCATCACACACACACATATGCACACATGCACACACACACACACCTCGCAGATGTCCCCTCAAGGTCTTTCCCATAAGCTAGGACATATATTCAGTAAGATCTATAGTCTAGAATGGTTTAGTATTCAGAGACTGTCACACGATGACTGTCTCTCCATCTCACTCCCCTAGAGCTCTCTGATGACCTGATGACTCATGACCTTGTGTGTGTGTGTGTGTGTGTGTGGTGTGTGTGTGTGTGGTGTGTGTGCGTGTGTATGTGTTTATGTGGTTGTGAGTTTAGGGGTGGGTTTGCACATGATCATGTTAATTTTATCAGTTTGCGTGTGTGTGTGTGTGTGTGTGTGTGTGTGTGTGTGTGTGTGTGTGTGTGTGTGTTTGCATGTGCATGCAAGTGTGTGCGTTTATGTTTTGAAATCTGTCTGTGTAAGTAAGTCCCTCCCCTCTGATATGATATATTAGGCCTAGGTGTTGAGAAAGGTGTTGAAAGCATCAATGCAATCTTAGAGAGTGCACAGTTCTTCAGGGAAATTAAAATCTGGCCTAAATCTTGAGTGACACTGATGTGGCAGTGTTGTCTCTTTAATCTGTTCCACACCCCTTCTTCCCTGTCCTCTCATTGGCTGTCTCATGAGATATTAACCAATAGGGGGTGACTTACCTAAAACATCACTCGTAACTGTCATTTTTACTGCTTTCATCTTCACTGTCCCCCCTGTACCTCTCCATATAAATATACATCATGCAATCATACACACACACCACACACACACACCACACACACACACACACACACACACACACACACAACATCATGAAACACACTCATGGATAACAAATGTGCAAATGACATCAGCAACACTGATGTTCTATTTTCTCTACAGAGCAAAAGACTACAGGGATGTATGAATGCTTTTCACACACACACACACACACACACACACACTCATATACACACACATAGTAGCACTATGTTCTTCTTTAGTGCTACCTCTCCTCCCCACTCATACCAGTTTCAATTTTTGTATTGTTACATACACACACACAACACACACACACACACACATACACACGCAAACACACACACACACACACACATACACACACACACAAGCACACACACGCATGCACACACACACAATAGCACTTTGTTCTTCTTGAGTGCTACCTCTCCTCCCCACTCATACAGTTTCAATTTTTGTATTGTTAAACACACACACACACACACACACACTCCCTTTTGCTGCCTTTTTCCTTGCATTTCTGACCCCCCTCATACCCACTTCTCACTTTCATGTCCTCCTCACACACCTCTTCTGTTTCAAGGCACGTAGGTGCCATTTCAGATGCACTTTACATTATTATCCAACTGCACACACACACACACACACACACACACATACACACGCACACCACACACACACACACACACACACACACACACACACACACACACACACACACACACACACACACGCACACACACACACACACACACGTGTATATATATATCACACCCACACACAACACACACACACCAATGTCCTTTACATCCCAACTCTCCTGCCTCCATAACAGGCTGCAGTCTCAGGACACACTCAAATGGCTGTCTCAGACCAGCATTCCCTTGACTGGCAGCTCAACTTCTTCCAGCCACAGATGACCCAAAAAACAGCTGTTCTGAGGAGTTCTGCTGTGTGTGTGTGTGTGTGTGTGTGTGTGTGTGTGTGTGTGTGTGTGTGTGTGTGCAGTTGTGCTCAGCTGCATAAGCAAGACACAGACATTTCAAGCATTTATTTGGATCCGTTTTTAATGTTGTTTACTGTTGTCATGTTGTCTATTTACACTGTTGTTATTTTTGTTGTCAATGATGTTGTGTGACTGACACATGCAGAGCTAAGTGATGGAAGCTCAGCTGATGACAGGAACCATATTCTCCTGAATAAGCTTCCCTCTGTTAGGATTTGTGTGTGTGTGTGTGTACGTGTGCATGTGTGCTTCTGTGTGTGTGTTATGCATGCTGTCTTGGCATGCCAGCATTCTGATTTCAGGGCTGAGTGGGGAGAGGAATGGAGTGATGAAAGAGAAAGAAAAGAAATAATATGAAAAAAGTAACACGGAGATAGAGAGAAGGAGAGAGCAAAAATGAAGGAGAGATGGGAAAATGAGGAAAAAAAGAGAAAGGAAAATGTCACAGAGGTGTACACAGAGGACAGAGGGATGAAGTGTAGGAAGAATAAATACTGCGCATAGCACACTAACATCTCTCTCTCTCTCTCTCTCTATCCCTCTGATCTCCTCTGATCATCTGTCTGTGCCGGCCTGTCAGCACACAGGTGTGTCATACTGACAGAAGACACACACACACACACATATACTTGCACACATTTGTTACACACCTCTGCTGTCAGCATGTGCTTTCTCTCCATACAAGCACCACAGACACACACACACACATTCCTCTCACACACCTCTGTCTGTCACCTTTAGTGAATCAAAGATGACTTAATAGGATGTCAACACTCATTGTAGGCATGATTATGATTATGGGATTTAGATATTTGGGGAAAATGGTTAATAAGCCTTAATGGTAGAATTATAAACATTCACAAATTCAAAACTTTGACATTTGACAACTACATAACAACTAGGCCTACATAACACAACTATACATAGTTGTTTTGGAATATTGATTGATTGATTGATTGATTGATTGATTGAATGAATGAATAATTGATCCATTATGCGGATGTGGATGGACGACATCTGCAGACTACAAAACAGTCTCAGGGCAAATACTTGAATCTACTTACAAGAACAAGTAAAACTAATTGTGTTTTCTTTTTAAGTTACAGACTGTGAAATTACTCCTTAAATATTTTGCTTTTGATCACTGAACATTTGCTAATCCTACATAATTACAGTGAAAATAAAAGTGCTTCCCCACTGTGCCCTGCGGAAAAATGCAGAACACAAAACAAACATGGGATGTTGCCTGAGTGACGCACAGTTTGGAACACAACAGCTGGCTCTAGATCAGCCTGCCTGCCAAATCTGCACCACTTTCTGGCCACCTTCCATTTCCAAGCCAGTTCTGTTCCCAATGTCAATCCTAACGTCTCCCCTAATCCCTAGCAGGGACGCTACACCAGGTGTGTTACTGACGCGTTCTGTTTGTGTTGCGTATGCCGTAACACTCCATTTTAATGAATGGAACTGGGAAAAGACGCGGGATTGCTGCACACATTGGAGAGAAATAGACCAGTCTTCTGAAATTATAATGCAAATGAGACGTGAAAACGTCAAAGCAACTGGGATAGCCCTAGTGTAAGTCTTTTGCCCTCAAAGACTTACCTGGCATTAATCAGCCAATCATGTCATTTCCTTTCTGCTCTGGGTTTAGGAGTGTCATGTTGGGATTAAACCAGCGATTGTTTACATTAACAGCTTAATTTCAATGTTCATCTTAAACCCTGAACCTACAGAGACTTAACTGGTATGAATCTGCTTTGTGATTGGCTGATTTCCGCCAGTTAAGTTATTGAAGATCGAGGGCTTAAAGTGGTACCAGGCAAGTCTTTTTTTACCTCTGGATTCCCCATACAGGTGGCGATTTAAAAATAAATAAATAATTAAATAATAATTAAATAAAACAGCACTGAACATTCTCACCAATCCATGTGGATTTGTTTGCAAACCAAAGCAGAGGAACCATTTTCATGGAGTTATGCTGACTGGTAAATTAACCTAAACATGTTGCCTGATATCCCTTTAAAGTCAGGGAGAACATTGAGTTTCAATGGTTCAGTCTGACTCGTTGATCATCATTTGAAGCATACCAAACCCTCTCAAACACTCACACACATACACACACACACACACACGTTCCTCCTACTCTCTTTTTGAGGAGGTGTGAGCTGAGACTTTATACTGTTTGTGTACGTGTGTGTGTGTGTGTGTGTGTGTGTGTTCAAATCCATATTCAGTGTCAACTTTCATCAGCACTCTGCCTCCCCTGCATCTGATGCAGAAGAGGTGTAAAGAAAAACAGGAGGCACTGTCTCTCTGGTACTGACAAGTACACACACACACACACACACACACACACACGCACACACACATTTACACATGTGCATTCATTCACACATGTACACATCTCACATTGTACATTCAAAATCACATGTTTACAGATGAGACACACACATTCACCCAGCTCACACATGATACAAACACCCACACATGTTAATGTTGACATAACACACACACACACACACACACACACACACACACACACACACACACACACACACACACACACTCACTTCCATGGTGCCATGGTGTACACTGAGTCAAACTAGCATAAGAAGAACCAAAGGCTTTCCAGCCTATGCCGAGATGACTGGCATCCTGATTGTCTCTGATATAACTATCTGTGCGTGTGTGTGCATGGGCGCATGTGTGTGTGTGTGTGTGTGTGTCTGTGCACAAGTCATCCCTGGAAGTCTGAGACAGAAAGAAAGGCAAGAGGATATGGAGAAAGAAAATGGACAGAAAAGAAAAGCACACAGATGATAGTGGGTGCCCATTTTAATGAGGAAGGAAAGATCTCTCTCTTTAAGTTTCTCTTTAACACACACATACACACACACACATAGACACCATAGACACACACACACACTTAATTAGTAGCCTATCTTTGTCATACAGTTTTTTACCCCATACTGACAGGTGCTGTGACTAGTTAAATAATTGCCTGATTTGGTCCGTGAGCATTCTTTTAGCCCGTTGGGAAACTTCCGGAAACCTCACCATGAATCTTGCCAGAACAAGGGAGAGTGTTAACATCATCAGTGATCATGAAGCTGGAGCATGGCACATGTAGAGTCTGTGTGTGTAAGAGAGTGTGTAAGTGTGACTAAGAATTAGTGTGTGTGCGTGTGTGTGTGTGTGTGTGTGTGTGTGTGTGTATTGCTTCACAGCTTCAAGGCTTCTTCAGGTACAACAGGGTGTGGAAAAAAAGATGCCTCACAGAGGAAGGATAGAACAGAGACTGACAGTCATAAAGGTATACACACATACACACGCGCGCACGCACACACACACACACACACACAAATACAGACACAGAGACACACACTGTACACTTAAAGAAGAGATGATACAGAGCTACAAACACAAAGAGTGACATGGGAGCGCACACACACACACACAAACACACGCACACACACACACACACACACACACACACACACATTGACAGAACATCAGCAATGCCAGAAAACGATGTAAGATGCCTTGCCAGCTTGACAGGTAGCCGAACAGAAAAGCTTTGAATGGAATCTTCCAGAAAAGTGTCCATCTGTGGCCTCTGGGACTTTTCAGTCATGTTTAATGGAATGTCTGCAGTGTTTTAGATATTTTTAGACATTTTTGCCTTTAGCGAAATCAGCAATTTGGACTGAGTGCAATGCAAATGAAATTCAAACTTATTTAGTTTGCGCATAAATAAGAATTGGTCTAAATGATCTGAATGCCCCCTGGACCAGAGACACATATGCATATTAGTTATGTTAATGTGGATTTTGGCAGACCGTTCTGTCTGTTTGTTTGTTTGGTTTCTGATGTTGTTGTGAATTTGTATGAGTCACCCATGATAGTGCTGTCTTCATCAGCTGTTTAATCAACATTTTTTGTTTGCATTTTCTATTCGTGCTATGTGGAAGGTGTGGATGAACACACACAGGTAATTTGTGAAACATAACCATTTGCATTTCATGGTCTCCTTAGGACACATAAATGTATCTTTGCATCTTAACTTACTAATTAAGTAGTGTGGAGGGCAAACTTCACTCCCTGACATTTCAACAGTTGTACAATGACTTTACTGAGTACCAATACGGTGCATGTAAACAAGTTAACCCATGATGTGGTTTACGGTCCTTTCAGAACAGCCCCAGACCTCATGCTATACACTTCATTCATAAATGATTCCAGGAGCTCTGTGTATAGCCAGAATACAGATTTTTATTTTGATAGGCAGATTAAAATACTGTTCAGAAAATCAAAAAACAATCAACAGAAAAAACAACCAAGACAAAAAGAAACAAACAAAGATCACAGGAAAAAAAATCAACTCGTCTCCAACATCAAGTTTTCAAAGCCGTTACACAGCATACAGAGATCAGTAGAGTAAGCAAAAGAAAGAGGGGAGGTTATTGGGGGTGATGGCGCAAATCAATCCAGGGGTGACCTTCATCGAGGAAACTGGTCAGATGGGTGCTGTGGTGATGGTCTCCTGGAGACAGAGAGACAAAGCGACTACATGCAAGCTCACATTGCATGTGTCCTCTCGATGTTCAGCCACACTCCTCACCCCTTCTGTGTGTGTTTGTGTGTGTGTATATCTGTGTGTGTGTGTGTGTGTGTGTGCATGTGTATGTATGTGTGTGTGTGCGTGCGTCTGTATTTCTGTGCATGTGAGTGTGTGTGTGTTTTGTGGTTGTAAGCTAATCAGCAACACCAGAAGCTCAGCATGAGACCAACAGCTTAGGGATTAAAGCTAGCCGCTTATTGGTGACACTTGATCATTTCACACCATTTTGTGTGTGTGTGTGTGAGAGTGTATGTGTGTGTGTCAACAAAATAACACCACAAAAAATTCTATTAAAAAATTTAAATTAAGGTTGGCTTAGCTGTGTAAAACAGAAAGAGAGAGAGAGAGAGAGAGAGAGGAGAGAGAGAGAGAGAGAGAAAGAGAGTCAAAGAGATGGTGACCTCCAAGGGAAAGCAAGAAAATCAACCTCCACTGAGGCCTTGGCACAAAGTGAAGCCTGGGGCTAGAGTGATTCAGGTGCCCCACATATAGTAGGGGGAAGGCAGCTGGAGTCGTGAGAGGAGTAGGAGGTTAGCTGAAGGGCTGATAGTATATGGGGACTGACGTGTCTTTTCTCCTAACAGCAAAAACAAGAAAGCACTCCTGTCACTAAATGCATTGTCAGACTCTCTCTCTCTCTCTCTCCTCTCTCTCTCTCTCTCTCACACACACACATTCTGTCTTGCCCTCTGTCACTGACTCTCTCTCTGTGTGTGTGTGTGTGTGTGTGTGAGAGTGAGAAAGGAAGAGAGAGAGAGAGACACACACACACACACATAATTCTACAAATCCTACAAACTTGACAAACGTAAGCGTAAGCTGACATCTAAAGAAAAAACTGATCATGCAACACTGGAATGTTTCCTATTCATTGGATTTTTTTTAAACGCTAATGGTCAGCTGTTTGACCACAAATCGCCCGCGGAGAAACACAGCCTGGACCCTGGGCATCCATTAACATTTCACACAGAGGAGGAGAGGCCCATAGTCCTTGACTCTGGCCAACAGGGGTGACCATCAGCTGCACTAACTAACTGATGAGAGAGGGTTGGGGAGAGAGATAGATAGATGGACAGAGAGAGAGAGAGAGATAAAGAGACATAGAGAGAGTAGGTGGGAAGGCAAGAGAAAAAGAAGGCATGAACTGAGGAAAAGTAAGGCGTATATTAGAGAAGTAAGCAGAGATATGGAGAGAGTGAGAGAGATAGAATAGGTAGAGAAAGAGAAAGAGTGTAAAGCAGATACATTAAAAGAACCAAAACGATGAAAGGAAACAGGGAAAATACAGTTATAGGAAAAGATGAGACAGATGGAAAAAAGAGACAGAAAGAGGGAGAGGGTGACAGAGATAAAAGGTGTTTTAGAGAGTGTAGCTGTGTACTTGTAAGCTGCTCACGTTCCTGCCGCTGTGCTGCGCTGCTCTGAGCTACAGTGTTCTAATGAGGGAACAGATCACACACCAAGCACACAGTGATCCGAAGGCAATTGGCAGGATGCCGGTGTGACGTTCAGAACATCCTCAGATGACAGCCAGAACAGCCTGCAATAGATTGGAACTCACATCAGGCAGCTGTCTCTAATGTGCACCAAGGTACTGATTCTGGTTATGAATCAGTGGTCTGAATCGGGTCTCAAGACTTTCTAACAAGCCGATTGGATTTGAAAATGTAAAGGTGTGGTCTTGGTCTTCTGTACATATTTGGAGTGTGAGAGCTTAAAAACCTCCGGTGTTTTTGTGTTCAGACTCAGTCCAGTCCACACTCTTAGTAAGAACTAGAGACAGTGGCTCATACAAAGCTATAAAGCAATTCGAGCCAATCAGCATGCTACTTTAGGGGTACAGAGAGGAAGGTCTAATCTGATTGGCTCTTCAGCTCATATATCAATAGTCTTTTGCAGGAGCTGAAATGATCGGTCTGAATTACTCCCATTTGGTGCAGAAATTCCTATCTGTCGCCGTAGTCTTACAGAATCAATACAGCATTGCTAGTCTGTGACTGATTTTGTAGGCGCACTCCAACAGCAAAGCCTTTGCAGTTATTCACAGTTGAGTTTACATACATTTTTGAGCATTTTAAACATGATTAGCAAAAGGCCCAGCAAAGGTTAACAGCTATTCCCACCACCTCACCAGCAAGACCAATTCCATTCCATACATCACTGATCTCAATAGAATATCTCTATGAGATCCACCATACACCCATCATGGAGATGATCTCACAAACTATGTCAATCAAAATACTGGTTCATTATTGGTTGCCCTTTTCCCCTATCTGTTTACTTATAACAAATCAATGGCGTATTTGTGATTGGTTAAAAATGATCATCTGACATAGGTGTTTATGAGGAGACAATAGATTTTGTAGGTCAGGGGTTCTCAAACTTTTTTGGGCCGGGGACCCCTCATGGAGTAGCATTTTTTTCAAGGACCCCTCATAATCACAACAAAAATGTAACCATATAAGATTATAGCCATTTTTTTCTTTCAGATGCTTTTGAACTCTTATTCTAAAATCATATTTTGCTAATACAGTTTTAAAAAGGCATGTTATTGCATTTGGCAAAACAGAGCAGGGGCAGTGATTAAAATGATTTTACAATGATTTTTTTGTCAAATCTAAGCCTACTGTGTTAAAATAAAACACTATTTGTTTCACATAACTAATATTCATTTTGCTTGCAGTTCACTTCAATGCTTAAGGAAAGTGTTTTGACAGATTGATGTAATGTATCATGTAGGGTAATTGTCACCAATGTCATGTCAGTGGGAGTAATTAGCACAATGTAATTGGGCTCTGATCTCTGGTATTTTCTCCTCATAAGACAAGTTTATAATTTGTAGCAAACTTTTTCACAGACCCCCTGGCAACATGCTGCAGATCCCTGGGGATCCCCGGACCCCAGTTTGAGAACCAGCTGTAGATAATATAATCAGTCTTAATCTCTATTCACTTTACAATTCAACTGCAAATACAGGTGTACAGGAAAGGATGATGGTAAATGCAGAATATGCACAAAAAAACAAACATTAACAGAGAGAGAGAGATAGAGAAAAAGAGAGAGAGGGATAGGGAGGAAAAAAGAGAGAGATGAGAGATATGAGCATAGAGAGACATGAAATGTCATTCAATGTATTCCTCTTTCTTCTTTCTTTCTCCTCCTCTCCAGACACGGGGTTGGGGGGGGGGGTGACATCACAGGAAGTGAGGTCACATGTTCTTGTTGTTGTCGTGGTGGCACTGGCTGTGGTGGGCGGAGGCGTCCAGGAAAGGCAGCTCTTCTCCGCTCGCCTGGAGCCGGAGAACCCTGGAGCTCAGGTCCACACAGCACTACACACACACACACACGCGCACACACACACACACACTGATGAGATAAACATGCCACTACTCACAAGGTGACAGTTTTCACATACCTATTGGATATCTGTGATCTGAAATCTGAGATTTCTCTTTGTTTTGCTCTGAAATATATGCAGTGCAACTCAACAGATTGATAGCTAAACTCCAAACTCCAAAACTCTTAACTCTAGACTACACTTCAAACTGTGTGAGGAGTGCACCCATGACTACTGATGATGAAGACAAAGACACACACACACACACACACACACACACGCACACACACACACACACACACACAGGCACATCAAAGCCTTAACACTGAGACCTGACTTTATGCTCAAGGGAGGGGAGGCTGGTTTTAAGCAAAGCGAGATCTCTGAGGGGCGCAGGAACATCAAAAACAGCACTCCAGCTACCTGCCTGACAACCACACCAGAGCGCTTCATTAGCCCAGACTAGAGGAGAAAAGAGGAGGAGACCTGGACCTCGACCTGGACAAGACCTGAGATGATTAAATAGTTGCAGAGGATAGCTGATGTGGAGAGATACATTTTCAGGAAAGTTAGCGCTGGTTTTCTGTTTCAGAATGTTTTACACCTCCACCATTTTAACAGGAACCTGACACAGTTTAATTGGAATCTGGAGCATATCTGAGCAAGACACTGTGTGTGTGTGAGAGGGAGAGAGAGAGAGAGAGAGTGTGTGAGAATGTGTGAATGTGTGGCATATTGTAAAGTGCTTTTTATCATCCCCAAAAAAGTCAGTTTGCATTGGTTTAGATTAATGTAGCAACGCTTTGTTCCGGAACAACACAAATAGAATACTACTTAGAGGAGATAGATTTATGTTTCCCACCAAACTCTACAGTGGTACATTCTATCAAAAAAATAAAAGCCAAAATTTTAATTCAATTCAGGAGTCAGTCCAACCCTTATCTGGTGCAAGTGTGTCCCGTATCTGGTACAGATGTGATTCAGATCCCCACGCAAATAATACAGTACAGAACATACTTAGCATAGAGTTGGCTGTAATGCAGGACCTGCACAGACTTTGGCACAGAAATGTGACACACATAGTGGTATATGAATTGAATCTGATAAACTAAAGCAAGAGCAAAGGAAGGTTTATTAGCCTAAAATGCCTTTTCGCAGGACTCAACTGGGATTCAGAGCACAAATACGGAGTGGGAGACAGGATGGAGGGAAGAGAGTAAATATCTCTGGTTACTGGGCTTGTGTTCATAATTCAGTGCCTTCTTCAGTGACCCGACTGGGTTAGAGTCTAATTCTAGTCCTAAAATATTCCAGTGACGTTTGCTGTTGTTTTGTTTTTTCTGTCCACGTCAGCACTGACAGAATCCCTGTGAATCTGAGCCCTGAAAGGAGCCCTTCCTTTGAACCAGGACCAGTGGCCCTCTACTAGAACCCACAATCTCTTCAGCCAATCCATCAGCATTGTAATAAAAGAATACATTGAACAAGTATTATTCCCAAAGAAATTCCACATTCTAAATTCACAGACATTCTTTAGAAAGTTTCTTCTTAACTGTTCTAAACACATTGGAGTGGTGTAGCTTCCTGAAGGTTTTAACAGGCCATGTGCATTGTGAATGCAAAACAGAATAGCCTTTTCAGTGCTCGAACTTTACGGCTTCTTGTTCGAACTTATAAGCCTTTCTGTGACTCCTGCTGTGTTTTTAGAATCTCTTAGCTTTGCAAAGCATAAGCTGGTGCCTTTGCAACATAGTGGTTGGATCGGCACCAGTCATGTGACGTTAGGCAGAACATTATTCTGTTTGAGAGACTAAAATGTTATTTCAGTCCACAGGCATCTACTAGCCACTTTTACGGCCTGACACATGCTGTCAGCAGAAACCGGTCTTGGTTAGCTTTTCAGCTTCAGTGAGTGCAGTGGCGGTGTTGTTTTAAGCATGGCTAAGCGTCTGCTAGTAGCATTGCAACATGCTGTTTTATAATCAGAGTGCCTGCTTCGTTCTGCTTGCTTGTACAGTCTCTGGTTAGCGTGTCAGTTCAGAGCACCATGTTAGATGATACTGCTGTTTAATTATTAGTCTTCCCAAGCGGTGTTGAATCTTTCTGTAGTGTGTGTGTGTGTGTGTGTGTATGTGTGTGTGTGTGTGTATGTGTCTGATCATTTGTCAGTGGCTAATGACTCTGTGACTCAGTTCAGTGCAGGTTGTTCCATTTTCATATAAATGTGTGCCTGTGCAGTGTGTGTGTGTGTGTGTGTGGGTGTGTGTGTACATTCATTTATTATCTGTGAGAACTAAGTGTAGGTGCGTCATGACTCATGACTAACGATTAACTGATGAACGAAGAGTCAGTCGTCTTCCAAATGACCTCTTCAGGGAAACTGGACGGTTGTGGATGTTAAATTAGGTATGCCCACTGGGTGAACACACACACACACCACACGTGCACACACACACACACACACACACACACACGCACACACTCACACACACACACACACACACACACCGGTTCAGAGGACCTGTGCTCTTGTGGGTAGAAGCAGAGGCAGCAATTACTAAAGTCACCTGGCACAGAGTTCCATTTGCCGTGGCGACTCTCACACATTCTAAATCCAACATGAACATGAACAAATTGTCCCAGTACAGCCAGGGATTTTTTTCTTTCCTTCCACTCCCCTTCTTTCCATCTTTCCTTCTTTCTTTCTCTCCATCCATCCATCCATCCTTTTTGCAGGTTATCAGTGACTTTAGGGTTTTTCCATTTCCGTGCCACTAAATCTATGCAGTCCTCAGAGATATGCAATCATTCTCATGTGATTTTACCCTTCCTGTCTCCCCTGTCCCATCACCTACTTTCAGAGCTGGTTCACATCACATTGTAGCCATGAGGAAATCCAATTAAATTCTCTCCCCCTAACTGAATCAAGCATTACAGAGCAGAATCCACCCGGCGAAGGAACTGATTGTAATGCCACAGTCATTTTTCACTCCAGCTCAAAGCGCTGATTTCTGCACACAGAACAGAGGCACGATTACGATTATTTTATAATGTTCTGCTTTGAGCCATGGCCTAATTGAATACAAAACAACAGCTGTGAATGAATACCCCTGTTGCTGATTCTATTTTTTTCTGACAAGCTCTCTCTCTCTCTCTCCCTCTCTCTCACTCTTTCTCTCTTTCTCTTTTTGTCGCTGTCATTTACACAGAGATCCATCGTTAATGTTTCTGAGAAAGGAAGCTAAGGCTAAGTTCTGCCGGGAACACTCATTTTCAACCAGCCAATCATAGCCTCTATCCAATCAATGTCTTTCACTCTCTCAATTCCCTCTGTCCAATAGGAAGTCTCACAGGTGTTTTAAATCAAGCTGGCTAACACCTCTCTCTGCTAGCTACAGTATGCCAACTTTGACATCTCCTCCTCCTCCCCTCCACCACCATTCTGTTACTTCTAATCTTAACATCTTGGCCCAGGATGCTTGGCGTCCGACACCTCCCTGGTGCTACTACCAGCTGGTTTCAACCTCAATGCCCCCAAAGTACATATGTTTTCTTCTCCAACCACCACTGCATTGGTCTCTGGTTCGTTACTCTACTCTGGTCACCCCCATCTTTAACACATCCTCTTTAGCCACTGCTTCCGCTATCAGTTGTTCCCTATCTCAACATCGGTGGGTATGCTCCACCCCTGCCCTTTTCATCGACAGATACGCGATTGGCTCACCTCTACACCTGTCTACATCAGAAGCCTACACTACGGACTGTTGCCATAATAGTTCGATGACAGGGGCTTGCGCCAAAGACCGTGACTATATCCATACTGTTACAATGTCCATTGTCATGTTTGCACTATTCACGGATTAAGCCTGTTGACAGACCTCTCAGAGTCTTTACGGTAGAAACTAAAAGCAAAATAATTCCTCCAGATTGGAACAGAAATGTGATTATGTGTTTAATAATAATGTGATTAACAATCTGGCAATGAGGGGAGTTTGAGAGTGAATGAATTTTAGATCAGACCATTAATATTTATGGAAGCAAGAGTAAGATTAAGATGATAGCACAACCATTATACGTATGGACTTAGTGTTTATATGGATTACTGCATAGATGACAATGGCATTAATGGTGATATTGATAGTGTATTTATATAGTGTATTTGATAGTGTGTTTGATAGTAAATTTATCTAGTGTATTTCGTTTTTTGTACTACAAGCACCCAAAGCACTTAACTTCATATCAGGCCTCAGCCCCCCTTTATTCACTCGCATTCACACACACACTCACACACACACACACACATATTCATACACTGAGGCTGCAATTTGGAGTTCAGTGTCTCTGTCAAGGACACTTTGACAAGGTCAGGAGGAGCCAGACTCATGACTCACACCTGCAGCCCTGCAGTTGCCAAGCAACTCACTCCTCTACATCCTGTGCCACCATTGTGGTAATGGTGATGGGGATAGTGATGATGATGATGACTGTGGTGATGACAGTGGTGATTGTGGTGGTGCTATTTGTTAGGGAGTGTGGTCATGGATTTCCTTACCTTCAGTTCCAGCAGAGTCTGAAGTCCCAGGCAGAGCTCAAACGCCTCGTCATCTGGAGAAAGGGCCAGAAAGAACAAATGAGTCAGTAAGAGAGAGAAAAAGAGAGAGAGAGAGAGAGAGAGAAAGCCATTTTAGGCCAATTAGTCAAGACTTATGAATCAATTAAACTGTGAAATTGGGATGACTGAAATATATGGAGCTCATTATGTAAACGTATAGCATGTGTGTGCATTAATACTTCTTGGAGAGAGTTTAAGTATGTTTCTAACTTGTGTGAGAGAGCATTTGTAAAGATGTATGTGTAAGTGGGTAAGTTAAGCCCAGTATTGGTATCTTTCTTTCTTTCTTTCTTTCTTTCTTTCTTTCTTTCTTTCTTTCTTTCTTTCTTCCTTTCACTTTTCCTCTCTGCTTCTGTCTGTGTTGTTCTGTAATGTGCTGCACGTCTGCTGTAAAAGGTCAAGGTAACAGACAGACGGCCCCAACAATAGCAGCAGTCACATCCTTCCATCTACTCCTCTCTCTAAAGGAGATGTTCCTCAGGAAAGGGCAGACAGGAACTGCTTCACACTTACCAAACACATCTATCAACTACACACACATACACATACACACACACACACACACACACACACACACACACACGCACACACAAAGACACACACACACACAAGTTAGGATAGAACTCATGGAACACATCTATCAACCACACACACACACACACACACACACACACAGGCTAGGAGAGAACTCACTGAACTCATCTATCAACCATACGACCATAAGCATACGCTTACTAACCAACTAATCTATCAACCTCCTACAGACAGTCCAGGATACAGCAGTGCAGTATGTGCAGATATTTGCATGTGTGTGTGTGAGTGCATACATATAGTATGTGTGTGCAGTTGTAATTGTATACCTGTGTGTGTGTGTGTGTGTGTGTGTGTGTGTGTGTGTGTGTGTGTGTGTGTGTGTGTGTGTGTGTGTGTGTGTATGCATCTGAGTACATGCATATGTGTGTGCAGTTGTAATTGTGTACACGTATGTGTGTGTACATGTGTGTGTGTGTGTGTGTGTGTGTGTGTGTGTGTGTGTGTGTGTGTGTCTCACCTGTGACCTGTGCAGAGCACTGCACTCTGTCCCTCCCCAGCTGTAGTTGTAGCCCCCCCATCAGACTCCCAGCAGGGGCCTCCTGCAGATGACCCTGCAGCCCCTCAGCCTTCACTGCTGCGGGGCCCTCCACAGTGGGCTTCAGTCTGCTCACACACACACACACATACGCACACACACAAATAGGAACATCATCTTTTGGTAAGTATATTTTGGTAAAAGAGGGTGTGGAGAAGTTTCTTGGAAAAACCCAAAATGCAGAGAAGTTTGTCTTGTTCAATCAAGTCTTTATTGCGTTCACCGAGAGAATGGTTATAACAGTGGTAATCCTCAACCATTCTAACCACTCTGATCTTACCCTTCTAACCATTCTAATCTTACTAACCATTGTAACCATTCTAATCTTACTAACCATTGTAACCATTCTAACCTTACACCTTATCTATCTATCTTAAGTACTCCTGCTGGTAGATGATGTAGCTGGCACTGAGCCAATCCTACACAAGGCCTCAGTCTCTGTCCTTTTACGATGAGGCTCTAAACATGGTTTCAACACAGTTTTCAGAAAGGAGCCTACCAGTCTGCATACTACTCTCTTGCTGGGTTTACACTTTCTTTTTATAGCACAACACTCTGCTGCATGCTCTATCCTATTTCTGTATACACACATACATATATTACTTGTTTCTACAAAATTCCCGACAAGGGGAAGAGCTTTTTTATGTGTTTTACTATGCTTGTGTATGTGTGTGTGTGTGTCTGTGTATACTTACCCTAGTCGTCTACAGCAGGAGCGGGAGATGTGGTTGTACTGGCAACCAGTGTTTATGGACGCCTTCACCTCAGCATCATGGCACTGAGACACACACACACACACATACACACACACACACACACACACACACAAACATACAGAGAGACAAATATATAATTATTCTCCTGAGAAGTTCAGACTCTCTCAGACACATGAATTGTTACTCTGTTACACAATGTCACACAGTCAACAATCACACAATCAACACTCGTATCAAACTCTCATGCCTTCAGATCGATGCTGAGGTAAAGCCACACCTTTGGCTCAGATCCATCAATTCCACATTGATTTTCCAAATCTTTGGTTACATTTGTTTACTGTTATTTCACAGAATATACCAAATGTCATTACTGCTCTTCTCTGCTCTAATATATTCTACGATACTGTTATGAAATCAGAGCACTCCTGCAGTTCAGTGTAAGAGCTAGATGACAATACCCAAGGTCATTCAGTTGCTAATGGGCTACGTACTGCTAAAAAAAAGCGTATCCCCAAACGACACTGTAAGTGGCTCTGGATCTACCCACAGGCCAACTATGTGTAAACAAACCATGAGCTATGGAGAAAGCGTGAAAGTGTGAAAGTGTGTGTTTCCCTCAGACAGGGGCTGAGGTGTCAGCGGTGCTGAGAGTTTGTTTATCTAGCAGTGAGCCCATTGATTTCCTTCCTGAGGGGGGATTAACTGAAAAAAAAACTGCAGCTTTACAAATCAAATTAAAGTCAACAGGACTGGCAGCGACCTGCCTCCTTGTAAAAAAGGCCTTTATCGGGGCATACATCAAACCTGCAGACAGCCATTGACTTTCTGAAGGCTTTTAAAATGCACCGGCTGGCTATTAACACAGCACTGACCCCAGACCTCATTATAAACAGAGAGACGAGTGGGTGGGTTAGCGAGGGAGTGTTTATCGGGGTTTATTTTTGTCTCTTGGCTTGGGTCGTAACACACCTGATATTGATTTAAGCTCAAGAGAAAAGTCTGTCTAAGAGGCACTGGGCCAGCAGCCATATGTTCTGCTGCTCTCTTGTTGGGCCCTTAAACTTTACTGTTTCCAAATACTGAGAGGATGCTTGATTAAAAACATCTGGAAACAGTGGTTTTCCTGCAGCTGTGGTAAAGTGCAGGCTTCACAAATCTACGCTGTCAGGTGTGTCTGCTTCCAGCTACAGGGTCAAGTGGCTCAAGAGGAAACAGATGGAACAGAGGTGGAAAGTTTCAGTTCTCACACTGTCGTAAGGTGCATTCCAGTGCAGCTTCCGCCAAAAGCGCAATGGAACAGTCAATCAAGATTGCAAATCGGAAACTCTTCATGAGTTGGCTGACTCGGTTTGATTGACGTCACGGCTCCACTGTCAATACATACTGTATGTAAGCTATGCGTTATCCAATACCTCTGTTAAAGACATTGTTAATTAAACACAACTTTTAAGTTGTGTTGTAGCCTAGGTTACATGTTTTTTGAGTGAGCACCATCATGCTCTTTCTCCTAACTGACTTTCCATGGTTTCCAACAAATGCGCTGGAAGGCATTTAGACTGGAATTTGGAAAAACTGACCTGTATTTATCGACTACTGACTTGGGACTGAACACAGTGTCACCCCTGGCTCAAGTCTGGTTCACTTCGGGCTCAGAATCATCCCAGGAATTCAGGGTGCATTCAGGTGTGCAAATATATTAATTAACTTCATTTAAACTGATAAGAAAACTCTCACAACACAATTGGGAGTCTATTCAAAATATATCCATCAGCTATAGCTATATACTTTAGTTTTGTTTGACTTGGGCAGCATCAGCTGTTGGTGGACACTAATTCACAGGTTCATTAATCAGTCAGTTGCTGTTATCATTTACATCCAAACCTCAAACTAAAATATCACTCACAATGATGATGATGAGTGCAGTTTGTTAGTCTTCTGTCAATCATTCTCTGCCAGAACAGGAAGAAGTAAATGAGAACCGACAACAAAGTTGCCTCCGAACACAATTGGTCATAGAATACTGCTGATGTCTGGGTCTTTTCAGACTCAACAGTTATCAGCATTAGAATGCGAGGCACTAATTGACTAGTTACTAATCAGCTATGAGGTCAAGTCTTAAGTGTGCAGAAATGATTAGCCCAGACCCCAGATAATTGGGTCCATTCATTTCTGTGTGTGCGTGTGTTTTTGAAAGAACAGGAGTGAGGTGCTTTAAATATTTTTCCACAATGTTGCAAATCACCATATCTTGCCCCCCCCTACTTAAATGTCAAGATCCAACTTAGAATGCTCAGACACTGGAATATAGTGTCAGTTGGGTAATATTGATAATAAAACCTGGCTGTTCTGTATTTGATCTAGTTTGGTCCAGGTCATGTTGCTACATCTGGGATGTCTAAAAGTTCAAAGGAAAAGTCTGGAGTCAATCAACCTGTATCCCTGTTGTTAGAGGTTGCCGAGTGTGCTATCGGACCCTGTCTGGCCGTATAGGATCACGCTGGGTCACGCTGTCTGGTCCTGAATGTGCTGAACCATCGCTGGGTCAGCACCGGCCCATTCCTCTCTCTCTAACTTCTGTCAACTCCCTGTGTTACACAGTAACATGCAACACAGCACATCTCCGCTATTAGGACTGTGGTAAAAGACGCTTCAGTCTCTCCTCAGTGGGTTTGAATGGGAGAGCATTCTGATGGGTGGTTAATGTGTAATGGGGTAGGTTACAGAGAAAGCACTTTCCTAATGCTTACACACACACTCTCTCTCTCTCAAACACACTCCCCCCCCGACACACACACACAGACACATACACATACACAGATGTGCCTACAGAAGCTAGACATGGTTCACAAGAATATACATATTGCCACATTAAAGGGTAAGTGGACTTACTGCATACATACTGTACTTAAAAAAATTGCTTTTACACCCCCCCCCCCCACACACACACACGCACACACACACACACACATACACACACACATACACACATGCACAGGTGCAGCACTGCGTCCTGATTATAATGACCTTTCTTCTCTCCCCACTCTGCTGACTGAAGCATCACGAGGCCTCAGGCACCAGACTGTCACAATGAAGTGATTCACAGGGAACACAGAAGTGGACAGTGCTACACACACACACACACACACACATTCACACGTATATGCAGCGATACACACACATACTGTACACTGTACACTAAACAACACACTGCTCTTTGTGTCCAGGACTCTTCACCTTCCTGTCATGGCTTTGATGGAATAACATGCACACACACACACAAATGCACACTCACACAGGCACACACACATACACACATCATCACACACTCCTCACTGAGTGTCTTTACGTCAATGCCATTGCAGTGGCTGAACAGCACACAAACACGCACACACACATAACCCCCATATTCACGCATGCGCGCACACACACATACACACACACACGTGCACGCGCACACACAGACACATAATACTTTTTCTCACACACATACACACACACACTTACAAAGACACAAACAATGTCACATACCTGGCACGTACAGTCAATTCTCTCTCTCTCTCTCACACACACACACACACACACACACACACACACACACACACACACACACTCACAAAGACACATGATGTCACAGCTCTCTCAGTGCCTCTCTTCCCAGTAGTCAGACAGTCAGCAGGGGTCTATTCATCAGCACTACTCAATAGGCCTCATGCAGAAGTGAGATACAAACTCCATTTCCTCTTCTTTTTTATTTAGTTGCGAGTCCAATTTTGTTCTTACTTTGACATCACAGTTCCCAACTTTTTTGGGGGGGGGGATTCACAAATCGTTCTAATCTTTTTGCTCTTGTCTTAGTAATGGAACGTATTTATAGGTTGAGTCCAAAATGGGGACAGAAAGTCAAAAAAATCACCGCTGAAAAAAAAACAAAAAATCATCTCTCCCTCCCACACACACACACACACACACACAC
>PYXC01001083.1:2072500-2080000 GCA_015244755.2 Tenualosa ilisha
ATTGGAGGGATCTATTTTTATGCCTCGCTGTCAGTAACAGATTTGTTGTTTGGGAGGCGAGAGAGCTGGCCATGTTTATGTGTGTGTGTGTGTGTGTGTGTGTGTGTGTGTCTGTGTGTGTATGCATGTATGGGATGCAAGAGAGCTGGCCATGTTTTATGTGTGTGTGTGTGTGTGTGTGTGTGTGTGTGTGTGGGTGTGTATGCATTCCTGTATGAGATGCAAGAAAGCTGGCCATGTTTTTATGTGTATGTGTGTGTGCGTGTGTGTGTGTGTCTGTATGTGTGAGTGTGTGTGTGTGTGTGTGTGTGTGTGTGTGTGTGTGTGTATGAGTGCATGTATGAGATGCAAAAGAGCTGGCCATGTTTTCACTGTTGTGTTGCTGGACTTCTACATGAGAACAGTCATGTTTGGCCTGAGTGTGATTTCATTGCACATCAAAATAGAGCAATAATGAGTAATGAGGCAAATAAGGGCCTCAGAGTGATCAAAGTGGTTATTTGTTTGTGTGTGCATTACAGCAGCATGAATATACTGTGTGTGTGTGTGTGTGTGTGTGTGTGTGTGTGCGTGTGTAAAGTGTGTCTGTATGCAATGCATGTGTGGGTGTGGGTGTGGGCGTAATGTTTTTGTGTGTGGGTGTGTGTTTTGAAACCTCCAGAAGAGCATTCACCTCAATGATTTGCCTCGATTTAAATAATCCTGCTTGCTGATTGCTTATGCTGTTCAGTTTGAGGTGAGCACACTCCCTAAGGTCACGCTGATTGTAGCTATGACCCCCATGACCTTCTTAACACCCTCATTTTGCAGTAAATGAAATGCACCCTCTTTCAGTGGGGAACATCTAATCAGTTCCTTTGATCATCTTTGATCATGAGGGTTTATGACGTTCAGTTCTTTGCTTGTTTTTGTGTGTGCATATGTATGTGTGTGTGTGTGTGTGTGTGTGTGTGTGTGTACGTGCGTGTGTGAGAGAGAAAGAGAGAAAAGGAGAGAGAAAGAGAGCCCTTCTTTGCTTTATGTGCATCTGACTCATAGTAAACACACTCTACATTTCAAGATAAAAGCTTTGTTAAAGCATACTAAATTTGGCTACCTTTATTGTGAGCATAAGTGTAAATGTGTATTTTGGGGTTTGGTGTATATGATTCTTCATTGCTCAAAAAGCTGGGCAAAAAGATGACTACCCTCTCTCCAAAAGGTCCTAGTGTGTGTATGTGAATAAGTGTAGTGTACTGTGTCTGTGTGTGTGTGTGTGTGTGTATCTGTGTGTGTATGTGTGTGTGTGTGTGTGTGTGTGTGTGTGTGTGTGAGTGTGCGTAGAGAGGAACTTATGTATTTAAGTCTAATGAAACCTTTCACCGCAGAGCCTCTTAATAAACCCTTTTTGAATGAGTGAATGGGGTTTATGCATCTCAAGCCTCACACACAGGTCCCACTGAAAGCGCCCCAGCAATTTAATGGGGGAGGCTGAGAGCTTAAAGTCTATTCAGGGAGTGGGTTTTGCCAAGAGATTAGTTCCCATTACTGATGGAGATACGTTTGGCAGCCATGGTTCATGGCCCATATTTACAGTTTAATTACTGCCATTGTAGACTGATCCATATCTACTC
Organism: Tenualosa ilisha; assembly: GCA_015244755.2. Lineage (NCBI taxonomy): Eukaryota > Metazoa > Chordata > Actinopteri > Clupeiformes > Clupeidae > Tenualosa > Tenualosa ilisha. Next base: position 2,074,114 of record PYXC01001083.1, read on the forward strand.
CTGCCAAAATCCGTGTCCTGTTTACCTTTCTCTTTCCCTCCCTCTCTCCCTCTCCCTCCCCACCCCCCCTCTCTCTCCATCTCTCTCTCTCTCTCTTCCACTTCACACATTCTCTTTTAGGATTTCTCCTTAGAATTAGACTATAGTCTTCGTCAAGCATTCTCAACAAATGAAACATGAACAATTCAACTGATGTACTTTGTTCATTAGATGTATATTTGCCTGGTAATAAAACCAGACCCTCGTTCTACACTTTCGTTTTGCACAGAGGGTCTGGACATTCAGTAGTGAGATTCGATTGCTTGCTTGAGGTATTTAAGTTTAAAAAGATTGGATTAGCCCCTGGCTAATAGCTTGCCTTGACTGATAGCATTCTAACTCTGCATTCACAACACCTTCCTCTGTTCGCTGATTGGACAGGTTAAAATGCCCCCCGAGACAATGAGCTCAATGCAATCCAGACTAGCACTGTAGGGAGATGATAATCAAGCGGAAGTGCGTAGGCAGGCATGGCCAGGCTAGAAATATTTTTTAGGCACATTGTTCACCCTACCACCTCTATATTATATTTGATATATGCTTCAGAAATAAAGTTGCTGTGTGTATGTGTGTGTCTGCTTTGTCTCCTCCTTACTTTGCACTGGACCACCAGAGCAGGTAGAGAGGATGACGTGTCTCCTCCCTGCATCCCTTCTTTCTTCTTTCTCTCCTCCGTTTTCTCTCTGCCTCCTTTCCTGCCCGGCCTGCTCTGCTGCGTCCCCACCTTTCCTCTCCTCCTCTCCCTGTCATCCTCATCCTCCTCGTCTTCCTCGTCTTCCTCCTCCTCATCTTCCTCTTCCTCGGACCTCAGGCTCTTCTCGCTCTCCTCGGGCGACTCGCGCTCCTCGGTGGAGTCGTCGGCTGTGCTCTCGCTCCTCTCTTCTGTCTCTGTGGAGATGCTGCTGCCTCCTCCTCCTCCTCCTTCTCCTCCTCCTCCGCTGGACTCCTTGCTGTCGGCGAGGGGCGATCTAACACGGGCCGAGGGGTCCTGCGCATCGGCGCGGAGACGGGGGATGTTGCCTTCCAGCAGACGACGCTGTACAATGCTGTGGGGTTGCTGCAGACGAGGAAAGAAACAGGATCAGGATATGATGTCATGCCACTTACAGGTAGTCACTTATTAGGGAAATTCCACCTTACCTGACCTTATCAAGCGAGGCTGAAAACACCAAAGATAGGATGGGAATATGAAAGGACTTTTAACCCAGAATGCATCTCTGGTAATGTTGAATCAGCAGCTGTCAGCTATCTGTCATTACATAACATGTACTTACCTACTACAAATAGTATTTTGGAAAGTGATGGTGGCAAATATGCTGTCGCCATAGGAAACTGTTACATCATATCCTCTTGTTGACAAAATGATCAACAGCTACATCTATCTACATCTGTCTTTATCAATCTCAGCTTCTCCGTCTTAGAAGCTTATCTTTAAATGAGGAAGAGGAAGTGATGTCACAGAACACCTGGTGGTTGTTGAAAACCCAACATGAAGGCCTTTTGTCCCAGAGTAGAGTGTGCAGACAGAGAAGATGATGTAACACTGGACTGGCAGGAGTGGAAATACACACACACACACACACATACACACACACACACACTTTTTTCATCCAGGGTACTCACTGTGAATAATGTGTGACATAACGGAGTGCACACACACACACACACACACACACACACATACACGAGCAGTATTCAGGCAAAAAAGCCTAGCCTTCTCCTTCTCCTCGCTCTCTCTCTCTTTCTCTCTCACACACACACACCCTACACTCTCTGTCTCACGGCGATTTTTCTCAGAGTAGTGTTTCAGCAGAACCCCCTATTCTTCTTAACAAGAGATTAAATTACCAGTCTCTCACTTTAATGATCATGCAATGTCACACTCACTCAGGTTCATGTTTCTTTTATATCCCCAGGCCAAGACACACACACACACGCTTCTTCTTTTCTTGGACAAAGTTTGCTTTCTCAGTCAGGTTCTTCCAGACAAAGACTCTGGTTTATGTAAAGGGACTCACACTCTTCCGAAGCTGTAATATTACAATGTTTATTGTATAATGTTGTTTATAACATAAAGTAATATCAAGAACAAGCTATCATAGGCTTGGCCCTAGTTTCTCATGACAGGATACACACAATCGAATTAAAGAGCCCAGGGGTGGGGGTGGTGGTTGGCTTTCTTGCTTTGCCAACCCAAACATTGGCTTATAATGAGTTTCTGTGGTACTGTGGTGTATTATGGGCTGTAGGCTGACATCAGATAGCACAGAACAGCAGAAGATGGAAGAGAGGCTATAGTGCTAGCAGGAAATAAGGTTAAAATGAAGTCCCTCTCATTTAATTAGGTTTTGTTGTGGAAGAGAGGCAATCTGGGAGACAGAGAGCATCCGATGCCACGTACACAGCACACAGCACATAGCTTTTTAGTCTTTCTCTGTTCCTCTCATGTGAAAGGAGCAGATTGCAAATTATACTCTGTTGCTCTTCTCATGGAAACAGCACCTCCAGGAGTACATCTCGTGTGTGTGTGTGTGCCCTAAATGAATGAATAAATGAATGAATGAATGACTTCCAGCTACTACTGACTCAGTAAAAGATTTGGACTGAGCAACTACGCTGCCTTACTACAGAATTTTGGGCCCTATTAAAGAATATTGTTTGAGGCCCGCAAACCTAGATACTCACTTACTGTATTAGACTATTCATAACTATTGAGTTGCTTTTGAGGACCTTACCCCATTGGGTAAGTCCAGTATTAACCAAGACTTTAACTTGATGCTCCTGGCTTCAATGATAGGTTGTTCTTGAACTCTATATCAAAACTGAACTGAACTGAATATCAAAAGCCAGGATCGTGGACAACACAAACCGGATTTGCAAAGTGCCAGCTAACGCTAACTGAACGTTAATCCATCTACACAGTGCCAAATCCTAATGACTGCACCTGGTAACGACAAACAACAGGGCTATGTATGGTTGATTGCATTTACATTTAGCAGAAGCTTTTATCCAAAGCAACTTACATTTTTTTGTCAACTATCAATTGTTCAGGGCCCAAAACTTTTCAGGCTACTTGCACGCTAGCCAGGTTCCTTAACCGCTACGCTACCACCGCCCCCACATTGACTCCGGACTATTGCTTTAAAACATCCTCTTTGTCCTGACTTCTGGCTTAAACATTCTTCCCTCTCTCTCTATCACATACCAAGCCCAAATGAGTGCAAAGTTACTCAATGAGCAAAGTGTCTCAGGTTTTGAACTGCAGCTATTGTGAAGTGTGTGGGAGCATTGATGCACCGATGTAGAAGCTTAGCCTCTGGTTCAATATATTGATTTAGCCTCATTATTAAACTGGTCTTAGTCAGACTTGAGACTTTCGACTTTGTTCGTCATTTATGTTAGGTCTCACTGATTTCCTCTCATATTAATCTTTTCCCCCTCTTAATTCTGCTCTTTTTCCCTTGTCTCTCTCGCTATCTATCTCTCTCATTCACCTGTCTCTCACTACTATCTCTCTCTCTTTCCCTTGTCTCTCTCGCTATTTCCTTTTCATCTCTCTCTCTCTGTGTTTTTCTACAGTATACTCCCAATGTCCTATCTGCACCCACCACTCCACTCCCTCTATCTCCCTTTCTCTCTCTTCCTATCTTTTTTTTCTCTTTATTCTCATTCCCCCTCTCAGTGTGAGAGGTTCAGCCACCAGCGGCTTGGCCAACCCCATCAATAAGTGTGGCAGAAGGTGGCTGTCACAGCGGGGGTTTGACAGATTTTGTGTATGTGTGTGTGTGTGTGTGTGTGTGTGTATGTGACAGAGAGAGAGAGAGAGAGAGAAAGAGAGAGAGAGAGAGTGTGTGTGTGTCAGTGACAGGGCATCCTAATGAGGGCTTTGGTGCTCTGCAGCTGGGGACACGCCTGGTAAACAATGCCTTCAGCTTTGACAGCTAGGATGAAGCTCCCCTAAGACATCATTAGGTGTTTGTGTATGTGTGTGTTGAGGTTTTGTGTATGTGTATGTACAGTATTTGTGAATGTGCAGCTAATATGCATGCATTTCTAAATTGCCCATATATGTGTGTGTGTGTGTGTGTGTGTGTGTGTTTGTACATGTTTATTTATTTACTTGACTGCTCTGTTGCTTCACACAGGGCAGCATGCAGAGTTGTTACATAACAAGCACTGCCTGTGATATCTTTATAATGAATGTGTCACACCTGTGAAATACACACACACACTCTCTCTCTCTCTCTCTCTCACACACACACACACACTTCATTACCGTCCCCCCTTTTGTCTATAGAGCAGAATTGATTTGGATTAGAGGATCCATTTTAATGCATATCTAATTTGTATATGACTACAGAAACCTCTCTTGTTCCATACAGCTTGCATCAATTTTACATCCGTTTAGAGGTAGTGAACACATGTATGGATATCCTATCTATCAATAAACGGCAAAACACTCATATTAGTCCAGCCAGCACCCACACTGAAGAGCAATGAAGCTCTCCAGAGTTCCCCTGACTCTCTTGTCTAGAGCCATGGGATTTCTGCTCCTCACCACCATATTTGGGCACAGGAGCGAGGACACTGGGGGAGAACAGAGTTGGAGTCTCTCTAAAAACAAACCTCCTCCCCAGAGGATTGAAGGACACTTTGTCCAAACAAAAGAGAGGAGGGTGGAGAGAGAGATACAGAAGGAAGATATCACCAATGCTCATGACGGGCATCTTTCAGTAGCATCTTCCTGGGAATTTTTTCAGAAATTTCTGCTCAAGAAAATCCTCTTAGTCAGATTCATAAAGAGAAGAAAACTCTCGCGAATTGGCAAAATCATAGCATAGATGCATAGATTTCTTCTTAAGACTGAATAGTTTGTGAATGAGGTGCATTCTTCTAAGCTTATGTTTTGCAAGACATCTTGCAAAGTGTCTGAAAGTGGTGTGTGAGTGTTGTCTGGCTGAGGTGATTGCATTAGTCCAAGCAGCACTTGGAGCAGATTAAAGCAGCCAGATAATGACTGTCTGTCTTTTCACTGATGCTGCTCTAATGGGGAGAAGATAGGAGATGCTTCGCACAACCCTACCAAATGGAGAGAGACAGAGAGACAGAGCGAGAGAGAGAGAAAATGGAGAGATTGAGAGATAAACTAGACTAAATGAAGAGAGAGGGAGGGTAAGACAGAGAGATAAAGAGAACAACAGAGAGAGAAGAGAAATCGTTTTTTAAAAGCATAGAACATACTTAAAGATGCTCCTCACACTTATTCCTGGAGTCAAACATCTAACCTATAACAAACATCTAACCTATAACTGTGGGTGTGCGTACGCTTGGTTTTGTCCATGTAGTTACAGTGACCTTTCACCTCTGGTTCAGGTGTGTGGCTTGTTGGCTGCATCACCCGGCTATGTTTAACAGACAGCACAGTCTGACATCAGGGTCAGTCTAATTATGCACACAGTCACACCACTGGGTCTCTCAAATGATAAATGATTTTCTCATTTCACCTCTTCACGCACACATGCACACACGCATGCACACACACACACTCACACTCACACACACACTTACGTCTGAGTTTTTTCAATCATCATCTGCCATGTCTGACAAATATGATGTATTCTCACATGACAAAAATCAATCAGATTGCAAATAGTGTGTGTGTGTGTGTGTGTATCAACTCGTACCACCATGACTGAGCAGCAGCTGTTGGCACCAGAACATAAAATATCTGGCCCACTTCTGGCCTTGAGTCTGTTCCCAGTCAGGCACTAATGAAGCAGTAATCCAGCAAGAAGAAATCAAAGAAATCAATAAGTCAATCAATCAATCAATCAATCAATCAATCAAT
>PYXC01001083.1:2085000-2170000 GCA_015244755.2 Tenualosa ilisha
TTAGGTTACAAACTATTTATAAATATCATAATAATATATAGTCATATACATGTACAATGATGTTATGTAGATTAGGAATTCATATATGTTCCAGCACTAAATTTACTTAATTTTAAGTATTTTTGTAAACGGTTGTAGAGGTAGTCTGTAGTGTCAGCCAGCGTGTTCTAGTATTTTAGACCGTGAGCATACACTGACCTTATGAGAAAGAGTGTCAGATGAATAGGCCCAGGTTGGGTTGAAAATGAGTATTCAAAGACATTAGAAAATGGAGTGTCACATCTGGTTGCTTGCATGCTGAATCATTTGGGAGATAATTGCTGACTGGTGTGTGTGTGTATATCTGTGAGTGTGTGTCTGTATGTGTGTGTGTGTGTGAGATGAGTATTGTTGACCTTTTGTTTACAGTCAGTAATTTAATTGGCTTAATATGCCTCTGCCACATGCTCCTGTCAATCAATTTTAAGGGAATCTGATTATTATGGTCTGGCTCAAAAGGAGCCTACCTAATCTCCTGCAGTCTGAAAAGACCTGAATTCTGACTTGTAAACCACAGAATTCTTTTAAACGCACTGAATCCTTCAATGTAATTGTGAACAGTAGCAACCATAGAGCTTATGCTGTCGATTGTGCCCTTTCACATAAACCTTATATGAATAGATATTTGACAGAAATAACTGTTGTACGGAGCACAGGCTTGCGGTCCACATCTCCTCTGTGGACCCACCATCAGAATATTTTGAACAAAGTCAGACACAAGTTTTAGTTTTAGGCCAGCACGTCATAACACACCTTCCAGTGAGCCGTCGCCGTGACGAGGTGTCGGTAATCATGAATAATTCAGTATGCTGCCACTTCTCATTTACATGGAGAAGCAAAGGAATGGGAGATGTGAGGATACGGTTTCAGAGACATGTCATGGCTTTAGTGTGTGTGTGTGTGTGTGTGTGTGTGTGTGTGTGTGTGTGTGTGTGTGCGTGTGTGTGTGTGTGATTATAGGTGAGTGTGTTACATTATTTGTATGTGTGCTCAAGTACATACAGCTATAAGAGACAGAGAGAGAGAGACAGAGAGAGAGAGAGAGAGAGAAGCAGACAGGTACAGGTGTGATGCTACAAATCTCTTTAGAGTTGTGTGTGTGTGTGTGTGTGTGTACATTTGTCTGTGCATCTGCCTGTTCTCCTAATTACCACGCTAAAAGAAGAGAGTGGCTCAGGCTTAGTGACAAACAAACACCTGTGTGTGTGTGTGTGTTTGTGTGGGTGTGTGTCTGTGCATGCATGCATGTGTGCAAGTGTGTGTATGTGTGTGTGTGTGTGCCTGTGCGTGGGTGTGTACGTGTGTGTGTGTTTGTGTGTGTGTCTGTGCATGCAAGTGTGTGTATGTGTGTGTGTGTGTGTGTGTGTTGTGTGTGTGTGTGTGTGTGTGTGTGTGTGTATGTCTATGCATGTGTATGTGTGTGTGTGTGTTTGTGTGTATGTGTGTGTGTGTCTGTGTGTGTGTGTGCATGTATGATTGATGATACGCAGAAACAGGAGTGCAGCTGGTGCTGCTGGCTGGAGATGAAACATGAGGGTGTTTTGTTTATTGGCCTCTTGTTAGACTGTAGAAACAAGCTAGAGCAGGGAAACAATATTAGTTTGTTTTCATTCGACTCCATAGTCTCTCCTATTCCTTTGCACTCCCCTCCCCTTTCAAACACACACACACACACACACACGCACACACACATACACACACACACACATACACACACACACAAAGAGTATGCACAACTGTGAAAAATACTGAAACACACACACACACATACAGACACATGCATGCACACACACACACACATACATACACACACATACACACACACATACAAAGAGTATGCACAACTGAGCAAAATACTGATACACACACACACACAAAGACTGAAGAGCCCATCAGGGTATAACCTCAGCAATGAGTGTTCTATGCCCTCAGTCTCTGTGTCTGCCTCTGTCTGAGACTGACTATAAAAACAACTAAACTTGTCACAGTGATCCAATAATTCCTACCCTCTTTACTGTTTGCCTCCTATGCTCTCTCTCTCTCTTTCTCTCTCTTTCCCTCTGTTTTATTCTCTTTCTCTCTTGCTCCTACCTTTGTGCAACAACTCTCTCTTTTCTCTCTCACTCTAAAATTTATTTCTTTTGTTTTCTTATTTTTCTCTACCTCTCATTCTCTAATTTCTTTCTTGTTTCTCCCTTCCTCCATCTCTCTCTGTCACCCCCTCTTTCCCCTCTTTCTATCTCTCTTTCAACCTTTCTCCCTCTGTCACCCTAAATTTTACCATTTCTTTATTTCCTCTTTTTCTCCTAGGCTTTCTCCATCTCTTCCTCTCTCTCCATCTCTTGGCTCATCTCTCTCTGTTTTTCTCTCTCTTTCTCTCTCTCTCTATCCCCCTCTCTGTGATTAGACACTAATAGGCATGTGAGCTAATAATTATCTTCCTGCCACAGAGCGGGCAGCCAGAGGGTCACATGACCTGTGCATGCCACACATCTGCTTCTGACAGGCCTGCCCTCCTGTGTCAGACTGACAACAGGGACACTGACACACACACACACACACACAGACACATGGACACACACCCGCACACACACACACAAACACAGACACGAACACAGACACACACACAAAGAAATGTCTTTAATCTGCTGGTAATTTCATCCTTTATTACGATAAACTCTGTCTTTCTCTGTCTCTCTTTATTTTCTTCCTCTCTGGTCTGCCTCTCTTCCTCTCCCCTCTCTCTTTTTCTCTATGTGTCTCTTTCTTCCCTCTCTCCTCTCCTCTCCTCTCCTCTCCATGTCTCCTGCATGTCTCCCTGTTTTGAGTGGCTCTAAGGTATTTTTGTCCATGTTAGCTGCAGGCCTGCTGAAGATGGAGGTGGCTGAGAGGGTGAGTGATGCTTGCTCCTCTTCCTCACACACATACACTCCTCTTCCTCCTCCTCCTCCTCCTCCTCTGAGGCCTCTTAGTTAATTAGCTCTGACATGTGAACCTAAAGGGAGCCATCACTACAACACACTCTCCTCTCTCCTCCTTTTATCTTTTCATGCACTTCATTTAATTTCCCTACACTGCGTTACACTATTGCACTTTCAACTTAAAATAGTGCAGATTCTATGTTAGCAATATGCACTCCTTGTTTGTTCTTTCACTGAGTTGTAGCTTGAATGTTATCCTCTTTTGTAAGTCGCTTTGGATAAAAGCGTCTGCTAAATGCCTAAATGTAAATGTAAATGTAAATGTTTTCACTCCTTTCCTCCACTCTTCTCCACTCATCTCTTCTTTTATCTCCTCTCATCTTCTCTCTTTTCCTCTCATCTTCTCTCCTCTCTTCTTCTCTCCTTTACCAATCCAGAATCATTGGCTATTTGTGAACCTCATGGAATCACTGCAACATCTCTCTTTTCTCCTCTCTATTCCTCTCATCCCCTCTCTTCTTTTCTCCTCTCATCTCCTCTCCTCTTTCTTCTGTCCTCCCCATCCCCTCCCTTCCTCCCCTGTGCTAAAAGGACTCAATGGCCTTGGCATTCTCCATCTTTCAGTCAGTTCTGTCATCACAATCCTCCTCTCCTCTTGTTTCCACTTCACTCGTCTCTTCTCCTTTCAACCAGGACTCAATGGTTTCTTCTCTCACTGCCAAAGCTCTCTAAGGACTAGTACGTAGTACATCAGAGTGGAGGGATTTTTTTTAATGAGCCCTCAACCCTTCCAAACAGCCATACCCCACCCCCCCCACACACACCCACACACCCACACACCCTCCACCCCAAAGCTCTCTGATTGTTTCACAATTTCACTGCCACACAAATGAAATTACCTTGCTTGTGCTTTTATTTTGATTGATTTCAAATCAATACAGGAATTTATTTGCATGCATAATAAAATTACTCACATAAACACAGAAAGCCTGAGGAGAGAAAATGAATATTGTCTTAATGTGTGTGTGTATGTGTGCGTGTGTGCATATGTGTGTGTGTGTATGTGTGTGTGTGTGTGTGTGTGTGTGTGTGTGTGTGTGTGTGTGTGCATATGTGTGTGTGTGTATGTGTGTGTGTGTGTGTGTATGTGTGCAGGCACGTGTGTGTGTGTGTGCACAACCGTGCTTGTGTTCTTGCGTGATGTTATGTTTTATTGGCCTCTAAACCTGATTCCAGCCAAGTTCTTTCCTGGGCTGATGAGATATGAACCAGCAAAGAAAAGAAAATTGCAGCCATAATAACATTCTCACGATTAGCCAGTTATAATGAGATCAGTTAAAGGAGTTGCACTAAAATCAAGCCAAAGAGCCATTAACCTCTCCATATTGGATCTTTTGTGTTGAGAGTATAAAATGGGCCTGTAACACTCAGATATTATGTTCATTTTTATTAGGTTGCCCAGGAAACATAAATATGTTATTTGTAATTATCTTGTCCCTGCCCACTGACGTTTATAGAAACCAATATGTATGGAATGCATCATCACATGCACACACACACATCTCAAGCACACACATATCTCATGCACACACACTTAGGGGTCCATCTGGGAGGGACACACACAGCTAGGCTGAGTGTTTATTTGCGGTGGTTATCGACTGTCTGGGAGAGGAAGATCTCAGGGAATGGATGATGAGATCTTAGACACACACACACACACACACACACACACACACACACACACACACACACACACACACACACACACTCAGAACAAGAGCTTCAAACTTTTGATGGCCTTGTGTTTGCTCAGAGGAGCTGTGTGTTTGGGGGACTGGTTTCTTATTGGATTTGGTGCTGTCTGCTCAGAGACCTACAGTTGGTAGAAGCTTGTAGTAAAAGATTGGATATCGGTCCGACTGCTGGGTCACAGGCACAGACACCCCCCTCCAAAGGCCTATCATATTATTGTTGTAACAGACACACCCCTCCAAAGGCCTATCATATTATTGTTGTAACAGACACACCCTCCAAAGGCCTATCATATTATTGTTGTAACAGACACCCCCTCCAAAGGCCTATCATATTATTGTTGTAACAGACACACCCCTCCAAAGGCCTATCATATTATTGTTGTAACAGACACACCCCTCCAAAGGCCTATCATATTATTGTTGTAACAGACACACCCCTCCAAAGGCCTATCATATTATTATTGTAACAGACACACCCCTCCAAAGGCCTATCATATTATTGTTGTAACAGACACACCCCTCCAAAGGCCTATCATATTATTATTGTAACAGACACCCCCCTCCAAAGGCCTATCATATTATTATTGTCTAATGCATGCTGAGTGGGGATGAGCTCAGTTAATGAAACAATGATAGACTGGCATAATTAGATCACTTATGTCACAAACCCATTTGCCTCTGGTGTGCAGTAACTGGAAATCCCCCCCCCCACACACACAAATACACACAAACACACACACGCAAATACACACATGCACACACTTTAACAAAACAATTCTTCCAGCACATCTCCAACCAGTTAACACTGCACAAAGCTCCTACAAGTCTTAGTATTAATGATCTCATCCTCTCTGTTCTCCTCTCACTTCACAGTCCCTTTTCCCCACCTCTCATTGCCTCTCCTCTTCCACCTCTCTTTCTTTCTCTCTCTCTGTTGTTCTCTACATCCTCCTCTCTTCTCTCTCTCTCTCTTCCTCTCTCTCCTCATCTCCCCCTCATCTCTAATGTGCTTGAATAGAGTTGATTTGCCCTTTTCTCCCTGTGCTCTCTCCTCCTGCATTTCGTCCTCCTCCTCCTCCACCTTTTCTCCTCTCCATCTCCATTTCTTCCCTCTCTCTCTCCCTCTCTTTCTCTTTCTCTCTCTCTCTCTCCCTCTCCTTTTCCTCCTCCTCCTCCACCTTTTCTCTGTTTCTTCCCTCTCTCATTCTCTTTCTCTCTCTCTCTCTTTCCTCCTGCATTTCGTCCTCCTCCTCTTTCACCTTTTCTCCTCTCCATCTCCGTTTCTTCCCTCTCTCTCATTCTCTTTCTCTCTTTCTTTCTCTCTCTCTCTCTCCCTCCCTCTCCTTTTCCTCCTCCTCCTCCTCTCTCCTCTCTCTATGCCTCGGTCTGTGTTGCGCTTGAACGGAGCCGAGAGTTTGCCCTTTTTCTCACAGTGCTGAGGCTGTGACTGTAGCTGTGCTGCTCTCCTTCTTCTGCCTCCCCCCACCTTCCTCCTCCTCTTCCTCCTCCTCTTCCTCATCTTCTTCCTCCTCTCGGGTCGGAGCGTGGCAGCCGCGGCTGAAGGAGGCCCGAGGGCCAGCAGCCGAGCTTGCAAAACAAGCCCGACTGACCGTTATGTAACCACATACGCGTGCGCATGGAGCGAGTGAACGCAGCCGTCGCTGACGAATTAAACACCAATTCAATGCACAGAACATGTGACCACACACACACACACACACACACACACACACACACTACAGTGCCTCCATACACACACACACACACACACACACGCTCCAGTGCCTCCATACACATACACATAAACACACACATGCTGTCCAATGCCTCACTAGCTACCTAGCACAGAGACTTTAGAGGAAGATACTTTTAAATGAGGTTAAACAGGTTTCGTTTTTATAGGACAGGACCACAGAATTGCCAGTTCTTGAAAGGAAACAGGGAGAGAGGTTAGGTTAAGCGTTTGGGGTGTCTTAAGGGTATCATTGCTGGCAGTGGACTGGACTATGCGTGTGTGTGTCTCTGTGTGTGTGTGTGTGTGTGTGTGTATGTCACATCCTCTCAGTCATTTGCTTCTTGCCCTTTTCTCTGTCTCACTTTCTTCCCCAGTCTTTCTCCTCTTTCACTGTCAGTGTGTCTCAGTGACTCTCACTCTTTAATCTTCTTTTCAACACTCTTAGATAGACACACACACACACTCACCTACTCACACACACACACACACACACACACACACACACACACACACACCTACTGTCATACACACACACACAAACTCAACTTAAATACACTCTACACTCACCACACACACACACAAATTACATCTCTCTCACATAAATCTTGTGAACTTCCCTTGTATTCTTTTTTCCCTGTCTAATCCTTTCTGTCTGTGTTTCTCTTATTCATTTGGTCTTTTGTCCTCCTTTTTCTGCCGCTCTCTCTCTGCTCAGTACTTCCTCTCTCTCACACACAGACACACACAGAAACACACACACATACACACACACACACACACACACACACACACACACACACACACAGCATCTATCTCATCCTTTCCCTGTCCTGACAGGCAACCTCATATGCAGCGTGAGGCTCCTCTGTGCTGAGTCGTGTGTGTCCTGCTGGGGTGCAGAATGTGATTGCTACTGACAGCAGTGCGCGCGCACACACACACACACGTACAGCAACAACAGAAACAGGCGACAGGGCATTGAGTGGATGGTGGATAAGCTAACAATACCGTTGCTATGACTTCAAGGCCATCTATCTTCCAGTGTCAGTTATGCTAATAGGTTTAGCAAGCTTTTAACATGGCTGCACCCACACACACACACATATATACTGTACACACACAATCATGGACACAAACAGCTACTTAAACCCACATCTATAATCACAAACACACACAAACATACATACACACATGCACACACACGCTAAATTAAGCAAAGTTATATTCTTCCCATGCTCAGGGTGACTATGGTAATATTGGAGCTTCTGGAGTTCTGACTCATCTTGTAATCCTCTCTGAGACGCTACTCGATGCCACAGGCACACAGGCCCAGCTGAGGCCACTGGCACACAGACTTCAACCCAGCCCAGCCGAGACCACAGGCACACAGGCCCAGCCAAGACCACAAGCACACAAACTTCAGCCCAGCCAAGGCCATAGGCACACAGACCCCAGCCCAGCTGAGGCCACTGGCACACAAACTTCAGCCCAGCCAAGGCCACAGGCACACAGACCCCAGCCCAGTTGAGATCACTGACATACAGACCCCAGCCCAGCCGAGGCTACAGGCACACAGACACCAGCCCAGCCGAGGTCACTGGCACACAGACCCCAGCCCAGCCAAGACCACTGGACAAGAAGTGCCCAATTGCAGGCAGAGTTGCCATCTAAATGCCAGTTGTCTAAGTGTGTAAATGTCAGAGTCATCCACTTAACCCCTAAACCTTCAGAGACTTGAATCAACTTCCTGATTGGCTGATTCCTGCCAGTGAAGTCTTTGAGGGTCCAGCGTTTAGGGTTAAGGCAGGCACTGGGATTCAGACAGTGCCAATGCCATGCAGCTCTCATTGATGTTTGCATGTCCTTCTGCAAATCCCTTTACATCTATCTATGAATGGAAGACTTGGTCCATTTCAGAGATGAAAATCAGGGATATTTGCCTGAATTTTCCTTGGAAACCGGGGACATTCCTATTTCTAAAGTCAATATCATTACAGTATTTTAGCTTTAAAGTAATGTTTTAGCTTCTTGTATTTTACCAGGGACATACCATCACAAAAACGGGGACTTTCCCCAGAAATCAGGGTCATCTGGTCACCCTATTCCAAACTATTCTACCTTTAGGCATATCACTGGCCTCCATTAAAATGCAATGTGTGTTTTTTTGGGTTAACACTTCAAAAATGACCTAGAAACAGCAATAGAATGTGAAGAAACAAGCACATAGACTTAGCATCAAAATCACACAAGCACTAGCTGTCCAGATATTCACTGAAGTTAGCATGTTAACCACCTAGCGTCACGCCAGTTCTCCTACATTATTACAATCTACCGTGTGTGGCTGCTGAGTTTAATACTATGCTAATGAATGCAAAGCTTCATTCAAGACAATTCAGAACACTTCACATAGCAACTAAAGAATGGGCATTGTACAATGTACAATACAATGTACAATGCAATGGGTTTGTACAGGTACTGCACTAGCATACAAAAAAAAGCTAAGCACAGAGAATTTAGAATTTTGTGTGTAAAAATACATGAGTCAGAGTGAAAGACACAAACACACATACACACACACATCTCTCTAATCCCTCCATATGCCCATATGTTCACCTTGCCTCCTGTGGAACATGTAGGGGGAGTGTGAACACACCAGGAAGGCAGGCAGAGAGGCAAGCAGACAAACACAAACAAGCCTCTCAGTCTCTCACAGTGGAAAAGCAGGTAGAGACCAGGGGAGAAGAAATGGAGGGAGAGAGAGAGAAAGAAAGAAAGAAAGAAAGAAAGAAAGAAAGAAAGAAAGAAAGAAAGAAAGAAAGAAAAGAGCCTAGGGAGAAATTCAAGAGCTGTTTATAGTTCTTTTAGAGTGGCTTTTGCCTGCTGTGAATGCTGTTGTTATGAATATATGCATAATATTATCACACACACACACACATAAACACACGTACACACACACACACACACACACACACACATACACACACACATAAACACACGTACACACACACACACACACACGCACATACATACACACACACACACACACACGCACATACATACACACACACATAAACACACGTACACACACACACACACACACACACATACATAAACACACGTACACACGTACACACACACACACGCGCGCACACACGCACACACACACAGTAAAGCCATGGATTTCCTATCTTCCAGAATGACTCTGTCCTTCTGGAGACTCTTGGAGCGTGCTTTGGGAATTTGGGTGTCTGCCACCAGCATCCATACACCACAACAGGCAACAATGCCATGATGATGTAACACCCACACACACACACACGCTCACATACACACAATTACACATAAAACACACACACACAGACTGACAGACACACATACGTACACGC
Organism: Tenualosa ilisha; assembly: GCA_015244755.2. Classification (NCBI taxonomy): domain Eukaryota; kingdom Metazoa; phylum Chordata; class Actinopteri; order Clupeiformes; family Clupeidae; genus Tenualosa; species Tenualosa ilisha. The sequence continues at coordinate 2,094,836 of PYXC01001083.1, forward strand.
AAATATCTGCTGTGCTTGAAACTGAGAGGCTGAAAAGAAAAGATAAGAGAGAGATAAAGAGAACGAGAGAGGGAGAGTGGGAGATGCATCGAGACCAAGATGGAGAAATATAATATTTGAAAAGAATAGTTGAAGAAGAGTCCAGAAGATAAAGAGGCAGAGAGAAGCTTGTTGAACTGAACATGAATTATCTACACTGAATTTGAATTAAATTCAAATAATGTTAGCTAGCGAAAGAAGTTAAACTGTGTCTTGCACTCATCTGTAAGTCACTACATGTGCATGTGTGTGTGTTTAAGTCTGGTGTGTTTTGACATTTCTATATAAAGAGGCCGTAGCAGTCAGAGCCTTGAGAGAGAGAACCTCCATTTCTTCTGAGCGGCAAGTTCCATAAATGTTTGATAGTGTAAGCACTGCTCTTGGCCCCCACCGCACTCTGAGTGACTGAATGTGCACTGAGTCCCAAACGTAGCATTTCCAAAAGCTGCCTTCCCATCCCCATGTGTACAAGCACTCCACCGATCCAGCCAAACAGCTCATTCAGAGCGAGTGTCCTTCAACTACAAGTACTCCCTCATTGTCTCCACCAAGATTGCCAGGGGCTCTAACACTCTAATTCTCTCTCTCTCTCTCTCTCTGTGAAATCTGAGTGTGTGTTTCTGTGAGTTTTCTGGGTAAACGACCAACCTATAAACAAGCAGGACACACATGAATTCCTTCTCACAGAACAGATCCAATATAAACAGCTCAGGTGCACATTGGAATGCCTCCAACCCACAGCCAATTGCAAAAGGTCTGGTTCAATGATAAACAATAATAACAGCAACAACAACAACAGTAAGAGTAAACAGCAAATGTCACAGGACATGTTTCTGACATAGGTTATAGGTATAGATAAATAGACAGACAGATAGATAGATAGACAGACAGACAGACTGACTGATTGATTGATTGATAGATAGATAGATAGATAGACTGATAGATAGATAGACAGACTGATAGATAGATAGATAGATAGATAGATAGATAGATAGATAGATAGATAGATAGATAGATAGAAATGTGATCCATGCCAAAGGGAAACCAGTGGGTGTGTGTGTGGGGGGGTCTTACCAGGTCTTTGGAGGTGCCAAGTCTCTTAAGTCCATCCAGGGGCAGCAGGTCAGCAGAGTCCTTGTGGGTGAACTGAGTGGCTTGTTTGAGTCTTCTCTGCTGGTGCAAGATGGCCTTGTCCCTCATGTCCAGCTCCCGCTTCTTAGTCTCACTCATCCTCACACTCGTTACGTCACTTCAAGTCACGTCAAGTCACGCCACGTCACACTTTTGCTCGAACGCGCTCGTTATGGGCCGTTTAATTAAGGGTTTCCCTCAGGTGTAGTTAGTAGATGGAGATAGGTGGAAAAAAAGAAACAACTCTGATATGCTGTCACACAAAAACACCACACACACTCAGACACGTACACACATCAAACACACACACACACAGACAGATGTACACACAGCTAAAAAAAAGAGACGTTGGTCTTTTCACAGCTTTGCTATATAGTGTGAATTCATAGATGCAAACCAGAGAATGTTTCCTCCTTGCATGTCCCAAGATTGCTCAGTCACCTATACTAACACACACACTCACACACACACACACAAACACGTGTGAATACACGCCCACACACACACACACACAAAAAAAATCTAAAAAAGACTCCGTCACAGGCACCTACTCCTTGTGCATGCAGTTAACACACTCACAGCCAAAACAGCCTTTATGTACCCTTCAGCAGAGTGACAACCAATCAAGCTAAACAAAAGCCGACGCTCTGTGTGTGTGTGTGTGCGTGTTTGTAAAATACACTCCTCAGAGGTCCTGTGGTCCTTTCGTCCTGTGTGAGATCCTCTCAGTGTGTTCAGGTTAAAGAAGTAAAAAGTCCTTGATGCCTCCTCTGACAAGTGGTCCTCTTCTGGTCAGAGCCAATATCCTGTCTGTCTATCTGTGTATGTGTGTGTGTGTGTGCGTGCGTGCGTGTGATCAGGTTAAGCAGCGGACGTAGTCCTATAGAGTCCGTCTGTAACAGACATGGGTATCCTCACAGGCAGTGAGCTCTGAACACTTCCAGTCTCTCTCTCTCTCTCGTCCTCCAGTGATGCGCACACCCTCTGCTTTGCGGATCAGATGGGAGTGTGTGAGAGAATGTGTGTGCACAGCACATAAGCGCGTGCGTGTGTGTCTCAGTCTGTCTGTGTGTGCTGAGTGTGTGTGTGTCTCAGTCTGTCTCCTTTCCCTGCTGCCAGAGTGGATGGTCCTCGTAGCTCGGCAGAGTGCAAACTGTGCCTTCTCTCTGCCCTCCCCTCCTCTCTCTCTCTCTCTCTCTCTTTTCTCTCTCTCTTTCTGCCCTCCCCTCCTTCTCTCTCTCTCTCTTTGTCCCCTCCTCTCTCCTCTCTTTCTATGTCCCCTCCTCTTTTTCTCCCTCCCACCCTCTCTCTCTTGCCCTCCCTCAACACCTCTGTTTCTGTGTCTCATTCTCTCTCTCTCTGACACACACACACACGCACACACACACAAACACACAATGATGAGAACTGTATGATTTTCCATTCACATGCACATGCACACATGGGCGCACATACACACACACACATTCTCTCTCTCTCTCTCTCTCTCCCCCTCAGACACACACACAAACACACACACACACAAGTGCATGTTGTATGGGTCCATCAAAAGCACCACTGTACCCCCTGTTTAAGGAAGTGAAACCACAAAAGCTTGAAGCTGTAAGGTGGAAATGCAGCAGGGTCAACCCACCGCTTCCTGAGCCCCCGACCCTCTTAAGACAACACACACACACACACACACACACACACACGTGCAGTCTCACACACATGTACGCACGCACACATATACACAGACACACACACACACACACACAAAAGTGCATGTTGTATGGGGTCGACCCACCGCTTCTTGAGCCCCTGAGCTTCTTCACACACACATACACACACACATGTGCAGTCTCACACACATGTACGCACGCACATACACAGACTCACACACAGACACACACACACACACACACACACACAGAGTGACTAACACAGAGACCTCAATGTCTCTGTCTCAGCCTGTATTACAGGTCACAACCCTCCTCCACAGTCTGACTCAACCCCACTCCATCCATGCCAGACCTGCCTGCTGCCATGATCTGTTGGGTGTAGGTTTCACTTCAGAGAATGAGCCGGAACATTCTACAGCCGTGCTGTGTCTGTGTCTCGGCCCCAGTCTCTTTCAGCATCAAGTCAAAGCCATCTCTAAGATCTTCATTTATTCATGGTTTATCTCATTTTTAATTAAACTTTACGTCTTGATTTTCATAGATCTTAATCTCTTTCAGCATCAACTCAGGCATCTTAAAGAAATTTGAAATTTGTGTTTTTTTTATTTATTTATTTATTTATTTATTGATATATATACATATTTTACTTTTTTATTCACCTCATAAAACAGCATTAAGAAAGACATGGTGACATCTAACCATTAACAGAAATATATTATATGTAAGTCTAGCCAGACAGGACATGTAGAGAAAATTAACACAGCAACTTAAAACGTTTTAACTTGTTTTTTATCTGCTGTTTGTACCTCAGTATTTAGGCTTCTGCCAATGGTGAGATATGTCTGTGTGTCTCTGTGTTCAATGACTGTCTTGATTGCTGTGACAGAATTCACCGTAATGCCCTGACACATTTACATCATGGTTTTGTCACTCATAGGTTCAAAGAAGGTGTTTACTGTGGTATTAGCATAGCAGGGATAACACTTCGCTTTCTTTTATACCCCCCACACAGCCCAATTTATGCCCATGTCAGTGCCAGTCTAATCTGCCTAACACTGATTCACAGCAGGGGATGAATCATGACACTGGAGACACACAAATTGATAATTACTGTGAATGTGTGAGTGAATAGAGTCTAACCTATTGAGTGACGGCAAGAGCCACAGCTGGCTTTCGTGAAACCTAGTTCAGGCTTCAGAGTCATGTCTGGATCTACAGTACAAGAAGCAAGCCACTGGGATGGTCTTGGGTCAGAGACATCAGATGATTTTGGAACAGATTTGGCCATGATTTGGACCTAGTTCTGCCAGGACCGGGCATGTCAGAGTCAAATCTGGGCCAGGGAGTGAGAGAGAGAAAGAGGAAGAAAGAGGAAGAGGGAGAGAGAGAAACAGAGAGAGAGAGAAAGAGAGAGAGAGAGAGCATCTGTCTGGGATTGATCAGATCACCAATTGCCTCCATTGATTTTCTTTCTCTCTTCCATTGCATGAATAAAAGAGAGCCTGTCTTGAACGGGCCTTGCAGCTAAGCAAGGGCATTGATTCCCTCAACATTGCCAGAAATGGCTTAATAGACCCGGGTGATGCTAACAAGCTACCACTGGCAGCTGCACCCTGTTAATCTTCACAGCCTCCTGGCATGCCATTTTCTGTGACAGAGCGGGATGGTGGCCTTGCACGGTGTCTGAATGGTAAGAGTGACGTGCTCTGGTGTGTCAGCCCAAGGAGAGGACAGAGGAGAAAAATGAAATTAGTGAAGTGGAGGAACAGCGCCTCCCTGTGGCTGAAAAAGGCACTTTGGAGGTGATTAAGTAACTGTTATTTTTTCTCTCTCCAATCTGTATCAGAAAAATTCTAACATGCTGTAGTCAAATTGATTGGTTAGGAATCATGAATCCATCAAGCTGAGCGTGACAAGGAGTTGCTCTCACTCACAAATCAGTGACACACAATCTCTTTCTCTTTTACACACACACACACACACACACACACACACACACACACACACACACACACACACATCCAGACATTAGATTGGACGGGATTGTCTCTAATGTCCTCTAATTATGATTCACAACAAGTAGCCAGCACACAGGCAGTACACACTCAATCCAACACAGGACACTGAAGATAACAGATGGATAAGTACTTAAGTAAATATAAGAATACTGTATGCTCAAAAATAACAAGGTGATCTCAAGCTTGCCATCAGCTACTGTGACAAATAATCTCAGGTTAGATGTTAAGAAAAGCATACCTCCACTGATCGCAGACAGCAAAAATCAATGTGAAGTGGGTGACTAATATCTGCTGAAATGGCCATTCTCCTTTGTGTGACTGATCTCATACCCATACCCAGTGACGTTGAGGTTTGTGCCAGCGATCTGACAGATATGAACTATTTATCCAATCCATAAATACAATGAATTAAACACCTCTTTTTCTCTTATTTCAGTTTGTTGGCCCGATGAGAACTGTCATGACCCCCTTTGTCCCTCTCCATCCTGGCATGGCAAATGCTTAGGCAAAACTGTCCTGGCTTTGCTAGTTAGCAAATTGTGGACACCTGGCCAGGGTGTGTGACTATTTTAGGGGTTGTCTCCCCTGGGTTGGGGTACTTTTCTATTGAGCACATTGCATTTGTTGCAATCCCCCCCCCCCCCCATCATGCTGACTCTGGCAAATCTGCTTACAAACACACTTGCACACATATTTCTTAATTTCCCTAGACTTGTTTTGATATTTTTTTATACACATCTGGTTACTTTAGTTAACAGTTATATTTTTTCTCCACCTCAATGTTTATGTTGCGGCTATTGAGCCAGCCGTAACAAGAATAAAAATGATGTCAGAGACAAAGATTTGTGTGAGACCAATAGTATTTTCATCCAAAAATTCTCATAGTGGTCAAATTCTCATAGTGGTCAAAGAGGGTTGAAATGGAGTAAATCTTCCCACGGAACCTACAAGGGCTTTCATTTGGACTGCTGCTGAGGTCATAATGCAGGAAGTTCTAAACAGTTGACAGAACCTACATAGACATTAGAACACACTCCATAACTGAGGATTTTACTGATCTGTCACCATGGAGATGAGCTAAACAGGACGTGGCAGGTTTATGGTTTGTATGAATTCAAATCACTGCAATCATTCTGAAAACATGGAGGACATGTCATCTTGGAGAGAGAGGTATCATATGAAGTTCATCTTCTACATGACCCCAGATGACCCCTCCCCTACCAGAAATTCACCAGGTAGTTATGTGTTAGCAATAGCTATAACAATCTAGGCTATAAAACACATAGCCATCAGAACATGTGGGCCTGTATGCACTGCAAAAATGTATGCAACCTTGAGATATTGAAAATCACTAAAAATGCAATAGTTCCATAATTGTACCTAAGGTTTTTGTTTGAATTTCTTGTAGAGAATGCCACTCCGGCATCTCCACGCTCAAAGACCTACACAGTGGCAATCCGCCTGTCCAACACAGAGGAGAAGCCATTGACCAAGCACAACCTGCAGGTCCTGTCCTTGAGTATTCCTGACTTGCACCAGCGTATCTTTGGCCACCCCCGACCCCTCGTCTTCCACAAGGCCTACCTGTCATGGGAGGCCCTCCCCAGGGAGCCTCTGGGGCTTCAGGCCTCTACCCCACCCAGATCGTCTACTCCCACCCAATGCACCATCCCATCCGAGGCTGTAAGACACAGTCTGGGAAAGCCAGCTGGCTCCACAGTGACCACACCAACAAAGGAGGTCCTGCTCTCCCCCTCCTCCTCCTCCTTGTCTGGGCAGGGGAAGAGTAAGGCTCAGCCTACAGATTGGCTGAAGTGCGACGGCTCGTTCATACCAGAGCTCTGCAACAAAGAGTGGACGACCGTGAGCTTCCAGAAGGAGGACTTTGTGCGTTGTATCTCGTCAGTGCCATACACTGACACAGCAGGGGACATCGCCGGCAGGTGCAACATTGCTGATTACACAAAGTACGGCAAGCTGGTGTTCTCAGTTGACGTAGACTTCCTCCAAGTGAGGGGAGACGTTGGCGGAGGCTTGGAGCCGGCTGATCCCACCACTGATGTGACGTCTGAGGAGAAGATGAAACCTCCAGAGACCCCGCCGTCCAGTGGGAAGAAAACCAACAGAGGCAAAAAACTCCATAGCACGCCCAAACGACGGTCATCAGGGGCCAGACACAGCACACATAGTCCCATCAGGATCTAAAGAGTGCCACTCAATGGTCAATGAACAATCTGAAAAGTGGTGTAGCTTTTTTGTAGTGTTATCATTTTAGAATAAAAGAATAAAAGAAAATATTGTTGAATAAAGTAGTAAGTATTGCCAATACATGAATCTACAAAAGCAACTCTTTAAGAAAAAACTTCATTTTTATATAGATAAATATATTTATAAAGCTTAGTCTAATAAAGTCTATTAGCTCCATTTGTCATGACTATGACATACATCCCCTACTGATATAGAGATAAATGCATGTCGTATATATATATATACACACATATATATAGAAATTATTAAACATACCATACAACAGGTACTCCTGAACAGTTTATCTTTATTTTGTGGTATGTTGTCAAGGCATCTATGGGTGTGCTATGGAACAATGCTAAGGTGACACCGTCATCTCAATTAATCAAAGGAATCAATGATGTAGCATACTTTCAGTATCAACTCATCATAAAGTAATGCACACAGAAACTTTCACCACACAATAAACCAAAAAACAATAAACAAAACAAAAACAACAACAACAACAGAAGGGTATACTACGAAGCCAGTATCTTCTGGAGTAACCGCTGATCTAAAAACAACATGTCACTTCAGAGACAACTGATGTTCAATAGAGGGTTCTTTTAGAGATCAGTGGTAACTCCCAAAGCTACCCGGGTTAACCAGTAACCTTGCTTAGTAGTACAGGCCCCAGAAGTGTTCATTGCAATCTTAAAATAGCAACCAAATATATGGCTGCTACTCGTTCAGACATGATTTGCTTTGTTTTTTTTTCTTCCACAAGAAACCCTGCTGCTCCTTCTTTAGTAAATGGGAAAAAAATATTCATAGTAGTGAAATAAAACAAAGAACAACTTTGGTCAGGTGCTTTTTGTTCATGTAGGCCTAGTTCATTTGTGCAAACCTTTCAAACCAGCAATCAGGCACTATACTTCTGAGGTTACAAAAGGAAGGAGCAACATGCTGTTTTCATTATATTAACAACTACAACAACAACAACAATAATCATTATTTTAAATACACAGAAGTCTGTTCCCACATCAAATCTGAGTAAACAGTATACAAGGAGGATCTTTCCTCTAATAGAGTAAATATCCTGCAAACATAAAACGGAAAGGATTCAACATATTTAGTGTTTCAGTCACCTATACATGTGTATTCAAGCATTGAGTTAGTGCTGTAAGACTTGTTTTAATCAGGGGATTCCATACCACTGTACTAGCAGTGACGATTGCAAACACACTTTCCCCACAGTTATCTTTGGTAACACTTTTTTCTTACGGTTCCCCTTGTTACAGTGTGTCAACACCACTAAGTACAGTGCAACAGACGGTGTAACAAAGTATACTTATGTTGTACAGAATGCAATTTTGTGAACTTGCGCACACATCTAATGAATGATCCTTGTTACAGTGCTCCGTAAACAATCATTCCCAAAAACACAAATTCTAAGAATATTTGTGAACACAAAATTCCATTAAGCACACGACATTACAATGTTCCAGAGCTTGTTTCACAACACTTCATGGTGTAGACTGTAACAAGAGTACTGTATATATTGTGTAACCTTTTTTCTTATAGTATCACTATGTACAATCTCAGGCACTATATGTAGTCATGTAAATACATGCTGTGGTGCTTTGCTAATGCAGGTCAAGTCATGTCATAAACAAATACCCTCACTTGCCTCACTTGGCAGCATGTGTGTAAACTGCATATCCAGCCCTTGTGGTCTCTTGTGCTGTTGTGGGAGATGGGGGGGGGGGGGGGGGTGATCATAGCCAAGGCATTACTGGTTTTTAATGCGGTTATTTGACTTCACTTCCGGATTATACTTATGTGCACGACACGCGTGTTTCATACTCAGAGTGGCGTTATTTTCCAACATGGCAGCTCTGCTGTTGTATACATGCTGTTCAGGATTGCTGCAACACAGCACACAATACTCAAAAAGCTGTTATTGTTCAAACATGGCAGATCCACTGCAACGTGTGCTGTTGTTGGAGACTATAGTAATTCACACAATAACGCTTTGTGGTTCCAACTCAAAAAGCTATTACTTTTTCAACATGGTAGATCCACTGCAATTTGTGTTGTTGTTGCTGTTGCTGAGTAATACACACAGCCAGCACTTGTGTTTCAAACTCAAAAGCTGTTATTTTTTAAACAGGGAAGCTCCCTTGCAGTGTGCTGTTGGAGAGAGTATTATAGTATAATGGTATAATATAACACAACTCATACTTAAATGTTTCATTTTTCATACTCAATAAAAGCTGTTACTGTTTTTAAACATGGCAGCTGTTTCAGTGCCACTGTACGCTGTTTGTAATAATGCACACAACAGCACTTTGTGCTGCAAACTCATAGCTGTTACTTTTAACAGGGGCAAAACACAAGCCCTGCTGTCTCTCTCTCTCTCTCTCTCTCTCTCTCTCTCTCTGTGTGTGTGTGTGTGTGTGTGTGTGTTGTTGGGCGCTCATGACGACAAACTGCTTTCCTGACTCAGCGGCTGGGTGACTCCAAATAGGGACATGCCATCTGGTCCCTGCAAGTGCAACAGGACCCCATTAACCCCCGAACAAGCAACACTCTGAGCTTTAACCTTTGACCCCAGTGGGCTGTGATAAACCTTTTCCTGGCTATCTGACCTCCAGTAAAAGCATAGGTACTGCCTCACAGCATGTTGGGTAGGTAGAGGGAGCAGATTAGCATGTTCTGTCCGAGCGCCGGAAAGCGCCGGAATGCTTCCCAGGCATCGGAGAAGACATTGTACTTGAGAAAGACACGGTGCTCGAGGCTGGTGGGAAGGCTGATGTCACGGCTCATGATGTAGATCCCGTCGTTGTGCAGTGTGCACGTCAGGTTCAAGCCCGATTTGGATGTGTTCTCCTTCAGCTGCAGCCATTCGCCCGTGGTGACGTTGTACGACTGCACCTGGAGACACACACACACACACACACACACACACACACACACACACACACACACACACACACACACACACACACACACACACACACACACACACACAAACAGTCAGTCTGTGAGTCAGACATGGAGGCGTGGGAATTAGCTTACACTAGCGACACAGGAGGCAGTCTGAGGCTATCTAGTTTGGTAGCCTCAGCACCTGCTGTGGAAGTGTCTGTAGCACTAGGGCCATAAATCTGTCAAAGCAGTGTGGTTTACAAAGTGAAGGGTGACAGGGGCAGTGTGACAAATACTGACCGTTGGTTATTTAGGCCTAGCACTGCTGTTTGACATCTGACTCTTGAACTGGACTCTATGGGTTTAAGGCGCATGCAAGACAAGTGTTCCCTGCCGCACTGGCACATGCCCTGTTCTACCATTTATCACTTGGCTTCCCTGGTGTTAAAGCGACACCTTGGAGTAATTTCAAAGCCCTGCTGTACGAGCTTGCCAAGTGCTGCCAGTAGGAAAGAGAATGAGAAAATTTTGTACATCACAGACCGAATAGCGAACGTGCAGTTTACGCTAACTGAATGGCATCATAAGCTCACTTTTACTTTCTTTACCAATGTGAGTCATTCCATTGCCCTCTTGTTCAACGTCACTGAGTGCTGATGGTAGGAAAAACAACCAGATAATTTGACACAACATAGACTGAACAGCAAACTGGCAGCTAACGCTTACCGAATGGGGCACAGAAACTCACTGTCAATTTAATTTTCCTATGCCCCATTCAGTTAATCTTAGCTGCCAGTTCTCTATTATGTTTTATCAATTTTTCTTGTTCCTTTTCCTACCAACAGCACCCATGACGTTAAACAACAGGGCTATGGACTGATTCACACTGGATCTCTCTTTTAAGGTGATGTTACATAGGGCACGTTTCTGAGCAATGTTGTTGGGAAAACATAACTGGTTTGTTGAGTTCTGATTGGATGATCATGCCATTTTGCATACTGATGATTAACTCCAATACCAGCAAGAAAGTGCTGGAACAACAACTGATGACAACACTGAGACCGCTGCCCAACACTGCACAAATTACCTTGTGTCCCAAAAGCTTTAGAGGTGGAAGTGACAGACAGGAACTAGTCAAAGCAATGACTTTGCTCATTTCTACCTCTGTAACAGTACTCACAAAAGCTAGTGAACTATGATTAGTATCTTTTCAAACATTACCTAATCTGATCATGATCAATAAGATAATACTAGAACTGAAATTTCCACTATTACACTGTTTGCCAATGAGTATTAGAGTATAAGGGGTGCAATAACTGGAAACATACTACAATGACTATTTCTAATAACAATAGGAATAGTTCATTGTTTATGTTACTGGTATTACAATGTTTTTTTTCAAGGTTACTTTAAATGTGTTCCTTGTATTGTCATGTGTATTAAACAGGAAAAAAATGTTTACATCAAACAAAACTTGGCAGCACTAACTTATTAAACAACTTACCTACATACTTACTGCCTATATACAACACTTCCCGAACTTTAAATCAGCGTAGGGCAAAACAGCATCACGTTGTACCATCCCTTACCGTTAGCACATCCTCCGTCGGGTTTGGCCTCCTCCTCCAGGTCTCCAGCTCGTGGGTGTAGCCCCCGACAAGGTAGATGGTGTCCTCCACCGAAAGCATCTGCTGTTTGCGAACGTGCACAGAACAGGTGTCCATGACGCTCCAGGTGTCAGAGGTCGGGCAGTATCGCAGCACGCTGGTGTTCCTGTCTGTCAACACACAAGGGACAGCAGCCGTTAGAAAGCTGGGGAGATGAACTGACTGATTGACTGAGGACTCATAATTATATTGATTGCTGATGAACATACATTTATAAAGTATATATTAAATGGCATTTTGAATTAGGCTTGCATATAGACTATGCCATGGTTTCATATTTCATATTTTGTATTATATGCAAAATATTTTCCAAAAGAATAGAATATCAACAGCGTTTACCTGTCAAAAAGCAAATAACAGGCTGTTGATTGGCTATTGTTGTGATCATTACCGCCCCCCACCCTCCATATCTGATGACAGGATGTTAAAGTACTAGGCCTACAGTAGTGGTAGCTGAATCACACAGTCTGGAACACAGTGTCCGTAGCCAAAAGAGAACAGAGTGGGAAGATGAATCTGGCAATAACAGAGCAGTGAGTGAGGAGAGGCCTGTGGGACGGCTGGGGAGGCACAAAGAGAAGGCCTGCACACAGCGCTCAACATGTGAGCAGCCAACAAGGAAAGACTAAGGCCAAGGAGACTAGAGTTCTCTTTTTTCCTCTATATTTTTGTGGTGTGTGTGTGTGTGTGTGTGTGTGTGTGTGTATGTATGTCATGAGCATGTCATGCTATGGATGCAAAGGGATGTCTGAATTTCCCATGCAATAAGTGTCTGCCTGTCTATCTTTTACATACACAGCAATAACCTGACTATTGGTCTTATTCAGAATAAGACTATACTATGTGTATGATCAGAAGGCCAAGGTCCTGCCTTGCGGTTGTTTGACCACACTGTTTTGAATTGCTATCTAGACTAACATGAACAGGTAGAGGAATAATTGCTGAGCTCTCTTTTGAAAACATGACCTCTGCAGTCTCTTCACGCCTACAGAAACATGCAGGACAGTCTCTCTTTTTACAGGTTAAGAAGAATAAACCCTGTTACAGACCTGAGCCAGTGGCACAGAGTGTAATAGAGTGTGCTGGATGCATACAGACCTCTGGCAGTGTAGCCGCCCATGACATAGATCATCCCCTGACATTCGCAGGCTGAGAACTCTGCCAAGGGCTCGGGCAGCGAAGACATACATGTCCACCAGTCCTGGTCTGGGCTGTAGCACTCAACAGTCCCCAAACACTGGCCTCCCACAGCATACAGTTTGTCCCTCACAGATAACAGCTTGAAGTTTGACCTGCCATAGACAAAATACAATATATATATATTTAAACAGAAACATGTTAAGCACTCAGGCAGGTGTAGGTTTTGGTCTTAATGGGCTCTTGGAAAGATGTGTCAAGCAAACCTTTTCTGGTTCAAGGGCGCCACATGAGTCCACTCGTTCCTGCAGGGATTGTAGCAATGCGCTGCTGAGATCTCCTGGCTTGTCACCCTGTATCCACCGACGATGAATAAATAATTGTCCAAAACAGCAGAGCCATAACCTCTCACGTTAACCATATCTGGGGGCAAGTTGTTGGAGAGCGGCTTCCAGCGCTGTTCAACCTCTCCATAACGCAGCATAGACCACGGCTCGTCCTGGTCTGCCATATCCAGACAGGTACCAATGAAATCTCCGATGGCGATCAGAGTCGCTGTACCCTTCATGCGCATTTCCTTGATTTGGTCTCGCAATGGAGCTGGTAAAGCTTTAAATTCGGGTCTCCGGAGCATCGGATGGTAGTAACAGCTCATGTATTTAAGACATGCATTTCGCAGATCATAGGTCCCATAAACCTCGGAGAGATTGTACAATTCCACGCAGTTATCCTGCCGGATCTCAGACAGTAGCAGTTTCAAGATTGAGCTCACTTGCAAAAATGAAGCGGTTTCAATCAAATCTTCAAGTGTTTCGTTAACAACTTTGACTTTTGAAGTGTTGATAAATTCCAGGACCAGTTCCAGACCTGGGACGCTCAGTCCCTGTAACTCAACTGAATCCTCGACTGATTCCCGCATCCCCGAACTGTACAGCGCACGAAAGTAATCACTTTTTTCTATAAGCTTAGTTTTACTGACGTTATACGTCTTGTCGTCCATAACAATGGCAATGATTTGCTCTGGCGATGACATGTTGACAGTTACTCTCTCCTCCTGCTTCCTCCTCTGTTCTGGTGGTTGAGAATCTCTTGTTTACATTTTGGATCTGCAACTTCAAATGCCTTTTCCAAGGCCTATATATGGTAATGCTCAGCCCATAGATCCCCAGATGGATATGATCTTTCCAACTTCCATGTAGATATTCTTAGCTGTATGTAAGAGGGACGCGAGCTTTGAGGCTAAAGATAGAGACAAATTTGATATATAACCATATTACTTGGGACATCAGATAATTAGCTTGAAGGCTAGCTCCTAAGTCCCTCATTCCATGAACAACTGTGCTGTTTTCGTCACTTCCTGCATGCGCTGGCTGTGGGAGAATCATAACAAACCTGGTTGCGAACTGTCAAACACATGACCATTTGGAACAAAACAAAAGGTGTTAAACAAAAGGTGTTAAAAACAGTTGATCGACGTTATATTGACTCACGCTAGTCTACCTGTAATGCAATAGCTGACAAAATGTATTTAAGATTATATTGCGACTGTTGCCATGAGAACGATCTTCCCCGTGGATGTGTGACATTTATTTTTTTCTTGTCAGGCTTGTCCTTGATAAATGTCGCAATTCATGCAATTAAACTTGTAGGGCATGTACACTGCAACACACAAACATGTCACACCATAGATGTCAGTTGTTTAATTTACATAAATTCAAAGTACAAAACAATACTTGACATACAGAAATTCCACACATGCATACTACACAAGTTTTCTGTTGGTCATGATTTAGTAGCCTGCATTCCAACAACGTTTAGCAACCACCATACAGCCGATTATAAAACGTGAATGCTGAACTGAAATGCACAGTAATGCACTGGTGGAAAGACTGCAACACTAAATAATTCCACATAGGCAGTTATGTTTTTAAGCAGTTATGTTTTTCATCCAGTATATTTTATGTATTTAAAAACACATGCCTCAGTCTCCATCTCAATATGCCGTTTTAGTCAACAGCAAAAACAAAAATCTAGGACTACTCAAGTGTCTCTGATTTACAGTCCAACCTCGAATACCAAGTCAGAGACACTTGCTGGCTGTTTGGAAGTTTACGTTACATTTTGTGTGAGCGTCTATGGCGAAGACAAAGAAAGAATTACCAAACGTGGATTCCGTTTATCGCTTGCACAAAGTCCTAAATTAACAAAAACAACGCGATGCAGACAATAACAATTCGCTTGTTGGCTACCTGCTATCGAATGTTGTATTTCATTCAGGCGCTAAACTAGACCACAAAATTCTGGGTCCTGCCACTGCGCGACAGGGAAGAACATTTTGCCCACCAAACAAACTCCATGTAGAAGGAGAAGTAACCAAGGTAATCTTGTAATATTTGCATTATAGCACTCCGTAGACCAACACTGTATCATCAGACGGCAGTGTTAATATTTGAAAGGACCTAGAGTTGTGAGAGAAATAGAGTTTTTAAGTGTTCTTCTGTTTGTTTATGGCACCACCTCAGTTGGAGGCGGCCTGTGTCGACTCGTTATTTGCATTGCATGCATTCCCTAACTAAACATACATTTTACGGGATGTAGTTTAATATTTAAACGTTTATGTGTTTTCCATTTTATGAAAAGCAAAGTTTCCCGCGCAAACATAAAGCAATTCCTTCACCTGGTCGTTTTCTGGGAAGGCAGGACAAACAACCAACTGAACGTTGCTAGCTAACTAGCCAACATTCGTTAGCATGTCAGTGACGCTAACATTAACGCTAGATACGCTAACTTGTGTTGAGTTATTTTTGTCTTTAATAAAGGTTGTGGAGGTTCGAAAGCATTATTTACTCCGTTATTTTGAAGTAGACAAGTAAAAAGCGGTGCTCTGTGCGTTCATTTATGAAGTATACGTTAGCTATATTAGCGTAAAGGTTGCTTCTGCTCGAATGTTGCACATCAAACTTCGGCTAGAATGTCTCGTGAGCCAGCAGTCATAACGACAAGACCTCGGACTTCTACTGACAGCTGTAAATTTGATGGTTGACAACAGCCCCTGCCATTTTAACCAAACAAATCAACACACGGACATGACTGCCAAGTGAGGCCATAATGCTGACTTATAATTTGAATTCGTGTAAAGAACAGCCTGAGGTTGTTTGGAATATTATTTGTGGAGATCAGTATAAGGTATGCACACCGGTTATCATTCCAAGTATAAAACTAGCTGGACGCTAAGCCTGAATATAACGGTAGTGCTACATGTCATTCTGTACTAGATCCTAAAATATCAAGTCAGTTGCAACATTACAGACCTGAAGTGGTGTTCAGTATTCCTTGTCACTGATTGGTAAAAATAATAATAATAGTAATAAAACAAACGTTTTCCCAGAATGCCTGCTGAACGCAAGAAGTCCGTAAACATGGAAGACAAGGAGCCTGGAAACAGTAACAAGGAGAAGGAAAAAGAGAGGGAGGGCGACCGACGACCCACCTCCTCGCGGGAAAAGGGGAAAGAGGAGCCCAGATCAGGCAAGAAAGATGGAGGCAAGGCAGCAGAGGAGAAAAGGAGAAGGGTGGAAGAAGAGAAGAGGAAGAAGGAAGAAAAGGAGCGCAAGAAGAAAGAAGAGGAGAAGCTGAAAGCTGAAGAGGAACAAAAGAAAAAAGAGGAAGAGGAGAAACGACAGCAGGAGGAAGAGGAAAAGAAGAAGCAGGAGGAGGAAGCCAAAAGACAGAGAGAGGAGGAGGCGGCTCTGCTCAAGTAAGTTACAGACCTACACAAACTTACACTAATGCACTCTATCTTGCTTGATGCCTCACAAGAATGACAGTGGGCCTTATTTTCTCAGTGCTTATCCTACCAAATTCCTGAAATGATAACAAAAGTGATGATGAACACATTCTGATTCTGCGTTTGGACAGCTGCATAGAAATCATTTAGGCTTGCTCTTGGTTAACTGAATGTGCATGATGTAGGGAGGCAAAGGGGTTGGAAGGAAAATATACTAGAGGAAACTAGTGATGGAAAAACCCTTCTCACCAGGAGCAGGACTTGTTTAAGGGCCTTGTTTGTGATTTTGGGTTGTTTAGATGTGTGCTGTTTGTGCAAACAGTTCAGCAGACTTTTTTATTATTTGTAAAGGACACATTAAATAGATTGAAGGCATCTGAAAAACACACTTATCTGGGAATTTTTTTTACTCGCTTGTGACACCTGAAGCAGGGTTGTGCTTACATTATTTGACCTGTCAGTAAGCATTGTGTTCATCAAGCAGAGGACTGTTGATCTTGAGGGTGTCAGCAAGTGTGAGTTAAGATCTAGTTGAGGTGAGATTATACAATACTGTTGTGTTGTGTCCCAAGAGGTGGATGAGTTTATTACCCCAAAAAGGTCATAGGCCATCTGTTGATTATGCATGCTGTAAAATAGGGTGTGTTGTTTTCAGCTTTGTAAACAGTTAGAAACATTGTAAGCAATGCAGTGATTGAGAGCGATGAAGTCTGAAGAAATCGAAAGTGAAAGCGGCAATGAGCAGTCAGCACATTAGTAGAATTGTGACGCATGGAAAACACTTTCATTTTTTTACAATTTCAGTTAGCAAAGGCTTATTTATTTATTTATTTTAAATCCCTGGTAATTATTGGCGACAATGCCTGTAAACATCCTGTTTAATTAAGAAGTTCAATATCAGGCAGTCTGGAATGATGCCATCAAATGAGTGTGTGATGTGAACATGCCCTCTTTTTTACTGTGTTTCTGGGTCTATTCCACAATCTGAAGTGGGATGCAGAAGGTACCACACGCACATGCATTTTGCATTGGTGAAGAGGATTTACCTCTGCAGAACTGGAGATGAATGACAGGGCAAAATGCTTGAGCAGACAAGTAAAGCCTAGATCTTGTCAAGCACCATGTTAGATTTAGTGCGAGTTGCTATCTCAAAGCATCACCCACATCTCCTTCTTCAAAGTTTTCTTTGATGCCTGGAGGCGCGCACACACACACACACAGACACACAGACGCAAATACACAGATTGCTAACCTGTGCAATTCAGTAGAAATGTCTTGCTGACTTTGTAACTTTGTGTTCCTCTCTGATCTCCTTCCCCTGCTGCAGGGAGAAAGAGGAGGCGCAGCAGCTGCACCAGGAAGCCTGGGAGCGCCACCAGACACGCAAGGAGCTGCGGGCACGCAACCAGAGCGCCCCGGAGTCCCGTCCCGAGGAGGCCTTCTTCGGGCGCCTGGACTCGAGCCTGAAGAAGAACACCGCCTTCGTGAAGAAGCTTCGCACGCTGACGGAGCAGCAGCGCGAGTCGCTGGCCCACGACTTCGCCGGCCTTAACCTGAGCAAGTACATTGGCGAGGCGGTCAGCTCTCTGGTGGAGGCCAAGCTCAAGCTGTCGGACGTGGGCTGTGCCGTGCGCCTCTGCTCACTCTTTCACCAGCGCTACGCCGAGTTCGCTCCGCTTCTGCTCCAGGCCTGGCGCAAGCACCTGGACGCCCGCCGTGAGGAGAAGGCGCCCAACGTCAGCAAGCTGCGCACCGACCTGCGTTTCATTGCCGAGCTCACCACCGTGGCGCTATTCACCGACAAGGAGGGCCTGTCGCTCATCTACGAGCAGCTGAAGGGCATCACCGGCGCCGACCGTGAGACGCACACGCACGTGTCCGTGGTGATCAGCTTCTGCAAGCACTGCGGCGACGACATCGCGGGGCTGGTGCCACGACGCGTCAAAGTGGCCGCTGACAAGTTTGGTCAGACGTTCCCGCCCAGTGAGATCATCAGCACGGAGAAGCAGCAGCCCTTCCAGAACCTTCTACGCGAGTACTTCACGTCGCTCACCAAGCACCTGAAGAAGGACCACCGTGAGCTACAAAACATTGAAAGGCAGAACCGGTGAGTTGAATTACAAGTCTGTTCATAACGCCGCAATGGTGAGACAACATGGCTCTCATAGGTTGTTGGTCTCGTTGTAAGAGTAGGGCCCTATGATTTCTGCGATGTGGAAAACAGACAGAATCACGGAATTAAGACAGTGGAAGTGCTCAATCTCATTGAGTGAGTGTGCTCATCTGCATGAGAGAAAGTGAAACTGCTTTAACTACCTGTTGCTGTCGGTTGGTCCCTCTGACCCCAATAACATCTGACATGAGCGGGCCTCGTGTCAAATCTGTTTTAGAGAGGTTTAAAAGCCCAAAATCCAAAACAGCAGAACAGTTATCCGAAAAACGGAATTTGGGGAAAAATAAAACAGAATTGGAGAAAAATTTCATAGACAGATTTCATAAGGCCCGATACGAGTCTGAATCTGGTCCAGTTTCTTGTTATGTCTTGACATTGACTGTTGTCAGTGTCACAGTGACTAAACAAAAAGCAGAAAAGCCCTAAGGCCTTGGCTTTTGCTTGTGTCTTGTGTATGTGTATACTCTTTATGCTGTTATGTACATGGCTGCATTTTAAAGCATTTTTAATAACTTGATTGCATAATTATTTGACTTCATTCTGGTATCCAAGTTTTTGACGTTGTACTATTTTTCTCTCCTCTCCTCTCCTCTCCTCTCCTCTCCTCTCCTCTGCCCTCCCCAGACGGATCCTTCACTCTAAGGGGGAGTTGAGTGAGGACCGTCACAAGCAGTATGAGGAGTTTGCCACCTCTTACCAGAAGCTGTTGGCCAACACCCAGACTCTGGCTGACCTGCTTGATGAAAACATGCCCGAACTGCCCCAGGACAAGACCGTGCAGGAAGGTACGGTGACACACACGCACGCATGCACACATACCCCAACCAACCAACAAAATCAGTTTCTCAATTAATTGATTAGTTGATTAGTAAAACATAGTTTTTTTAGTTTAGTTTTTTTTTTATTTAGTTCACTGTCATGGTAAATATGTATGTGAAGCGGCAGTGTAGGAATCTGTAGTCAGTCTGCAATCTGCAGTAAGGTACTTATTTTAAAAGAAATGTACATCTATTTTGCCCACTTCTTTTCTCGTTGCACTTTTACCAACACACACATTTTAATAAATCCACGTGTATATTTTTCAGATTTTAATTTGCAATTTTCATTCCATCTCTTGTGTGTCTATCAGAGCATGGTCCTGGCATTGACATCTTCACCCCTGGCAAGCCGGGCGAGTACGACCTGGAGGGCGGCATCTGGGAGGACGAGGATGCTAGAAACTTCTACGAGAACCTGGTTGACCTCAAGGCCTTCGTCCCCGCCATCCTCTTCAAGGACAATGACAAGAGTGGCCAGGGCAAAGAACGAGATGAGGTCAAAGGTGTGTGTCTGTGTGTCTATATGTGCCTGTGTGTGTGTCTGTAGCACATGCACACATGATTTCTGTGGCTACATACCAAGATACACAAGCTATTCATGTATTTATGTGTCTTGCATTTGTATAGGCCGTTTAAAGAGAGTTTGACTATTAGTGTCATAGCTGTTTCCACAAGGTCCCACTTTCACATTCCATTTGTTATCTTAAATTGGCAGAAGTAGTTTGGAAACTAAATAGACTGTTCAAGGATTGTTTTTGTTTTTATTGCTGAAATGGTCTGTATTGCACTACAAAGAGTGTGTGCAAGCACATACGTAAAACTGCCACGCATAATAATCTGATTCATTGTACCCACACTGGAGCGGTGAGTGAAAGCTGAAAGGAGTGTTCAGAGACGAGCCACGTGCACATAACGCTGGTACTGAACAGCCCCACACTGAAGGTGATGGCAGATGAGCGAGAAGAGGGATTGAGGGGGATGCAAAGGGTGAGCAGGGGGAGGGAGTGTGGGTAAACTGAGAAAATATGGCGCTCTGGATGAAAGAGATTTCAGGGTGTCAGCTTCACTTTTCCATGTTTTTCCACTATGCTGAAATAATAACAATAATATAACTATAACAACAATAAAATAAGACTTCAGCTCTGAACCAACAAAGGTCTAACCGGCATGATTTGACTGCATGATTATTCATGGATAGTTCATGCTAGTGAAAGCTTTGAGGACTCAGGCTTAGGTGCTGATCAGACCAATGGATTTCACCTCCAAAAATTGTATTTTGCACATCTTGTTGCTATGACAGCATAGATTTGGCTAAACAGCGAATTCCCTGACTTGGCCATGACTGGAAGCTAAGCAACGCCCTATTGTTGAAGAAAATGTGACCTCAAAAGTTGAATTATTTTGAAAACTTTTAGCACCTTGTGTTTTTAGGGGCCACACTTCTTTTTCATCCTGTGCCTTGCTCATACTCACTGAGGCGCTTAGCGACGGTTGGTAATGTTGCATCGTTATGTAGGAAAACTATTGAATTTGACCGCCTAGAGGTGAAAAAAAGCGTGTCAGTCTGAAACGCCTTAGGGACACTGGGATTCAGGCATAGACCATTCCTGAGCAAGAGCTGGAGTTGAATTGGGTGAGGAATGCCATTAGTTGAGTTATAGTGCATGTACAGATGAATTAAATGTATGTGTGCGTGTGTGTGTGTGTGTGTGCGCACATGTATGCGTATCTTCCAGATAAGGACAGTAAGGACGTGACCAGTACAGAAGAGCTAGAGTTGGAGTTGGAGGCTTTGGACATCGCCGATGACCCCCTAGAGCTAGAACCTACAGACGAGGTCGAGAACGAGGAGCTCGCCAAAAAACTACTGGATGAGCAAGGTACACACACACACACACACACACACAAGCCAGATAGAAATAAAAAGGTAAGAGTGCATTTATTCCAATTATTATTTATTTTCCTTGACAGCATTGTTTAACTCTAATATTTAATTTAATTGTAGAGTTGTTGAATAACCCAGGCACATTGATGTTTCATCTCATTGTTTTATTCTCTCATGGTAAATGCATGCATGTGGTATCTTTTTCAGCCAGCAGGTTAGGGTCAAAGAAAGGTCAGATTTCACAGGAAAGGTCAGTGAGGTCATCAGGTGAGCTGTTCACAGGTCAGAGGTCAAGTGAGGGACGCTGTGCAGCTAAGAACTAGTTCCCCCTCACCACTTAATTTACTCATATCATCATACGCTGATTATAACTAGTACAATCGGAAGTAAGACTGAGCTTTACTGGCTAAGTGTACAAAGCTGTGATTTAGATGAATTAAATGTATGCGTGCGAAGGTGTGTGTGTGTGTGTGTGTGTTTGAGTGTGTCCGCAGCGTACGTGTATGTACCCCTGTGTTTACACCTCTGTTATGTGTGTGTGTGTGTTTAGAACAAGAGGATGAAGAGGCCAGCACAGGCTCCCATTTGAAGCTCATCGTAGATGCCTTCATTCAACAGCTGCCTAACTGTGTAAACAGAGACCTAATAGACAAGGCAAGTACACACGGAAACTCACTCACACACACTCTCTCTCTCTCTCTCTCACCACCACCTACCACTGCTTAGCTCCATCATCTCGTACAATACTGTGAGGCACGACCTGCAGCTAATCTCAGGATGAATGTATCCACCAGCAGACACTTGTATATAGTTGCTACAGACATGTGGTGTGTGTGTGCGTGTGTGTGTGTGTGTGTGTACATCTGTGTCCTACAAAGCATTATTGTTTTATCATTGATGTGTGTGTGTGTGTGTGTGTGTGTGTTCTTATTATTGTTTTCTGTTTATCAGGCTGCCATGGATTTCTGCATGAACATGAACACGAAATCCAATCGCAGGAAACTGGTCCGGGCACTCTTCACTGTACCCAGACAAAGGTGCTTTCACAAGCCACAGACCACACATTCTCTTTCTCACACACACACACACACACACACACATATATATACAGGGAAAAAAACAATTGATTATAGTAGTGCACACAGATGACAAAGACCAGCAGGTGGTGCTGTTGATCCACTTATAATATCCCCATTCAGTAGGAAGGATATGTGTGTCTGTGTGAATACACCTTTATCCATGTTCCTGTGACCGTAGATTGTCACTATTGGAATAGCACGGCTAAGGGACTTCCTGTATCTTCAGATTTAGATATAAATATGGCATAAATAAAATGGCAGCTGAGGTGTGTGTGTCTCTTCATCAGACTGGACCTGCTGCCCTTCTACTCACGCCTGGTGGCGACGCTGCACCCCTGCATGTCAGACGTGGCTGAGGACCTGTGCTCCATGCTCAAAGGAGACTTCAGGTTCCACGTGAGTCTGAGTGTGTGTGTGTGTGTGTGTGTGTGTGTGTGTGTGTGTGTGTGTGTTGCGTATGTGAGTATGTGTTCACGCCCATGCTAGTGTGTTTTTTAGGAAGATGGAGTGAGTGTGTGTGTGTGTGTGTGTGTGTGTGTGTGAGACCTCAGGTTCCACGTGAGACAGTTGACATGGTGCACCTCACTGACGCTGTATGTATGATCTAACTCTTGTCGTGCTTGCTATGAACATTACCTAACATTAGTCACTGCTGATAGGTGACCGCTCCACCTCACTGGAGTATAACTAGAATGACAATACAGTGACTAGGCAGTCACACACGTACTCTTAATGTTCCATCAACACTCGCTTCACACCAATGCTGTTACACTCTATGCCAACAATTCACTATGATTGACACTATGATTGGGTGTGATGGGTTGGGGTTTCATGATACAAGGACACTGAAGTCAACTGCCCTGTAGTGGTTGTTGATGTTGCACAGAGCATGTACAGAGATAGGCAAACGCTTTAAAAACAAAATTACAGCGCCGCAAGAATGATAAACTTGACGTTGATAAGTAGGACGAACAAAGTTAGCAGATTAAAATGTTGAGGTTGAGGCAGCACTGTAATGGAGGGGTATGAAATGCCATTAAAAATGGTACAAACAGCCGATAGCTATAAATGCATAAAAAAGACCTGTCCATTTCCCTCTGACATCCCATGCCTGATCGCACAATGCCTGTTTGAATTTTGAGTTTGAGTCCTATTGAGTGTGCTAGACCCGCCATCGTCCATCAGGATTAGTTACAGAGTGTCTAGAATGATTGGTGGGTGTTATTAAATCTTGATTGTTAAACAGATGAATGTCATTGTTTCATTTTTGTGTTGGAACATTTAACAGACTGTGATGGAGGTGTGAAGAACTCATTTTAAGTCATTTAGTAAAAATGGCTTTGGAAAAGTATCTTACACCCTAAAAGTTGAAGTGAATGACTTGGTGTCTCATCAGTCCTGCCCTGGGTTTCAGATTCGTAAGAAGGACCAGATAAACATTGAGACCAAGAACAAGACGGTCAGATTCATTGGGGAGCTGGCCAAGTTCAAGATGTTCTCCAAAACGGACACACTGCACTGCCTGAAGGTCTGGAGATATCTCACGTACACACACACACACACACACACACACACACACACACACACACACACCCCCTACAAAAACACATGTCAGATATTTCATTGGCAGCTGCAGTTTGTGGAAAATATTGAGGTCAGCATATAGCATTTTCAGGTTTGTATATTATGCATTATTTATCTGTGTGTGTGTGTGTGTTTGTGTGCATGTGTGCGTGTGTGTGTGTTTGTGGTCCCTCTACAGATGCTGCTGTCTGATTTCTCCCATCACCACATAGAGATGGCCTGCACCCTACTGGAGACCTGTGGCCGCTTCCTCTTCAGGTCTCCAGACTCCCACCTGAGGACCAGCGTACTCCTGGTCAGTTACACACCTACACAAGACAAACAAACAAGGGAAAAAATCAAGCGAGCACATGCTTTCAGACTTGAAACAAACACAGACACTGTTCACAGTTAAAAACATTACCTCTCTGACAGATGATGGCATAGATTTGCATATTCATAAACATTCCATTTCCCACAAGATTTTAAAACACATTTGCATTGACTTTATTTTTCTTAGAACAAATGTGGATCCACTGCCTCAAGGATTCTATTCGATTCAGACACACACATAAATCAGAAATGTGTGTGTGTTTTAGGATGGTGTTTGTCAACCCTGAACATTATCAGGGTCATCACAGTCTGCTGTGTGTGTGTGTGTGTGTGTGTGTGTGGAGAGCAAGGAGAGGAGATAGGAGATGATCTTAAAGATAGACAAAGAAGGAAAGAAAAAGAAAAAACAAAATGAAACAACGACAAACAAACAAAGAAATGAATGAGGAAACACACAAGGAAATTGATTTTTGACATTTATCTCATGAACAGTGTTGACAGTGTTCACTGTTAGATTAGTGAGGTTAACCTTCTCCATAAGATGTGAAAAATGTGTCCTTCCTTTTCGGTGTCGTGTTGCAGTGATGTGCCAAGTTTAGTGTCATTCTGTATTAAAAACAACAACGTCATGGAAATGAATGTTGTGCAAACGGGTGTTTCTTTGGGTGTATTCTTGCCTATGTGAAGGTGTGGTATTGTTTGTTTATTATAATTCTGAGTAGTGTGTCCTGCCCAAGGACACTATGCAATATGTGTATCTTTTTTCTTTCTTTGAAAAATGATAAGATTGCTTGTGTATATGCTTGTTCTTGTTCTGGGAATTATGCTGCTGTGTGTGTGTGTGTGTGTGAGGGTGTGAGGGAGAGAGCGGGCAGGTGGCAAGCATGTGTGGGTTAATTGTGTGCAAGGTCTTAATAGTGTGTTAACTGTGTGTGATGTCCTCTGCTCCTCAGGAACAAATGATGCGGAAGAAGCAGGCCCAGCACCTAGACGCGCGCTACGTCACCATGGTGGAGAACGCCTACTACTACTGCAACCCCCCACCCATGGAGAAGACCGTCCGCAAGAAGAGACCCCCACTGCAGGAGTATATCCGCAAGCTCCTCTACAAGGACCTCTCCAAGGTCACCACTGAAAGGTATACACACACACACACACACTAACACCCAATACCCATTCACTCACATAGGTTACAAACCCACATAGGTGCACACTCTTGTCAAAGTTCAGCACTGGGAAGGCTCTCTCTCCCGATGTTTACGGGTACACCTTTGCTTTTGTGTACACACACACACACACACACACACACACACACACACACACACTTCAAACACTCATTATTATGATTGGTTGATTTATCTTCTTCCAACACACACACACACACGTGCATGCCTCCATTCCATAATCATAAACCTGTATATCCACAGGCTCTTCCATGGAATAGGTCATCATTAGAAAATTTGTATGGGCATTCCTTCTCTTCTCGGAGAGAGAGGGAGGGAGGGAGGGAGAGAGAGAGGGAGGGAGGGAGGAAGAGAGGGGGAGAGGGATGGAGGGAGAGAGTGAGAGGGAGGTATGCGCACACTCTGACGCCTCTTTGTGTCCTCAGGTTTTACGGCAGATGCGGAAGCTGCCCTGGCAGGACATGGAGACCAAGAGCTACCTGGTGTGCTGCATGGTCAACATCTGGAACGTCAAGTACAACAGCATCCACTGTGTGGCCAACCTGCTGGCCGGCCTCGTGGCTTACCAGGAGGACGTGGGCATTCACGTGGTGGATGGGGTGCTTGAGGACATCCGCTTGGGAATGGAGGTGTGTGTGTGTGTGTGTGTGTGTGTGTGTGTGTGTGTTTCCTCCAAATCACATAAAAAAAAAAAAAAATCACATAAACCTGTCCACATTGACTGAATGGTGTGTGTGTGTGTGTGTGCGCACGCATGCAAATGCAAGAGTTTACTTCTGGCATCTGCCTTGGAATGGAGGTGTGTGTGTGTGTGTGTGTTAGGAGGAAACCGAAAATGAGTGCTTGAGGTGTGAGTATGTACACATGCAATTACAAGTTTGCTCGAAGACACTACCAGGACTTGGTAAACCTGTCCACATTGACTGAATGGTGTGTGTGTGTGTGTGTGTGTGAGAGATAGAGGACACAGAAGAGAATTATTGAATGCTGATTCATTGCTGGCAGACGTCCTTGTAGTAGATGGCTTTGAGCGATTACTTGTACTATCTCAGTGCTCTGTCTCCTCAGTCAGGGCGGGTGGGGTCAGTCCGTGTGGACTCAGGTCTTCCCTCTCTCCATTATTATTTCCTGATTCCTTTTTTTTTTTTCTCCCTCCGACCTTTCTGCCATGATCCACATCTCCTCTCCCCTCTTTCCTCTTTCTCTCTCTCTCTTTTTCTTCTCTCTCTTTCTCTCTCTCTCACCCCCCAGGTGAATCAGCCCAAGTTTAACCAGCGGCGGGTGAGCAGCGCCAAGTTCCTGGGCGAGCTCTACAACTACCGCATGGTGGAGTCGGCCGTCATCTTCCGCACCCTCTTCTCCTTCATCTCATTCGGGGTCAACCCCGACGGCACGGCCTCCCCGCTCGACCCGCCTGAGCACCTCTTCCGCATCCGCCTGGTCTGCACGCTGCTCGACACCTGCGGACAGTACTTCGACCGCGGCTCCAGCAAGAGGAAGCTCGACTGCTTCCTCATCTACTTCCAGGTCAGAGGTCAACATGATGGTGCTTAATGCATTCTGTGTGTGTGTGTGTGTGTGTGTGTGTGTGTGTCTGTCTGTTTGTCTGTCTGCCTGTCTTAGTATGCATAGTGTCTAATTGTTTTCTATTTTTTGACTTGAGAACACATTTAGAATTCGGCCTGTTTGTAGCTTATGATGCTGTGTGTACATTCAGTGTGATCAGGAACCTTGAGTTTTTCACACATGCACATGTGTACTGTGTGTGCGTTTGTGTGTGTGCGTGCGTGCGTGCATGTGTGTGTGTGTGTTTTTGCACCCACCCAGAGAATTCTGCCTGTAACCATCATATGGTGTTTATACACACATTCTAACCTGGTGCGTGTGTTTGTGTGTATGTGCGCACAGAGGTATATCTGGTGGAAGAAGAGTCTGGACGTGTGGACGAAGGACCACCCATTCCCCATCGACATTGACTACATGATCAGCGACACCCTTGAGCTCCTGAGACCTAAGATGAGACTCTGTACCTCACTGGAGGAAGCCACCCGACAGGTCACTGAGCTCGAGAGAGAGGTCATGGTCAAACTAGGTGAGTATATACACACACACACACACACACACACACACACACACACACACACACACACCTCACTAGAGGAGGCCACACGACAGGTCACTGAGCTGGAGAAAGCTTCTTAGGGGTCAAACTGACACACACACACACACACACACACACACACAATTCACAGGAGATTGCCAGTGGACAGGTTGCAGAACAGGTGGATGAACTGATGTGACCGATATGGTTAAACACGGGAAAATGTTAGGTGACACAGATGTAGACACTTGTATCAACACAGACACACTCACACAAGCGCACACACACACACACACACACACACGCACAGTGTCCTGTAGCAGTCTGTACTACAAGTGTCTGGCTGGGTGGGATTCACATTCACTCAAAACAACCTGAAGCCATTTACAGGCATGCAGGAGTACGTGCAACAACTCACAGTAATTTGTACGGAAGACTTGTTATGGAGCCCTCTAAGCAAGTGTGTGTGTGTGTGTGTGTGTGTGTGTGTGTGTGTGTGAGTGAGTGAGAGAGAGAGTGGGTTTCCCCTGGTGCTTAGTCACATTATGTGTTTTTCATGTGGTCTGCCCTCTCTCATTTTGCAGCATCATAATTGGGCGAATGCATGCCTGTTTGTGCAGTGTTTGTGTGTGAGTGTGTGTGTTTTATTTGTTATTTTTTTATTTTTACATGTCAGGCATGGTTCCGAGGTCTGTTTGTAGTGGAAGTCTGTGTGTCTCTATGTGCCACTGTGAATGTGTTTAAACCTTTGGGTCAGGATTGTGGTTGGTTGTGTGTGTCTGTGTACACAGTTTAACTGTCTGTGTCTGTGTCTGTGTCTGTGTCTGTGTGCGTGTGTGCGTCTCTGGTCTGGCCACCTTTGCGTATCTGTCCTCCCTGATGTACAGCATTCCTCTGTCTGTGGGAGGACTGGTTTACACTCGTTCATCAGGCCTTTCATTCACTCCTTTCCCCTTTTTACACTTAGACCTTTTCTCTTCCTCAATGTGTGTCTGTGTCTGTGTCTGTGTCTCTGTCTCTGTGTCTGTGTCTGTGTCTGTGTGTCTGTGTGTGTGTGTGTGTGTGTGTGTGTGTGTGTGTGTGTGAGAGAGAGTGTGATGGAGAGGGAATTTATTCTTATCTCTAATGCTGATTAGGGCCAGGACCCTTATTAAATTATCTCATCCATGCACTCTGCTCCCTTCACTCATTTATGTGTGTGCACAGGTACATACACACACACACACACACACACACACACACACACACACAGGCACCTCAGCTGATAAAGCTAAAGTGCAGGCTTTTGTCTTATGGTTAAAGGTGTTTGTTTGGAATGTGAGCGAGAATTTGCAGCAGCTCCACCCCTCCTTGTGTATGTGTCTGCATGCGTGTGCGTGTGCGCACGTGTGTGTGACTGGTGTTGTGCCGCCACTTTGATTTCTGTAATCTGTAGTGTGACCAGCAAAAGAGTTAAAGATTATGTCTTCTAACACTGGCTTACATGTTTCTCATAGTTTGGCTGTTTATCACCTAAAATCATGACTGTGTGTGTGTGTGTGTGGTTTGACATTACGAAAAAAATGGGAGATAAACATCCGTCCAGGTCTTTAAATCGGACCCGAGGACAGTCTGCATAGTATAATTGCACTGCTGTGTCAGAAAAGTAGAAAAGCTCGGACTAGCAAGTCATGAAGCTCTGCAATAAATGTTGCTCTTTGCCAGGTCTGGTGATGGGGAAGGATGGCCGCTGCCCCAGCGCCATGAGTGAAGGAGAGGGTCTGGATGAGGAAGATGATGACGACGATGAAGAGGGTGGGGCTGAGACCGAGGAACAGTCTGGAAATGAGAGTGAGATGAATGAGCAGGAGGAAGAGGTAAACCTGTTCACACACACACACACACACACACACACACACACACACACACAAGCACACAGTATTTCTCTTTCACCTCTCTTGATCTGTCTCTTTTCCCATCTCCGTTCATCCGTCTCTTTGTCTGTGTATATGTAGTTCATTCTCTCTCTTGCATTTCTGCTGTTATTTTGGTAACACTTTACCTGACGGCTGAGTAGATAACACATTCAGTCATAAATTGTACACCAAGCATTCATGACTGTTTCATGATATGACTCAACATTCATAGAAGTCCAGCGCTCTCAAAGCAGCATTGCCGCTGCTTTGTTACCTGTTACCTGTTCATGTCACTAAATATTTCATGAATATGTCACTTCACCATGCAAGTTGTGAAGTACTCGTAATCACATGAATGATTATGAATGGGAGGATGTTGTTTAC
This sequence comes from Tenualosa ilisha, assembly GCA_015244755.2. Lineage (NCBI taxonomy): Eukaryota > Metazoa > Chordata > Actinopteri > Clupeiformes > Clupeidae > Tenualosa > Tenualosa ilisha. The sequence continues at coordinate 2,124,848 of PYXC01001083.1, forward strand.
CCCCCAGTGTTAAACTCGGATAAGTGATTATGAATTCTTCACAGCTTGTATACTAAAGTGACACTTGAAGTATAATAAGATATTCATGAAAAATGTAGGTGAGACATGATCAGGTAACGGGTTTAAAACAGAAATGGTAAGGATGCTTTGAGACCATTGGACTTTTATTTTGACAAGTTATCGCCATTTTGTTTTCAATATTTCTGAAATGTTGGGTATGAAAGTTGAGTCATGTCTTATGCAAGTCATGAATGCTTTGTGAGCAGGTAATGACGGAGCTATGAATGTGTGATGTAAGTGTTTCCTTTCTTTCTTCTGTTCTGCTCCTCCTTCCCACATGTTCTATTTCTTTCTCACACCTCCACCAGTCTTTCTATTCTCTTCTTGTTCTTTCTTTCTGCTTTTATCCCCCTTTTTTTATTTACATTGTCTGGGCCGCACCCCTAGTGCTTGTGTGTCTGTGTGTCTGTGTGTCTGTTTGTCTGTGTGTTGGGGTGTTTTGTCACCCTGCAAAAGAGGACTACACCAGTGACCACAGCAGCTCTTAACTCTCATGTGGGCTTCCCCTGACACTGTGTGTGTGTGTGTGTGTGTGTGTGTCAGGAGAGGTGGCTGCAGAGAGACTGTGCACGTGCTGTAGATCATTGCTGTGTTTATCAGTCTTGTCCAAAATTTTCTCGCCGTGTGGTTATATCATACCATAGTTCCACATTCCACCATTGATTACTCAGTTGTTTTTTCTTTTTTTTTTAAAGCCATGTCTAGTTTCTTGTCTGTTTTCTTTAGCCTCCTGTGTGGGAGCGAACAGCAGGTTACTGCAGGTGGTTTTGTTACATTTCAATTTCACGTCTGAAAGAGCATAAAGAACTTGTGTAGCTCTTTCTACCGCACGATCCTTATCTCTGTTCTTCTTACTGCTTACTGCAGTAGTTGGTTCAGTCGTGAGAGAGAAAGAGAGAGAAAGATGAGGAAAAAAGATTGCAAACAGACAAAGCATTGAAACTAGATACGTAAACAGACCTTCACTGATGAGGAGATGAGTGATGTTTATCGCACGGTTGTCAGTCAATGGTGGCAGCAGGATAGCGCAAAGGCTCCAGTAATCTAGTCATGAATCTGCATCTACTGATTTCACACACTAGTTTATTTAATGGCCATTTTACAACTTTCTTGCAACTTTGTGAATGTGTGTTTCTGTCTTCACCTGTGTAAAAGTGTGTGTGTGTGTGTGTGTGTGTTTGTTTGTTTGTGTGTGTGTGTGTGTGTGCCCTTTCAGGAGGGATCAGAGAATGAGGAGGAAGAGAGGGAGGAAGAGGAAGAGGAGAACACAGACTACCTGACCGACTCCAACAAAGAGAACGAAACGGATGAGGAAAACAATGTAAGACTTAACACAGACACTCAAACAAACACACACACGCATGCACACACACACACACACACTCCTCACACACCTCTGTTCTCACACAAAATAACAAACACACTCTCGCTTCTCACACTGTCAAACAAAGACACACACACACACACACACGCTTCTCATACACTCACACACACATTTAAACATGACTGACCAGGCACTGGTCCGTGGTAACCAGTGGTCACATATACCACCTACCCACATTAATGTCTTTTGTTCAATACATAAATGCATCATAAGAATTGGATTTTGTGTGTGTGTATGTGTATAATTTGTTTGTGTGTGTGTGTGTGTTCTTCAGGAGGTGACTATCCGTGGAGGCGGCCTGAAGCACGTTGCCTGTGCTGAAGATGAAGATTTCATCCAGGCCCTAGATAAGATGATGTTGGAGAACCTGCAGGTATGTATGCTCACACACACACACACACACACACACACACACACACACTTATGCACGTGTACCAAACAATGCAGGTATGTATGCTCACACACACACACACTTATGCATGTGTACCAAACAAGTATATGTCTGGATGTGCCTGATGGTTTGGATTGTTTGGCTGGTTTCCACGTGCCTGAATTTGTGTAATTATAACCTTCTCTGTGTGTAATTCTAAGAGTGTGTGTGTGTGTCTGTCTGTCTGTCTGTCTGTCTGTCTGTCTGTCTGTCTGTCTGTCTGATGTATCCCTTGGGGTTCAGGGAAAGGGAGGGAATTTGGATTCAGCCACATCGTTTGTATAAGTACCAATCATAGAGGGCATAGGTGTGGTTGTGTGTGTAATTTTCATCATTTGACATTGTGGAAATAGAAGGTTTGTAAAAATGGTGACTTTGTGGACAAACACTAGCTGGGCATTGCTAATTGTATTGCGTGTATGTGTGTGTGTGTGTGTGAGAGCAGCAGCGTAGCGGTGAGTCAGTGAAGGTGCACCAGCTGGACGTGGCCATCCCCCTGCAGCTGAAGAGCCAGCTAAAGAAGGGCCCTGCTCCCGCTGGTGGAGAGGGAGACGCAGAGATCAACGAGACCATGCAGTTTGTCATGCTCACGCGCAAGGGTAACAAACAACAGGTACGCACACACACACACACACGCACGCAAGCACACACACATGTCCACGAGACCATGCAGTTTGTCATGCTCACGCGCAAGGGTAACAAACAACAGGTACGCACGCACACACACACACGCACGCACGTCCTAGAGACCATGCAGTCTGTCATGCTCACACACAAGGGCAGCAAGCAATGGACACACAGGCACACGCACATACACACACACACACACAGATCAACAACACCATGCATTTTATCATGCCACATGCAAAGAAGCAACACACACACAGATCCATGAGACCATAAAGTGTGTCATAATGACATTCAAGGGCAGCAGACAGCAGGTATATACGCCCAGACTCACACACACACACACACACAAAGCAACAGCCTGTACAGTCACACACCAGGGAGTTATTCCAAAGTCGCTAATCATAGCGGCGCTTAAGTGATTAAGCCTCGTTTGAAGTAGCGGCAACTTTAACCTGAGGCTGAAGCTATTCCACTAACTTGAGTTAGCAGCACTGGCTTCCTGTTCACTTAAACAAGACTCAAATCAGCTGCAGTATATTTGCTCGTGCCCAAGCTCAACACTAGACCTAAATAGGTGATTTAGGAGTACCAGATTTACTGTCCTAAAATGAAGACAGAACTAGAGGAAAGAAAGAAACTTAGATTTACACACGTAATCTGTGTGAAAAAACTGAATACCAAGAAAAAAAAGAAATGATACCACTGGTAATGCAGAAATTGGAGAAGAAAGATTCTTTGAAAAAATATGCTGAATCATAATTTGATCTTTTACTGTTTTTATTTTTTTGTCTTTTGCTTAGTGGAACAAATTGTCAATCGCGTTGTATTTACACACAAATTGCTAAATAGATTTGCACCTGCACTTGAAGGCAATCAATCATTCAATTAAGATGCGCTACTTGTTGTGCCACCACATCATTGGCTCGAATGCAACGTGTGCCTAAACCTATGAGGATGCATGCAGTTTTGTTTTTTTTCATTTGTAGCCACTGTCTGAAAAACCTCTCAATCTTTTTTTGCTCTCATAGATTACAAAGAGAGCAAGTGGACGGAACCCGATTTTATTTCTGACTGACTGCATTCTCTGAGACACTGATGTATTAAGCCTGATGGTTAACCTGTCATGGAGCAGGTTATTTCAGAAGCACGTTACTCCAGTAACTCTGCGGAGATTCCTGTTAGCAAGGAACTCTCTCTAAAACTAGCGAGACTTATCGAAATTAGTCAGGATTTGTGGTTAGCTGGCTTGATTGAACACCCTCCAGGGCAAAAGGTTGTATGTACATTCCCAAACACTGACTTAGAGCAATACAAGCACTGGAAAGCACACAGATGTCTTAATAGACTATTTAATAGTCCTCTTGGGAGTCCTGCACTACACATGTCACTGGCTATATATTTATTTCAAATACAGATTTCTGTTTATGTCACTAGAATTTCATGAACACTGATTCAGAAATATTACAGGCTCCTCTTTGAGTGTGTGTGTGTGTGAGAGAGAAAGAGAGAGAGCGAGAGAGAGAGCAAGCGAGCGTGGTTGACACTGGAATGTTTGGGGGGGGGGGGGGTTGTCCAGAGTGTGTCTTTCTGCCAGTACAAGGATTTTTTGGTGTGTTTTCACTTGAGGATTTCTGAATGCTAAGAATTCAAGACTGCGCTGTCACAGAACTCTTCCACTTACTCTCTCTCTCTCTCTCTCTCTCTCTCCTCTCTCTCTCTCTCCTCTCTCTCTCTCTCTCTCTCTCTCTCTCTCTTCAAAATCTCTGTCCTGCCTCTTGATTTAAACCCCCATTTTCTGCACTCTGTGTGTGCAGTTTAAGACCTTGAATGTGCTGCTGTAGTCTCACCTGGCTGTGTGTGTGTGTAACCTGTTTTATTTTGTCTCTCTGTGAGCAGTTTAAGATCTTGACCGTGCCACTGTCATCTGCTTTGGCTCTGTGTGTGTGTGTGTGTCCTCTCTCACCCTCTCTTTCTGTGTGTGCAGTTTAAGATCTTGAACATGCCACTGTCATGTCCCTTGGCTCTGTGTGTGTTTGTATGTGTATGTGTATGTGTGTGTGTGTGTGTCCTCTCTCACCCTCTCTTTCTGTGTGTGCAGTTTAAGATCTTGAATGTGCCGCTGTCATCTCACCTGGCTGCCAACCACTTCAACCAGCAGCAGGCAGAGCAGGAGGAGCGCATGCGTATGAAGAAGCTCACACTGGACATCAATGAACGTCAGGAGCAGGAGGACTACCAGGGTACGAGAGAAGGACGTGTGTGTGTGTGTGTGTGTGTGGTGTGTGTGTGTGTGTGTGTGTGTGTGTGTGTGTGTGTGTGTGTGTGTGTGTGTGTGTGTGTGTGTGTGTGTGTGTGTCAGTCCGTCCATCTGTGATACAGCTAGACAACTGTTTTTTTTTTTGTTTTTTTTTAATCTCGGTTCACACCTAAATACGATCTCATTTCTCAATGACAGCGTTTTTCTGGATATATATATTTCATTGTCCTCTTGGAGTTTCTCAAGCTGCCACAAACTTTGCAGTGTCGTTGCTTTCTACCTCAACCAATGATAAGTTGACCCTTCCGTCACGTGATTTAGTGTTGCATCAGGCCGGCACTTTGAGAGTTCTCGAAACAGTGTTGTGATAAGCGAGTGCAAGACGAGGTTAGGAAAACTTCTAAGGAGAAAAATAGCCTGCAACATGAATAATGAAACCCAGGTGGTAGTGAAGCGAATCGGATTCCAATCAGCAAATCAGCAAAAATAATTCTGTGGGGTGTGTGTGCGTGCGTGCGTGAGTGAGTGAGAGAGAGAGGAAGAGTTTGGGATTTGAGATGGGCAGGGAAGGTGGAAGAAACAGGGGGAGGGAGAGAACGTACAGAGAAAAAGAATAAAGAATTGATACCAAGCATGGGTGTGAGGCTGTGATTAGAGGTAGAAGACATCATGAGGCTCAGGATGTGTGTGTGTATGTGTGACTGGAAGGATTTCTGTCTGGTTGGGGTGTGTGTGTGTGTGGTGTGTGTGTGTGTGTGTGTGTGTGTGTGTGTGTGTGTGTGTGTGTGTGTGTGTGTGTCAGTGTTGCTAATGTACTCTGGGTTTGTTTGTTTGTCTGTTTTTGTTGTGCAGAGATGATGCAGTCCCTGGCCCAACGTCCAGCTCCGGCCAACACCAATCGTGAACGCCGGCCCCGCTACCAGCACCCAAAGGGGGCCCCCAATGCAGACCTCATCTTCAAAACGGGGGGCAGGTACGGTTCCGACACACACACACGCGCAAATACATACATAGACAAACACAAACACACCTCCATGAACATGGCTGAAGTTTTGTCCTTTTATCTGTGAAACTTGTTTTAATGCCTTAAAGTGTGTGTGTGTGTTGAGTGTCATCTCGATCGATCTCTCTGACTCTGAGCAACGTGATCTCATGAGATGGCGACGTGGATGGACAGTTACATTTTCGAATGTTGAGTGACGGTGGACAGCCAAGGACAAATTCGAAAAATAAAACGCGATCCCACTAGTTGTAGTCTTAATGTGTTACTCCAGTTGTAGTCTTGTGTGTACAACACCAATTATTTATTGTTGAATCAAGCAAGAGGCATATTTTATCAGCCGGCCAATGGCGAGTAAGCCTAATTATTCTAACCGCCAAAACGTATTTTTACGCGCATTTGGCGATTGGCGGGTGCTAATTTTAAACCCTGCTCGAATACATATGTCAATGCATATTTTTCCACCAGCATTTTTCTGTAGGTACAGTATATGTACCATTCATACTGAATACTAATTGTGTGTGTGTGTGTGTTCTCATTTGTATATGTGTGTGTACGTGAGACAGAAGGCAGGATGCTAGGGGCAGGCGTCGACTCTGACAGGCAGGTGTATTCTGAAGATGAGGGAGCTGGTTAGTGCATGACAACCCCACTCTTTACACACACACACACACACACACCTCTTTGTTTCCTACTCGAAAGCACAGGGGAATGCAGGGTAAGGACAAGAACCTCTCCTGTCCTCTCCACTCAAGTCCAGTCCACTCTTTGGTGTGTTCCACTTCATCCAGTATACCACATGCCTTTGCTGTTCTGTCTCCTGAGCACTGGGTGGGCTTACTGGACTTATTATGCCAGGGGTTTGAAATCACTGAAGTCATCTCTATAAAATGCAGTGTTTAATCTGACCTGTGTGTGTGTGTGTGTACACACTCACCTGCACGTGTTCATTCTTGTGTGGATTCACACATACACATTTCCTCATGCATTGATTTGTGTGTGGGTGTGTGTGTGTGTGTTCATGTGTATGTAGTGTGTAGTGTGTGGGGTCACACAAGCTCGCTCGTGTCTGTCTGTCTGTCTGTCTGCGTGCTAACCCTCTGCCCGTGTCTCTCAGGCGACGCTGATTGGATCTCAACAGAGTGAGCAGCGGAAGCAGCGAGAGAGAGAGAAAACTGTACAGAACTAAACGAGAGAGAGAGAGTGAGTGCAGCAGTTTGGCATCACCCTCAAGATGAACAGACGAAGAGATAGACGGACGGACGGAGGGGACGGACAGATGGATGGATGGATGGATGGGGAGGGGGGGCAGTTACTCAGTGTCTGAGCGAAACGCAGACCCCACCACCACCTCACCACCACACCGGGAGGAGAGGAAGAAGACGAACTGGTGGAAATGAATAGTGGAGAGCGTGAGGGAGAGGAGTGTGGCCAAACGAGTGTGTCGGGGTTGTGTGTGTGTCTCGGCAGCACCAGTCTCCTTCTGTACAGCACCACCAGCAACACACACATACACAAACACAAATACACACTGACTGAATGTGAACAAACCAGAGAGCAACACACACACACACACACACACACACAGAGCATGGAAGAGGATAGACCAGACGAACACACACACTGAATTGAAGAGGATAGACCAGCTGAACACACACAGTCCCACAGCGACCCCCCTGGAGCGCCATCAGTGTGTGCATGGGTGTGAGTGTCTGTGTGGGGCCGTGGCCCAGCCTGAAGCTCTGGCGCATTCTGTGAGGTTGAGACTTTTTCCTTCCCACCTGTACTGGAGTTTTGTGCTTCTCATAATCCTTGTTTTGTTTTGTTTGTTTTTGTTGTTTTTTTTTTTTTTTACTAGAAAAATATTTGTCTAATACTGCACACACTGATACACACTTTTCAAAAGTTGCATAGAATACAATTTAAAAATTGCATCGCACACACACACACACACACACACACACACACACACACATACACACATACGTGTTTTACTGAATGTATGTAGAAGGGTAAATGGAGGATAATGGACAGGGTCCACAAAACTAGACTGGTCTCATATTAAACCTACCCTACAAAAGCCAAGATGGGGAAAGAGGGTTGATACTCACGCCTTGGGAGATGGGAGTGTTTGTCTGTACGCGTGTGGATGTACATCTGAATGAGAAAAACAACAGTTTATTTGTGTGTCAATGTATGGGTATATGATAGAGAGAGAGAGAGAGTGAGTGTTTGTTAGTCCTACAAGAAGTATATTCCTCCCTCTCTGTACTGAAGCATCATGGCAATGACTTATAGGGTCAGGGATGAGCAGTGACCAGTTTTTAATGACCAGCTCTCTGCCACGGGAGGTACTGAAACAGAACCAGAGATAGATCTATATATATATATATATATATCTATATCTATATATATACAAATAAAATAAATCAAATAGAACCTTTTCTTTAGTCGCTTAGATAATCTCTGGCTGTACACCTTTTGTGTTGTGCGTGTGTATGTTTGTTTTGGCTTTGTTGGGGGAAGACGGGGGATTTTTGTGAAAGTCCTGTCAATCTGACCTGATCTGTACAAGTTGATTCCCTGTAGGATGACTTGGAATAAAGTGCTTTATCTAGAGTCCAAGGGTCAAGCTTGGGAGTTTTTTTTTGTTTGTTTTTTTTTTCTTTCCCCCTTCTACTTTTTAATTTCTCTTGTTGATTATAGTAAGCCAAGAGATGAGTGGTTGGTGAAGGATGAACTGAATAAATAGAATTGTTCTGACGTACTGCATGGTTCGCTACACCAGCTTGTATAAGTTCTTTTCTTTTTTTTTTGACTGTAGAGCAGTAAAGTGTTCATTCATTACCCTCACAACTGGTCAACTGGTCTCTTATTTCACTTGATCCAGTGTGATAAAATACTTGGGGCTGGGGCTGATACAATACACATCAAAGCGCATGGGGTCACAATCAGTAATTGTGGTACCATACATTCTGTAATAACTGCTGACTGTATCTATTGCTAAACTCCTTATTAGTAGTCAACAAACAATATACTTTTACATTGCTGATTTAAGCTATGGTGTTGGTAGTCCTATTGCTAGGACTTAAGACCCGATATCAGGGCGTGGGGATGGTGTGATGCACCCACCTGTCACCCTGGCTCCTCTTTGCCCTAGCGTTGATGCACCTTGGCAAGCTTTAGCTGTACAGCAATGAGGTGGGCAAGCAGGTGATGGTAAGGGCCCCAACTAGGTATGCATCACCTAGGATTCAAATGCCATGACCTTTTGCACCAAAGTCAGCGTTGTTACCATTTGAGCCACCCAGCCTCATTGAATCATTTAGTAAGTTTAAATGTCATACACTAAACGTGATAATTATTCAATTTAGCTCTTTACCTAAAGGGGTATGGACCGGTGTTTAGTGACAAGAGGTTGAACTGAGGGGACTAATTCGGGAATGATAACCTTATCAGAGATTATCTGGTGGGGAACCACAATGCACTACAGCTAATGACGGGTGTTTACCACAGCCCCCCCGCCCCACTCTGCTTACTGATTTTCCGCCTCTACATCTGCTGAGAAAGCTTTGATGGTGGTTGTTTTGACGGGCCAATGTTTAGATATATAAACCATGTCTGACTCATGTCTCCCTCTCCCTCTCACACATACATACACAGCTCCCTCCAGCCCTGGATATGCTTCTTTTAGTTTCTCTCTCTCTCTCTCTCTCTCTCTCTCTGCATCTCTCTCAGCTGTATGCATTGGGTGTGTCTAGTTTGTCTGGCGGTAATTACAGACTGAATGTCCTAATTTCTCAACTTCCTGGCCTGTCAACTCCCTCAGTATACACACATTCTCTCTCTCTCTCTCTCTCTCACACACACACACACACACACGTTAGGACCAGTGGTGGCATACTCTGAGGAATGCGATTCCCACATAAACTTTGAGAATAACATAGATACAGTTCTTATCTCAGCGTAATAAGGGACCTTACATGCCCCTCAAAGACCATAGTCAGGGAAATGGCCTCTCTCTCATACACACAGACTTCACAAGCTGGTGTAAGGGAAACTCGGGCTCCCTGTTTTAGTAGGCTAAGGTTTTGGCAAGGGGAGTAAGATTTTATGTTGTGCTTTCCAAGTAAACAAGAACCATACATGGAGTAGTACTTGTGAGAGAACGCTGAATGCATGTGTGTAGATTGTTATTTTTCAAACACTTTTAACAGGAAGGAAAGTACGAGTGTGATTCATCCTGTCTAAGCATGAACAATTTGATAAGCACCAACAATGAGAGGGCGCGTCAAGAAAATAAACAACAAATATATCCACAACTATTTTAATTTTTCATGATCTAAATGACTTCCTTAAAAAAACTTCCTTCTGTGAAAGGGAGAACCCTTTGAAGACTGGGCCTCATGTGCATCCCATCAGATGATTGATATGCCATTTAGTGGCCTTGAGGACTTGTGGTGGCTCAGGCGTTTGTTATGACACTGAGGCCTGGTCTTTAAACCCAGTTTGGTTAACAGTCTTTGGACCTGGGGGCAAACTATTTTGTTATCAGTAGTATGGTATTTAATTAAACTGTTACATCAAGATTGATTACTGACTTAAGTAGCATTGTCGATCAAATTCAATGATAAAGTGCCATTTCAACTAAGTTATATAACAAGGGCGGGTAGCCGATGGACTTCTATTCTTTCTTTACTTATTGACTCTGTACTCTGACTCAATTTGTCCACTCCATTGCAGATGGAGTGGGGGTTTTTTTGGAAGGTAATTTTCTGAGTTGTGAGTTGTCAGGAGAACATCTTTTTCTCTGTGTCTTGAGAATGAGTTTCCAAGCTACTTCAGTAGAAATAGAGTATAAGTGTAGGTTTCATGTGTGAGGTGAGAGATGTTACATCTCTGTGCTATTTTCAGGTCTAAGACACCTAGATATACTGCTACCAATATAGTTTCACTCACACACTACACAAAGATTTTTTTTTTTTCAAAAGCAGGATTGTAACTTTTGAGTTGAAGTGGCACACAATAATTAAGTATTGTACAAAATTATTTCTTGTTTTGGGTATGCCATATTTCAACTGAAAGCAAAAATTTGACTTTTGAGTCTCAACGGCTCATAGCTAGTCTGAATATAATAATCCATAGGCTACATCTAAACATAATCCATAATCCATGGTGAGCTGACTAACATGTCTGACTTGCAGTCATTTCTAATCCACAGAGCTATGTGGCACCTCTCCTCCTGATAAACTAATGCAGATGGAATCTCACATGGTGACCCATATACACACTATTTCCCTGGGTGCACAAAGACATGCTGACAAACCAGTCAGGTCAGTTTACCATACAGTGCACAGAGCTCTATGTGTGTGTGTATGTGTGTGTGCGTGTGTGTATGTGTGTGTGTATGTGTTTGTTTGTTTGTATGGTTTCTTGTAAATAAATGTTTAATGTGGTTGCGTAACCATACAATGGATGAAAACACTGCTCCTTTCCATGATGCATATGGGCCTATTCCTTCATTATGATTTGTGACGTCTGTCTGAGCTGATTCATCATCTTAAGGAGAACAATCACCCTGTGAGTGGACAATTGACTGACCTCAACATATGCCAAACATGACAAAGGAGATGCGTTATCTTTACACTTCGAATACAAGTACACAAAAGATTCATTTAATATGGATTACAGGGCGTAGTGATTTGTACTGTACTGTACTGCTCTGGATTTGATCCCATTGAGCTTGTTGTCTCATGAGGCATTTTAACCTGTCCAATCAGTGAACAGAGGGAGGCATTGTGAATGCAGAGCTAGAATGCCCTCAGTCAAGACAAGCTATCAGTCAGGGGCTAATCCAATCTTTTAAAACTTTTTAAACACCTCAAGCAAGCGATCGAATCTCACTACCGAATGTCCAGACCCTCTGTACGAAATGAAAGTGTTGAACGAGGGTCTGGTTTTCTTGCCAGGCTAGTAAAAGCCCATTTTGTATTGGCTCCCTATCTGAAGCAGATAAAACAACAACAAAAAAAAAGTGAAAAAGGCCTCTTGACCATACTGAGCTCGCCCACTCATCCCAAACATTCGACAGTGGGAGTCATTGCTTGGCATACACAGCATGCCATTAAAAAAAAAAATCCAGACTTGCCTAGTGTTCCTTTAATTATGGCTTCAAAACAAATTTAGGCACACTGACATATGGTAAGGAGAATGAAGTTTGTGATGCCTGCAACGTCTAGTTTTGAACAGTGTAATACTGTTGGTTAGGAGAATGACAGCAGACACAATGAGTATGTAAACCACCCAGAAGAGGAAATCCCTACATTCTGTTACTTTAACCTAAAAATGTTGCCAGTTTACAGAAAAAAAATTTGTGCCCAGGTTCCATCTAAAAGATCGGGTCACCTTGATGTAGAAGACTGATTCAGTAGGTCTCACCACAAGCATGTGTTAAATGTTTCGAGTGGAAACTTTGAGTGCCATTATAGCCTGGTCTATTATTCGAGACATCTGGTTCCCTTCCTTTGGCTGAAGTGGAAAATGCTTCATGACCCATGAAGTTAATCAATCAAGAAGTTAACTGTGAAAACTTTCTCTGTAAAATTTACTCTATTCAAGATGTTTTCCTCTGAAGTCTAGGTAGGCTAATAGAAGCCAGGTAGGCCTGGTTTCCTCGAAAAACAAAGTTGTGCTGTTTCTTTGTTTGGTCAGCCATTTCTATGTAGTTAGGCTTTAACAGTTCTTAGTGAACAAAGAAGTTATTACCTTGTTTCTGCTTAGCGATGCAAAGCCAATACTTCAGTGTCATAACATGTTGCTGTCATGACTATGGTAGGTAGATACTTCAAGGTGCTTTGGCTGTGAGAGGGGAGACACATTCTTTTCATGTTTTCATCAGTCTACGCTAACTGAAAGGGAAAGGCTGGTCAATGATTCCGCAAGGTAAGTTAACCAATGACCACTTCTCAACCGACCAGTGAATTCCATGCAGTCTTCACCATGACATGTAAACAAACAGTAAAGGACTCTTTAAGTGTACTTTATTGTAGTGGGTTGCATATCGCTGTTTACATACATAACTCAGGAAACCAGCAGAAAGAAGAAGGAGGAAGAAAAACGGTTTAGCTGTTACAGCATAGTAGCATTCTGTGAGATTCGGAAAGCCAATAAACAGAACATCCGTAAACACAGATAATCTCTTCTTGTTTGAGATAATAACCCAAATATGGCTACACAGATGTTGGAATGAAAGCATCTGACAAATCATCAATGTACAGCAATCAAGAATACACATTCTGACTGCTCTTCTTGTATGACAGTGCTAGAAAATAATGTCCACTGTTGTTTTATTTTCCTCATTTTTCTCTTTGGCTGGTCTGGTATGCTGGGAGTAAGCTTTAGTAAACCTTCAGTAAAAATAAAGAAACAAAGACAGGAGAAATAAATTGTTTGGATAGCGGTTGACCCTTAGAGCAGAGCTGGCCCAGTTCTGGCCCAGGTGTGGCTTTTATCCGGACAAGGTAGGTATGCCTAGAAGTGGTTAAGTGATAAACCTGGGTAAGTTAAGCTAAAGAAAATGGTAAACCCCCTGATAGAGTATCCTGCTTGTTCTGTTTAGTTAAGAGAATGATAACTCCAGGCTCTTCTATTAGAAGGTTTACCCCTATATCTCTTAACTTACCCAGGTTTGCCACCTAACTGCCTACTTGGAACCCCCCCTCCCATCTGTCTAGGAATCTGGTACTATGATTGAAGAGAAGCCCTAATCTGTCTAAGAGTCTGGTACTGTCAGTGAAGAGAAGTCCTGATCTGTTGCTAAGCTGCTCTCCTCTGTGTGCTGTGTCTGAGTGCTTGTTCCTGTGTGTGCGTCTTAAAGATACTTCATAGGTGACTGTAGACTTGCTACAGAGCCGGAGTCTTCATATAAAAAAAACAAAAACAAAACATACAACAAACAAAAATACACACTACATTGTGTATATGTACTGTGTGTGTCACACATACAAGTGCTTGCACAGGTAAACTGCAGAATAAACACACATTCCTATACTTTTAAACACACACATACACATTACCTCTCTTTCCCGTTCTCTTTCACACACACACACACACACACACACACACACACACACACACACACACGGATCTTGCACCAGCACAGCACTGCCCATAAGGACACAGTATCAGCAGCAGACCAGTCTTATACATTACAGATATAGGGCGGACACAGGGCATAACTACTATCTCGCATAGAAACAGAAAAGAACAGAAAAAATTCCACCACCAAGCTTTCAGGCACTCTATCCACACCCCTACCCAGCTCGCTTGGCCTCTTCCTGGGTGCCGTTACAGCTGGACACCCCTGACCACGCCATGCTGGAGCAGGGCACCAGGCTGCCATTTTTACCCCTCCACCTCCACCTCACCCAACCCAACCCAATCTGTGGGCCCCAGCCTGGCGCTCGCCACAGGCGTAGTAAAAGCCTCCATTCCAGTGCTTCTGTGGTTTAGAGTGGGCGGCTTCAACTCCCAGCTGGAGCACAAGCAGCGGCAGCAAGAAGCAGTAGAGGCGGCAGCTCAGGGCTTAAAAATAACACAAGCAGCCATCCAGCCATTCAGACAGATGTGAGGCAGGCACACACACATATATATGCAAACACACACACACACGCGCCTCCTCTTGAGACGGAACGGTGGTGTGTGTGTCCAGTGGGAGGCATTTGAAGTAACAGAGTGGGGGTAGGTCACAGAGGAACGCAGGGTACAGTTCTAAGTGCAGGCAGGCCTCGGCTAAAAGTGTGTGGAGCAGAGACAGCCACCTTCGCTCACGGGCACGTGAGGTAAGATTATGTAAACTAGATAAAGATCAAAGCTTGGTGAGCCCTGTTTAGTTCCCACCGTTTAGATCTTACAAAGTCCTTTCTTGCGCTTTCAAGTTGTTTAGAGGTTGTTCATAGACAATTAGACAATAACTTTTTCCTACTTTATGAGCCCTGGCATAAACTGATAACTATATACTGAAAATAACAGTCTTCATCGATAACATCCTTCTAATACGAAAGCCTCATATTTAGACCCATATAGCATCAATGACTGGTCGTGATTCACCAGTGGCCCTAGTAACACTTGAAACAAGCTCACCATTGCACACAATGAAAACAAGAACTGACTTGCAACATCAGACTGGCCATCATACAATGTCTAATATGTACACAATCCCACGCCACACACATTAAAGTCATTAGTTATAATGTATAAAGTTATAATGCCCACTGAGAAAGTAGCCGACTTCTCAACAAAGATTTGAGTCCCAATCCTGCTTCTTTATAAAACAGACGTACCAAGGTTGGATTGTCTTTGGCTTGTCACTCTAAATGCTAAATTCACAGTTCCGCTGTGTGAAGAGAAAACAGATTTACACACAGGTCTGCTAAAAATAAGGCTAGATATTCTCGTGAGACACAAATTGCTGTTCATGCTGGTTTCCACCTAGGTATTTACTTCTTTTGTCTTCCTGCTATTTTGGACCCAACCAGTGATTGGAACCAGCCATTTTGGATCCAGTGAGTGCTAGCCATCTTGGCTCAGGCATTTTGAGTTTTCTACTGCGGTGGGTAGATTCCTATGGTGGGTTAATGGTAGATGTTTGAGGCAAAACCTTGCAAATAGATACACAAGACTAAAGATATAAATATCCAGGAGCACGTGGTAGAATGGATGAGTGTGAAGAGCATCTGTAACAAGCATAAGTTCTGCAGGTGTTTTGCCTGAGACGACAGCTGCCCTTTCGAACCCTGCAGTGTTGACGTCAAAGACTTCCAGTTGACTGTATAGCAACTCTTACAGTGTCCTGAAGGCACTTAGTTTATCTCCAGATTATCCTTTTTTTCTGTTGTAAATGTTAAATGTTTTGCTGCACAGAGCATGAGTCTACACACACAGGTGGATATAGTGTCTGTGTCTGTGTGTGTCTGTGTGTGTGTGTGTGTATCACTGTAATGATGTGTTCTTGAGCAAACCAAGCCTGCGGAGTGCCTCGCGTCTGGACTCATCAGTGGCACCGCGGCCAGAGAACTGAACAGTGACGCCCTGTGAGCGGAACGATGGCTTGCTGGTGACCTTTGGAAGGGGCTCTGGAGACGGCAGCTTAGGGGGCAGCATGCGGTGGTGGCTCGGCGGTTTGGGTGCCGTCATCGGAGGAAGGTTGGCGGACTTGCCCCATGAGCCAGATCCACCCGGCACCACTACCCGGGTCCTGCTGCCAAAGCTGTTCTCCCGGGTCACAAGAACTTCAGTTCCTGTTTTGGTCCTGTTCTCCTGTATTGATATCTGTGCCTCAGGCTGATGGGGTTGTTCCCCCTTGTGTACCACAGATGTGGCTGGAGTAATCACCTTACTCTTGCCTCCATAGTGGCTGAACTCAGTGGATGCTGTGTTAGCACTGACGCTAGTGTTAGCATTAGCATTAGTGCTAACAGCAGCAAGGGTGGAGGCATTGGGGGACTCACCCCTAAGCGTAGCGGGAGGGGACGGGGAGTGTGTGGGCACGTTGGCCTGGCTGTCCAGCTGGTGGCTCGCTGGACCATCTGTGGCGTCCACTGCCCTAGCCAAGGCAGAGGCAGGGATGATAGTCTTGGTCCTACCGCCGTAGCTGTTGAGTTCGGTGATTGGGGCATCTGTTTTGGCCGGCGGGGTTAAGAATTGAGCTGGAGGAGGGGTACAGTCAGCAAAAGAGTCAACGTCTGTTGCCTTGCTTGAAGTGGAGGCAGATGGGACCACCATGATTGTCTTGCCCCCATAGCTGTTGAAGTCCTTGGATGCCACATCTGCACTGGTGGAAGACAGAGGTGAAGGAGGATTTACAGTCACAGGAGACACCACTGAGGGGGTCACCACTGTCGATTTCCCGCCGTAACGGTTGAAGTCAGTGTAGATTTCGGTTTTATTGGCAGAGGTGTTGGAAGCTGTTGCGGTGGGGGATGTAGGGTTGGCTTCGGATTTGGTGTCCATGGATGGGTTCATGGACTTAGCCCGTCCGCGCACAAGGCCTAGCTTGGACAGTGCCTCCATGCGAGACTTTTGAGGTGTCGGGTCCCGGAACGAGACGCTCCGCGTGGGTCGGTTCCTCACGCACGGTGGTTCCCCTCCTTCCATCGGGTGCGGCGCCTCACCTAGGTTTGCCAGCATCTGTGCCCGACGCTCCTGGGCATTCACTGCTGCCAGAGCCACAGAATGGTTCAGATCCCTGGTGCCTAGCAACATGTTGATGTTTGTGGGCTTGGCGGAGGTCGGGGGCCCCTGCTTGGCCGCCGCAAGAGTGGTAGCAGCAGGCTGAGTGGAGTCCAGACTCTTTCTCCTTTGTACCAGAATGGAGGGTAGCATGTTGTCACCCTGGTGCACAGCCAACTTTTGAGCGATGACGACAGGTGTGGGAATGGACCCCGGCGGGGGCTGGTAGCCCCCACTACCCCCGCTGTCTTCAGTGCTTGATGCCGGGAGGTGGTACTCAGAGGGGAAGTTCTCTGTTGGGTCCCTCTTAGGCTTCATCTCAAAGTGAAACTCAGGAGCCACAACCAGATTTTGGAAGTCTGACAGAATAGATCAATAAGTGCATAAGTGTATATATATATATATATATATATATATATATATATATATATATAATAAGTGTTATAAGCATGGCAGCACATAAAGTAAAGTGCCTACAAGCAAGATTACATGATTGAATAGTACAGCGCTAATCTACACTCTATGCCCTTATTACAGTATTATTACTTAGTAATAACAAAGTCATGTTTTGTACACTACATAGTTGCATGTTAATAAATGTTGAAACAAAATGTTGGCTAATACTAACCCAAAATATGTAAAATGCAAATTAAGAAATAAATACATCAACGTATTCAACACAATGTACATATTGATAAGGTATTAAAGCCAGATGAATTCTAGCATGTTAGTATTGGCAAGTCTAAAGCAGTTCTCAGTGAATTGCCTCTTGGCCCTGTGGTAGGCCTATACTGTATATCTGGTATGTCTGTTATATATTTCCAATACTGACATTTCCAAAAGTGTTTCTTATGCCACTTGTAAATAGCTTCCTATTTACGCTCTTATAACGTGTGTGTGTGTAATGTTGTATTTGGGAATGTGTAAAATGTGAGTGTTACCTGGTACAGAGGGTTCAAAAGGAGTCTCGTTCATCCTGCTGGTGTTTGCTGTGGAATGGACCAAGTCGATAATGTCACTTTCTCGTTGGCTGTGGGGATGTTCTGTGACAGGTGTGGATGCTTGGACGGGGCTCGGGGGGAAGGATCCACCCTCCACAGGTGTGTTGTTACCTGAGTATAACACTGCCGTCTGGCCTTGGGTCAGCCCCTCCTCTTCCTCATTCTGCAGAGCCTCCTCGATGGTGCTGTCGAAAAACAGGATACATTCCTTCTCTTCCAGACTCAGGTCTCGCAACATGTCATCATCCTTAGAGACAAAGAGAGGATAATTTTTTTTTTAACTGACATTTTCATTAAACACTTTGAGTGCTCTTGCCAAGTCAATTTGTCAAAGTCTTTTAAGTCTTGAATCCTAAGATAGAGATGAAGATTCTCCTATGAGGTATGTTTACTGTGTAAAAAATAAAAACAATTGGATATCTTGAAACACCTAATGAAATTAAATGATGCCAATGCTAACACAATTAGCAATTTGCTAAAGTACACTACATTGCAGTCTATGAGTCACTTTTGCATTGATATTTACTGCAGGATATAAACAGGTATAATGTTATAAAAAGTTTCTGTCACATGCCACACGCCACAGTTACTGGCCATACATTTATGCAGTCCAATGTGAACATAGCTACCATGGACACAAAGCACCATGATGGAAAACAAACTAAATGGCCATCAAAAATAAAATACCATGCCACATTTGACTCTGTAAAACCAGATAGATTACAGGCTAAGGGTTAGACATAGCTGCTGAATAGGAGCAGCTTAATTAGAAAAAAAAAATTACCAGTTCTATTACATTACAAGAGGATAAATAGGAATTTTCTAAAAATAATAGTGTGCATTCTGGAACCAAAAACTGAACAAAAATGGTAACTGCAGTACTGCATACAATGCACAAAGGAAGCACACTACACACAGCTGAAGACAGAATTGAAGACACAGAAACCCTGTTTACATTTTACTAAGCAACGACAGCGAGTGCGAAATAAGTGCCAACAAGGGTAAACAAGTATACAGGGTGAAATAAGTGTAAACAACCACAATGACCACTTGGCAAGGTTATCTGGGACACATTTACTTGACTTTATTTACTTTATTTTGTAGTTCTTAAACACTTCAGTGTCCTGATATGTCACCAACAGGATACTTTGTGTGGAAGTGAAGTAGGTAGTAACAGTACAAGTAATAGTGTCATAGGGGCTGACAGGGAGTCTCCCAGGCTTGTGCTCCCTGGCGTGTGTGTGTGTGTGTGTGACATTGTGGGGGGAAATTATTTCTGGCTACGTCTCTGAGAGTGTGTTTATATCTATGAGTGTGTGTGTGTGTGTGTGTATGTGTGTGTGTCTGTATGTGTGTGTGTTTGTACATGAGAATGAATGAATGCATCTGTGTGTGTTTTTTCATTTGTGTACTCAAGGGTGTGTGTGTGTGTGTGTGTGTGTGTGTATGTACACATGCATGTGTACTGTACGAGTGTGTGAACACTGGTGCTGTGTGTTCCAGTGCTCACCCCACCCCAGCCTTTCCCTGAGCTGTCAGCACACTGCTCCTGAGTTCTAGCCCAGAGAGCAGTGCCAGGAAGCCCTCAGAGAGGGGGGGTCAGACCCAGCCTTACCCCAGGAAGAGTGTCCTCACCTGGGATCAACTTTCAGCTCAGGCCCCTTACACAGCAGAGAGGGCCAGCGGGCCAAACAGATAGTGCTTTGTTGAGGATGGTATGTAGAGATAATTAGTCACTGATTGAAGACCTGAGAGAAGACTGACTCCTTTATACCCATGTTTGTGCTAATATAAACTTGCTTGAGATCTACGGCTAATATTAATTATCATAAACAGTATCTTGTATCTTTTATCTTATCATTGTAATAGTGACATTGTATTATGTTGTTTTTTGTTTGTTTTTCTGTTTTGTTTTCTTTTGTTTTCTGAGGGCGTCTCTTTGTAATCTGCTTGTCACACCTGTCTTCACTGATTTGTGTGCCACTCTATTACATCATGAATATACCAATTTGACATCAGTGTCCTTGCCAATGTCTATTTGTAATTCAGTGTAGCTGAATGCATGACTGTTGGCTTTGTTGCGATAACACAAACAAGTCTACATCGAGAACCTGTTGAGAGGTGTGGTCTCGAGTTACCTACTGTACATGTGGCCCACAATAGGGACAGAGAAAGAGAGAGAGAGAGACAGAGAGAGGCTGGTTGTTTGAATAACTAAATGGCCTGGTGCTGTTGGAGAACAACTGTGGAGTGAGAGATTGTCGTGGAACAATGAGGGAGAGAATCAGGACAAGAGCTACCCTCGTCAATAACAATGGGAGACTGAGGAATGTCAGGTGCATCTCAGAGAGAGAGGGAGGGAGAGAGAGAGAGAGGGATAGAAAGAGAGAAGGTAAAAGGAATGCATTCATAGATTCAAGGACTCAAAGACCTTGACCAGGGGACTGTCTGGCACTCACAGTTTCATGTACTGCACTAAGGCCCTGTTTACGCCTGTCTGGATATTTTTATAGAAGGATATTTTTTATCCGTTTATTTTTATTGTTGGAATCCACTGGAATCCAGAAAATACAGTTTTGAAAAATCTCCACTTTGAAGGCCGTTTTAAAAAATATCATTTTGTGGTGGCTAAAACTCTGTTTACGTGTAAGCCAGAGGCCCAAACGGATAAAAAAAATATCCGTTTATAAAAATATCTAGATACGTGTAAACAAGCTCTAAACATCCCTGAGGTACCACAGCATCTATGACTGAATGGATCCCCATCAATTAACCATGCCAGGTATTCAGGTATAAATACAACACTTTGGGGAAGTGCACTCTGTGATCACATAACCATGAACCCAGGGAAAGCCATGCTTTAAAGAAGAACCCTTAAGTTCCCCAACACAGACTCAAGCTTTAACCAGAAACCCTTTGGTTCCTAGATGGCTACTAGGAACTAAATCCTACCCACCGAATCCTAGGCAGTCTCCTCTATCAGTTGTATACACATACCACATGCTATAAATAAAATGCACCCTCTCTCTCTCCTTTTCTTCTCTCTCTCTCTCTCTGTCTAGCTTCCCCATTCAGTCTTTCTTGCATGCTCTGTTTTAGCGTTATGCAAAGTCTGTGGTGAGACACTTGATACCAGGAGACAAAGTATAAAGGCTTAAGTGTATTATGTTGACACAATGTATGTTTGTGTCTGTTTTAGTACTTTAAAGACAGCAGCCTTGACTCTGTGATGGTGGTATTTGTGTGTGTGTGTGTGTGTGTGTGTTTTAAATTCTTAGAGCTTTGGCTTCATGACGAGGGTAACCACTTTAAATGATGTAAATCCCATTCAAAGGGAGCATTTTCTTGGGGCGTGGGCTCTGAGACCAGAGCTCAACTGAGAGAGCTTTCACTGGGCTTTGGTGTGTTTACTGAAGTGTGTGTGTGTGTGTGTGTGTGTGTGTGTCTGAGAGATGAGAATTACTGGAATATGTGTGTGTTCACAACGCTTTGCGCATGCAGAGGAGGAGAGTGAGGTCAGTAGTGTAAACACACACACACACACACACACACACACACAGACACACACACACACACACACACACACACATTCTTGTTCACTGTTTTTATAGCAGCTGGAGGAAAATGTGGCCAGCTCAGTTTCATTAGACTGGACGATTATATAACATTACACTGTCACACACACACACACACACACACACACACACACACACACACACACACACACACACACACACACACACACACTGATCAAAGAAAGTCTTCTTTGTGTTATTACAGTAATAGGTTTATTGGACACTTAACACTTCAACTAACCTCAGGTAATCAATCTTACTGTGTCAGAAAGCAGGTACAGGACCTTTGCAAACACACACACTCACACACACACACACACACATTGACTACCACACCCTGCTGAAACCAAGTCGAACACAATGAGTTTTCCTGTCGCGTACCAAAAGACTGCTGCTGAACTGGTTACACCACTCCTTCAGTATGCGTAAGAGTGTGTTTCACTGTGTATAAGACTGTTTTGTGTGTGTGTGTGCGTGTGTGTATGTGTGTGTGTTTTAATACGGGCATCACATTTGGGTAGATGTCCAACTCAACCCCCCCACCAAACACACACTCTTAAATCATATATCAAGTCATCATCTTGTTTCTCGTAATCTCTTTCTCCCTTTCTAGAATGTTCTTGCTATGGATGCACTGTGGAGTGTGTGTGTCTGTGTGTGTATGTGTGTGAAGGAGATACAGTGTGTGCGTGGGTGTGTCCTTACGTAGGATCTTGTTGTTGTGGTGCTCTCGCGACCCCCGTTGACCCCATAGTAGAGGTTGGGCTGCACTTGGATATCCATGGTCACCAAGTCAGGAGGACAGTAGGAGGTGGGCATGGCATGGGGCACCGGGGAACAGTGGCATCAACTTAGCCTCACCATGCAACTGAGAGAGAGAAGAGAAGAGAGAAGTCAACATTTTATAGACAAAACATTAATTGTAGCTACTTTTGTTAATATGTAACCCTTTCCATTAAGCCTACTACAATTACTGACACAATACTAACACTACCATGACTACCACCATGACATCACTGCTTCTCCTAATTTCACAGCGACAACAACAAATTCTCACGGACCATCTTAATGATGATACTGCTATGTCATTGCTCCTCCAGTAACAACTTAAACATCAGCGTGTGACTTGAATTATGATCAAATATTGACGCCTTATCTATTGGAACGGCGGTTCAGGGTTGTGATCAGGCGCCAGGTCTGTATTGCAACAACTGTTGGTTGTTGTTTTTGGCCTTAGGGTTGTTGAACAGTTTGTGATCCCATGGGTGTGAGTTTCACTTTATTCACCCTTCATTACGTCGCCCTAGGGAGTGAAACGAGGACTGTGATCCAGGAGCTAGATCCGTGAATGAATGGTTATCCGTTATAGTCAGCATATTACGTTTGTGCTTGCGCACAATATATTTGCCATGGTCAAAGGGAAAATTAAGTTTGCCATGGCATACGTGACAAAAGCATTATATCCTACTGTAAATATAGCGAAATGAGGAGAGAGAGGCTGTTAATTCCCCAATCCATATATTGTTCATATAGGCCTATGCTAAACAACCCCTCAGGGCTGAAAGACCAGTTATTCAGGATCAGGTCTGTAAGGTAAGCTCTCCTTTAGAGTAAACTTTTTCTTCGGCATTTAGTCGTCCTCTCAGAGGTCATACTATATTCCCCATCTGTTTTTGTAAAATATGTTATACTAGTTTAACTAAATATAAATTTGCTAAGGAATACAGCAGACTAGTCCATCTGCACAAAATACAAACATATTCGCATGAAGAGCTGATGAAGTCCTATTCCGTTAAATGTTTACTGTAGCTTATAATAAATCACAACCTAACTGCCCAATCAACACTCTTATGAACTACTCACCTCTTCATTCAGTGTTGATTGGCGGACACTTCCAGAGGGACCACTTACAGAGCAGAACATTTCATTCGGCCAAGGACGCTGTTCAAAGTTACACAGATAGATCCTCAAGCATATAACTCACGCTGCTTTCCAACTTGGGACGATCCGTGCGCCTCCCGTGGACTTCAGCTACTCAGTGCAGACTGCTGTTCGTGTCCTTTTCCAAGCGCGCGTCATGGCGCGGAGCTCCACCCACAACTCTTTCTGTTCCAGTGATTCATTTAAGTTGTCAATGCCTACCAAAATTATACTTCCAGACAAAACTCTGTACAAAAGTATTTAATGAAATATGGTCCACAGTGGATTAACTGGAGTCCAGTTTATCTCACCAGATACCGAATATCGGCTAACATGTAACCCCACGCGCGCTTCTACAGGTTGATGCACCTCTTCTTGATGGAGATGGTGAACATTGTGCAGAAATGAATTATTTTCTTAACCCATTTTTTTTCATACGTGAGAATACAATAGAAGCGTCCGTGGTTACAGACTGGAGACTCCACAAACCGGCTTTTTTGATACAAGAGGATCTTGTTTGGTTGGCCTTCGGGTATCTTTTTTCCCCAGTACTAAGCCCTTGTATTTTGTTGCATCAACATACGCCGTCATCATGAAGCCAACGGAAGGTTTCAGTGGCTTTGCACGCACCGCCCTACGTTCTCAACATTCCAAACTTGCACACTCATAATCTCGGTTATCATAATCATGACTATTTTATGGCCACGACATTACATATTGCTTGTCTATATTTAGCAAATATTTAACCGGTAAAGTCATTTTGGTGGAGTTACAAAACCCATCAAATGCCAAATACCGGCACAGCCCATTCTAAGACGCAACATTCACTCCACATTTCACAGCGGTAGCCTTTCACCCAGTGGAACCAGTGAAAGCGGACTTCATTGCATTGCTGTCAGTGTTGGCTTACGTGAATTCAATTAAAGATAATTTCGTAATGATCAGTTTCAAATTTTCATGGATCAAATGGTGACAAATTTATTGTACTTATCAAAAATGTTTCTCAGTTTTCCTTTAGCCACGAGTAAGGTAGTTTTGACCCCTGAACACCTTAACAAGTTAAGCCATATTAAAATGTCAACTCATGGCAGGGTTGTTCAACTGGTCATAATTTAAGTTACCAGGAACATAAGACTTGCCGCACTCTTAAACACAAACAGTTTACAGTATAGCCTATTAGTACACAGTAAGGAGCTAGGCACACTAGCTCCCCCAAGTGTTAAAGTTGTGAATGGTCACACTTGCTGAGCCATATACTGAGCGTTGTGCTTTTTGGGCTATTAATCTCATAAATTATGTGGTTAATCGTGATGAATCGCAAAATTACAAAAACATCAAAACAAAACAAAAACTTCTTTAAACATCTATTTACATTGTACTCATATTTCTATGGAAAACGTTTGCTATGAACATCACAGCAGACTTTAACTACAGCATAGTTTAATTTCTTAAATATTTGCTTGCATGTTCCATGTCAACATATTATAATACGGCTCAACTTCTCTATGATAGACAGGTTTACAAAATATGTGATGCAGAGATATTTGGAATTGGTTTTGATATTAGGTCTAGGTATGTAGCCTATTCCAAATTAATTCCAAAATAATTAGGCTATTTTTTAGACATTAAGCATATATGCAAAATACTATTTAGATAAATAACAGACAATATTTTTGCTGTTCTGTTATGGCTGCAAGTTACATTTGCACTTCGAAGAGCAAAGAGGACGTAGTTTGTCTTCTGTCAGTTCAGTGAAATGAAACAGTTGGCTTTTTGAAAATTGCTAGGCTACCAACAGTTTACGGGTGGAG
This sequence comes from Tenualosa ilisha, assembly GCA_015244755.2. Taxonomy (NCBI): domain Eukaryota; kingdom Metazoa; phylum Chordata; class Actinopteri; order Clupeiformes; family Clupeidae; genus Tenualosa; species Tenualosa ilisha. The sequence continues at coordinate 2,150,145 of PYXC01001083.1, forward strand.
GTAAGGAACAGTGTGCATTCACGAACGTAGCCCATCGGCCATCAACCACGGGGTGCATGTCACCCGGAAAAATGAAGGTAAAGTCCTACTGCATCCCATATGCAGACTACATAACCTAACTGGCCATGTTGCGGGCTCACTGACAAGTTGTAGAGCTATATTTTCCCACAAAGTTGACGTTGAAATAAGCTTTAGTTCACGTGCTAGTCACCCGCCAAATTCTGCGTTGTTCCTTACCAAGATGAGCCCAGTTCACTGTTGTTTAAATATCCTACGATGACGGCGACATTTTTTTAATCGCGATAGAGTGAGATCGCGTTAACGCACGATTAACGCGTTAACTTCGACAGCCCTAATTATTAAGTAACCCACAGCCAGGTACTGGCTCCTACCACTTGCACATAGGCTCACAGCTACTAACACTGCCACTGTTTCATGTTTGTCTATTTATGTTACCCCTGATGGTTAGGAATTCCAATGAAATATTTATGTTTATACGGTAAATAAATAGTATATATAAAATGACATAATACTCCTATGAGCACTCAAAGTTCGCCTCACATTTACACACACACACATTTATACACAGGTGGCAGAGGCTAACATAGCTACAGGAAATACACAGATATAGCCTGCAAACCCTGCACCTTTTCTAAAATTCAATAAATAATTAGAAAAGAAAACAAACAATTAAAACTAAACATATACAAAAATGCTTTATTTCCCATAACCTGCAATACTGCACCCTTCAATTAACAACCAGTAATCATGTGCCAAATCCTCGTGGAATCCTCATAGACTGATCCAACAGACAGAGAAGAAACCACTTCACCCATTGTACAGGACCGATTGCAGTTGAGCACTGCAGCCATTTAAGTTCTTATTATGGGAGAGTTTGATCAGAAATTAAATTCCTAAGTGATGTAATCAGATGTTGCAAAGCTGTGTAATCTTCTTCTCTGCATTAAACTACATTACTGGAAAACATAAAAGTCAATTGTAAGCAAATCTGACGTATTCGCGAAACTGAAATTCTATTGCACATAAGATGCACACTGCACATATACCCTGCACACACACACACACACACACACACACACACTTAATGCTCATAACATCATGTACATCATCCAGTAATGCCCTCACTTTTGCACAACAAACACACACCCTAAAGGCACTTCATCCCCTACAGCCATCATCCACACACATACACCTTATACTAATAAGGCCCAAATCCACAGCCCTCACTCATGGGCCTTCTCTGTACTGTGTGACCATGTGGCCTTCCGTTTCTCCAGAAAGGCCCTGATGCCCTCCTGGCCATCCCGCAGTGCCAGGTTGTCCACCATGACGGCCGAGGCCGTGGCGTAGGCGGCATCCCGTCCCTGGGCCATCTGCCTCTGGAATGCTGCCTTGCCCAGTGCCACCACTGGACGGCTGGACTGGCACACGTTTCGCGCCATCGCCAGAGTAACCTCCTCCAAGGCCGCCTCGTCCGCCACCACTCGGCTCACCAGGCCGTGCCGCAAGGCATCCTGAGCTGAGATAGGCTGCCCCGTGAACAACATCTCCATGGCGACCTGGCGGGATTGGCATAAGGTTGGTATACAGGCAGTTGCCAATCATGCTGCAAACAGAGAAGTACATCTTGCAGCAACAGTATGCAATTTTTTGTATAGATGGATCAAATAGAAATGACTGTTTGATGTCCATGACTAAGGAATATGTTTACAGATGTTTGACATCGCTTTCAGGAGATGGACCTCTAAGCCTGACATGTAAAAAAGGGTTTTCAAGAAAGGACTAGAGTGCAACTCAAGACTCATCTCACCTTCCTGGGCACTGCCCTGCCTATAGCCACTCCTGGTGTAGTGCAGAAGAGCCCGACGTTGATCCCCGGTGTCGCAAAGGTTGACTTCGCCGTTGCCACAGCAATGTCGCAGCTGGCCACCAGCTGGCACCCTGCAGCCGTGGCAACGCCATTCACCATGGCGATGACGGGCACTGGAACGTCTTGAATCAATGTCATAACCTAAAAGGGAACATTGAACCAGTAATCAACACAGATCTAAACAAGCATTTTGGGAGAAAGGTGGGCAAAGGCTGAATCACATGCCCCAAACCTAAGACCTGAACCCTTAAAGACTTAAAGGAAAAGTCCAGAGAATTTCAACAAATAGCCCTGTTGTTCAAGGTCACCGAGTTCTGTTGGTATCAGTCTATCTATAAAATTTCATCATATCTGTGACCTTTCATCTCTGTGACTTGAACAACGGGGGGTGGGTGGGTGGGGGGGTTGAAATGCTCTGGACTTTTCCATTAAATGGCATAAATAAGTCAATTATTAAGTAGATTCATGACAAATAGATTCAAATTGAGGGTTGTTATGCTAATGGATAGAGAGCACATTTAGTTGGGTCACTGGTGAGTTTTCACGTGTTTCTACCAGCATTACATTAACACTCCTTACCTCAGAACAAGCATGAAACACTTTAGTGTGATACTCTCGGCCTTGCTTCGATGTCAGCTCCTTCAGGTCATGGCCCGAAGAAAACACTGGTCCTCGGGCTACGCACACACACACAGTGCAACTCAATAGTCTGTCTACCCATGTTAAGGTGCCTAATGTAATAATATAATACAGCATTTCACTACTGACTAAACAATGGTGCTAAAGTTCACAGGCTCTCTACCTGATATGATAATGACACGGAGGTCATCGCTGTCCACTCCCGTGACGATGTTCTCCCGCAGTGATGCAAGCATGGACAAAGACAAGGCATTTCTCTTCTTGGGGTTGTTCAGAATTATTCTCCTGAAAACAAGAAGTATTATATTTGGATGCAACGTTTCTTTCTTCTCTCACATTTGTAACTGAACTGTGCATAGGAATTCACTGTAGTAGTCTACCCCTGCAGTGTAACTGCATTGTGATTACTTAACAGTAAACCTCCCGGCAACTTATTTAAGCTCGATATGACTGTCATCTGAACATAATATGCAGGGGAAAAAAATAAGACTACATTACAGGTCTCGCCACGAACCTGACGCCGTCCTTTTGTTCTTTCAGCGTCAGCGGCTCTTCTTGCGCTGTTGTAGAAAGTGTTCGAGAGGCCACAAAAGAAGTCCACCTGCCTACATGACTTACAAGACCAACTCGGCAAAGCAGACTTTGTGCCATGTTTATTGTGGGTTATCTTGCTGTCTGAAAAGAAGCGAGGAAGAGTTTATCAACCGTGATCATGGCTCTTTACCGCCCCCTATCACTGTGGCGCATCACAGATACAAGTGGGTTCTCCATTTCTCTACAGCCCACATGCATTCCAGGGCTTCTTTTTCAACTTCGCGTTCGCGCTCAAGCATGAGTCAGAGTCTTTTTTTTTCAGACAAATACAACGGTGCGCTCAGTGTGGTTGGGCTGGATCTGAGAGAGAATAGCTCCAAGACCGTAATCAGATGCGTAAGTGGAGTAGAAAGATCAGGCCAATTTGTCTTGTCTTGTTTTGGCGTGTTGTCACCGCTAGAGGGCAACCACCACCTAAAGATGCAGCCACTGGGTCATTCATCAGTAACAATCTAGAGTGGGGAAAGTTTACAATTACACAATACAATACAATTACGTCCAATAGAGGTGATTAAGAACAGAAATATAAATACTTATATAATATAATTTTAGCTATGGCCATTCGTATAGTTAAATATTACATTCACATTTTACATTTCTACATTTAGCATATGATAATATGATATTAGCCTATTGTAACATTTAAATTTAAACTGAAAATGCCAGAACACTCACACCACCACCAGCACCAGCAGCAGCACCAGCACCAACAACAAGAACAACAAGCATGGTAGTTTTGCCCCAGGCAGTGTTTATTAGAGAAAGAGAAAACTGTCTCAAGAATGATCCAATAAACTCTTAATTTTTTTTAGTAATTTAACAACAAAATGCAAAGGAGTCTGAATGTGTTGTCCAATGCTATTGCAATCATACTGACTGAAGACAAAAAAAGCATTGCATCAATATAAAATGTGTACACCATTAAGAACCTGCAGAGGTTGAAATGGAAGGATACATACTTGACAGTGAGTTAATTTAAGAGGTGTGTGTGTGTTTGTGTGTACTTTTTAGGGAGTGTAATACATGTATGAATGGAATAAAGTGAGCTGACATGGAAAGTAGCACAGCTTTTATTCAACACGGTCATAAGAATCTTTTATTCACTCACACACAAAGAAAGCAGAAAGGAAGAGTCCTTTCTGCGGAGAGGAAGAGTCCTTTCTGCTTTCTTTGTGTGTGAGTGAATAAAAGAGGGGGAGATTTGCATGACAGGGTTGAAATTTAAAATCACAGAAGTCCAGTGCTTAACTCATGTCTCTAACACAGACAGACAGAGAGACAGATAGACACACACACACACACACACACACACACACACAACAAAAAACGCCATCATTCACTTCTGTACACAATTGTAGTGTGTGTGTGTGTGTGTGTGTGTGTGTGTGCGTTATACAAAAAGGACACTAAACTATTGCTCAGACATAGGACAATCCTGGTTCAGTTTAGTGCCTGTTCGGTCAGTTGGTGAGCAGACACTCAAGAGCATACACACCACCCTTTGGTCAGTGAAACACAACAGTAATGGTCTGTTTTCAGTTTTCCAAATGTAAATCCTGCTCCCAAAGGAATGCTAAAGTGACAGGGATCAGGCCAGGAATGGGGTTAAACCTGGTTGGGTTGGAGTGTGTATGTGTGTGTGTGTGTGTTTATGTGTGTGTAGGAGTCTTTGCGAGTGTATTTGAGTTTGTATGCGTTTGTATGTTTGTCCATAGATGCCTGAGTGTGTGTCAAGGTGTGTGTGTGTGTGTGTGTGTGTGTGTGTGTGTTTTGAAATGGGGGTCTGGAGTGGAGACATGGTTTTGCAGGGTTCCCACAGGGGAAAATAAAATAGATTCATATACTGCATTCATCATAGTGAACAACAATAACAATAGCAATAACAACAATAACAACAACAACAACGAGAACCAATCCCTCACTCAGAAAATGACGGGATGCCTCTCGTGGAGGTGCTTGGAAATGAAACACACAGTGAGGCCTCCTTCACTGTTTTCAATGATTCTTATAAATGCAAACATATATTCTCTTAAATCTTCTGTCTCTCCAAAAATATGATATTCACAAGCATAATATAATATAATAAACTGACCTCTAGGGTAATATATGTCTCAAGAATCTAACTCATTAAAAAAATAATAAAGATGGACCAAAGAGAAAAACAAACAAAATAAAACAAAAATAAAAATAAACAAAAATTACTGAGTTTTAATTTCTTTCCAGGAGAAATCTCCTCCTATAGCCATTAAGTAATTTAAATAAACTCAGCCATATAAACAAAACAGTGATTTGCTGTACACTTTTTTAAATCTCAAAGATTAGCTATATATAATGATAGCTAACGTTCTGGGTTAATGATTAAACAACAACAACAAAAAAAAATGAAATAAAAAAAGAAATCTTTTCAGTCAGTCAGATATAGTTTTCCTCGCAAATGTGAGTTTATCAGTAAAAATGCCTGAGGCTAACAGACCTCTGCCACAGCACAGCTCCTGAAGGTAATACAGTCAGTCTGTCACAAACAAACAAACAAACACACAAACCAACACACAAACAAAATAAAACAAACTGACAAACCCCAAAACAGTACAACAAAATGACCTCGCCATTTCTTTAAGATCACTCTATTGCTTTCTCATCTTTCGCACTTTTAGTGTCCATCGTTTTTCTATCCTCTGTCTCTGTCTTTAATTCTCCTCTCTTCTCTTTCTTTTCTCTCTTCTCTTTCTTTCCTCTCATATTCTTCTGCCAAGAGTCCTCTTATGCACCCATCTCTGTAGCCCTCAGAGTAACATGGACTCCTGCATGGCGAAGGCCTCTTGCGCCTGGCTGTAGTGTACGCCTCCGAACAAATGGGGGAGCTGTGGTTGCCTACCAGCGCCTGGTGGCAGATGCTCCTGGTGCTGGGGTTGGGGTTGGTGTTGGTGTGGGTTGTGGTGATAGCCCCCCTGTAGACGCTCCCTAGTACTGCATCTGAGCCCGTCAGAGGAGGGAAAATGAACTCCTGCACGGGCGACATCTGCGCTTTCTGGAAGCTGGGCGACCGAGGCAGGCCTCCGGGGGACAGGGGGGGTAACTCACCCTCCTGAACTCCCCAGCCGCCCCTCACCTCAGTCGGGTAAGAGGCGCCGTCATCCAGGCCCCTCCTCCGGGGCTCGTAGCGGTAGTCCACGGGCTGGTAGTCCATAGGCTGGTATGGAACACGCTGGCGCTGTGGTGGATATGGCCCACCGTGATGCCCGCTGCCAACCCTGCTGCTGCTGCCACCTGTGCTGCTGTCCAGCTGGGCACTAAGGTCCAGGGGGGCGATGGAGAGGGGGGGCGGGCGGGTATGGTGCTGGAGTTGGCTGGAGAGGTTGGGTTGGCGCCGATAAGTGGCGTAGGTGTTGTTCATCAGGGCTTTCTCCGGGGAGAGGCTGGTGCTGTGCGGCTGACGCTGGGTGGTGGCGTAGCCTCCCCGCTCACCGTAACTTAGCCCGTAGCCTGGGCGATCCTCGGATGTCCGAGCGTCCAAGCCGAAGGGTGGAGTGTACATTGGCACCATGGTGGTGCGCACTGGAGAATGCTGCCTGCTGGTGGGCGGTGGGTAGAAGTGGTGCGGGGACTGGTGGGTGGCAGCGGCGCCGCCACCACTACCACTGTGGGCGTTGGGCGCGTGCAGCGGAGGAGGGGTGGCCATGTTCTGCTTAGGATGGCGCCCAGGCGCGCTGCTGCTGCTGAAGCCACCACTAGGGGGCCTCGTAGGACTGCTCTGTCGAAGGGACGGCGTGGTGAAGGAGGGCCTTGAGGGGGGCTGCTCCAACTCTACTACCTCCATGATGGGCAGCCCGTCAGGTCCGGGGACGTTGTCATATTGCGAGGCGTTGGAGGCGCGGTTGGAGCCCGGCGTGAAGCCGCGAGAGTGTGGCCGCCGGCCCCCCGAACCCTGACCACCAGGGTCGGTGGGTGTTGTTGGGGTGACAGGGGTCACGGGGGTCGTGGGCATGGACAATGCGGCGTGGCTCAGATGGGTCTCTCGTAACGCGGCCGCTTTAGCCGCCTCCAGTTTGGTTTCGGAGGGTTTGACCCAGCGCGGGGTAAAAGGTCGCTCGTGTGGCCGGGCACTGGACCCGGCGTTGGAGTTGTGGTTGGCGGCCGCGTGGTGTTGCGGAGGTTGCAGCAGATGCTGCCCCTGGGCCACCCCAGGGTTTTTTTGGGGACCCCAGTCTGGGGTGCTGGTGGCATTTGGAGGTGTAGGGGCTGGCGAGTGGCCCCTTTCAGGGGGGCCCGAGGGCTGGTGCTTGCGGGACTCCGAGTCACTGCTGCCGCCAGAGGTGCGGTTCCGCCCCACACTGCGGTCGCCGGTAGCAACCTTGGCAAGGCGTACAAGCTTTTCCAGAGAGTCTCGCCGCGTCCGACTAGGCGGCCGGCTGTCTTTTGCACGCTCAGGGGAGGGGCTGGGAGCCGGCCCCACCTCCGCTGGTAAACTCACGCTCTGATTGGCCGGGCTGGGCCCGCGGGATGCTGGCCCATCCACAACCTGTCCGCCCGGCGTCTGACCGTTAGCCACATGGTTGGTCATTGGTTCGGGAGGAAGCTGGCCCAGAGGTTTCTTGGGAAACTCCTCCTCTTTACCTGAATGAGGGGAGGGGCAAAGGCACAAGAACAGCCAATTAGGGAACAGGTCATTTAAAAAAACACGGGAAATTTTGAAACACAGACATGAATGAGCGACAGAGAGATATGAGACAGAGAGAGAGAGAGAACAGAGAAAATGAAAAGATAAAGACAGCTAGGAAAAGAATAATAGAAAAAAGGTAGACAAGAACATGTCGAGTTAGAAAGAAGAGCAACAAAGACAGAGTCAGCATTAACTTGAGACACAAATATATACAGCAACACCACAGACAATAAAGAAGAAAACCATAGACTTAAAAAGAAGAATCATTTTAATCTTAAAATATTTTATCTGATGTTGTAACATACTTAAAGTGCAGACCGCAAACACAGATATAAGAGGAGGTAAAATAGCATACCTTGCAATTCTACATTACAGTTAACGGTGGGGTGTAATTTTATTGATGGGCAACTGGCAATGCACAGATTAACTGGCAACAGGCCAAGTCTGATGTCCATGGTCCATGAACTAAAATTATTATCTTGGCAAAAGTCACTCTGATGATTTAACACTGTGAGCAGCAGGATCCTGAGCACAAACATGCCTGGGTCAGCACAGTGCTAATACACACCTCCTGTATTGGTGGCGTTAGTTCGTACCCAACAACCCGACAGGCTCTTCTAGATGCCCTGCTCACTGTCTGTCAATGACGAGTACCAATATCTGGGCATATATGGAAGAAATGCTGGGAGCACAGCATACATACAGGAGTGTGAGTTGATCCGCATACTCCTGTATATGCCTGGATATTGGTATGTATACAGCATATGGACCTTTACTGTGTCCGCATATCACTAGATACACCTCTTTTCACAAGTGTCCTATTATTCTGTCTGATGCTTATCTATCTGAGGCCTATTTGAGGTTTCCCTGTACTGATGGAAAAAGACTAAGGCCCTTTTACACGTATCTAGATTTTTTATAAACTGATTTTTATCTGTCTTAGCCTCTCATTTACACATAAACAGAGTTTTAGTCATCTCAAACAGATATTTTTTAAGACGGCTTTCGAAGTGGAGATTTTTCAGAATGCGGTATTTCCTGGATTCCGCTGGATATGTGGACGCAATTTAAAAAATAAATGGATAAAAAAATACCCTTTAAATATCTAGATATGTGTAAACAGGGCCTAAGCAAGTTTTCTGAGCAACTTTACATTTAGGTCCTGTTTACACATATCTAGATATTTTTATAAACCGCAATTTTTTTTATCCGTTTGTGTTTTTTTAAATTGCGTTTACACGTATCCAGTGGAGTCTAGAAAATACAGCATTTTCAAAAGTCTCCACTTTGGAGACCGTTTTAAAAAGTATCCGTTTGAAGCGGCCAAAACTCTGTTTACGTGTAAATGAGAGGCCCAAACGGATAAAAATAAAATATCTGCCTATAACAGTATCTAGATACATGTAAAAAGGGCTTTAATTGTCGTGTACCTACAGTGAATATAACAAACATCATTTGTAAACTCAACACCAAACGGTAACACTTTACTTGAGGGTGTTGACATAAGAGTGACATGAGTTTATTGTTGACGTTTATCACGAACATTAATGAGACTTTTTAAATGTTCACAGCGGTTGTCATTAAGTGTTACTCAGTTTTTGTAATGTAAAGTTACCTGGGCTGCAGACATTACAAAAACTGAATGACATAATTTAGTGTCATTAATGTTCATGACATGTTATGTCATGTTTATGACAGGCTTATGTCACTCTTATGTCGACACCCTCAAGTAAACTAGTGCAGCATATGTAGATCAGTTTATAACCTCTTATACAAATATATATTCACAAAAATACATGTAGCACAGTAACAAGTATTACACAAACATTTACGAAAACACATTGAAAGACATAAAACAGCAAGAGGTAGGAGAGTCGAAACAGATACAGTTCAGGTGAGACGTCAGGGCACGGCACGCATGGGAACAATGGTGACGCAAGAGAGTGTCAGGGCAAGCTGTCGAATGGTGCACACACAGACATACACACACACACACACACACACACACACACACACACAGAGACAGCAAAGACACCCCCTATACACACACACAAAACACACACCTCCACACGCACGTATGCACACACACACACACACACACAAAAACACACATGTGCACGCACACGCACACACAGCGGCAGTGCACACAATCACAGAGCTGCCAACAGCAGGGTCACAGGAAGAGCTGAATCAAGCAGGAAGTGGCTGCTGTTTGCTGAGTGCCATGGGTCGGGGTGGGTGAGATGAATGTTCCCGTGTAAACACACACACACACACACACACAGCGGATAGACAGACACACACACACACACACACACACACATACACACACGGACAGACATACACACACATACACACACACGCACACCCCTCACATCTCGCGTTACTTCATACTGTTGACTGCGGTGAATGAGAATGTGCTAAGATGGGTTAGCCATGATATCTCTGGTAAGCAGCTAGCATAACATTAATGACAATACCTTCTTTTACAAGTGCATTCTTCACCATCAGTGCTGGCTAAAATGTGCAAAGGACAATCAATCCTGTAAATAACGTTTTATTTACCTATGCTGTACAAATGTACACAGATTTTCTGACAGCATATTTTTGTGATGTTTTCTGGAAACTAACCATGAACCAAGTAACCATTTTCTCAGGACACCGATAGATCCATCATGTTGGTGGCAAAACAAAACGTTTCTGCATTAAAGCAATAGTCCGGAGTCAATCAACCCACAGCCCTGAGTGCTGTAAGTAGGAACAAGAACAAGAATATTTGTTACAATGAAGACTAAATGGCGAAACGGCAGCCAACGCCAACTGATGAGGGCAAGGAAATTTAGTTTCACTTTCATTTTTCATATGCCCCATTCAATTAGCGCTAGCTGTTAACTGAATTCGCAAATTAGGTCTGTGCTGTACCAGATTTTGCCTCTCTTGTATCTACCGACGTTACTCGGAAACTTCAAAAAACAGGGATGTGGGTTGATTGAAATTAAAGAGAGAGGAGGATGCACACTCACAGTGTAGTGCTGGCTTAGCAAAACGAAAGGCTTTACGAAGAGTATTATTGGCTGCACAATCCAGATTAATTTGTTTGCTTTTTTCAATGTTTCGGCTCCATGGCCTTCATCAAGGTTGATTGACCCCGGAACTTTCCTTTAGTCAGTACCGAACTGGAATCTGAAAATGAGCTGTGGTAATAGCCAGGTCCAAGTGCACATGGGCTGTGGCACTGTTAAAAAAAAAAAAAATAATAAAAATAAAAATATTAGGTGCTAACTGGTACTAAAAATGATCAAATTGATTTAGGTGCTCGTTTTAGTATCGACACAAACAGTGCTGTCTTCATCTCCTCCAGCTGAAACACACACACACAATTTCACACAACACTGCTGCCGACAGAAACACAACTCCTCTCCTCACTAACAGCTGAGCACATGGGGCACTAGCTGGCTGGTTTGAGCGTCGAGATGGGGTAGTCATATCTGCTAGGTGCTGACAAAGTCAGTCCATGCCAGGGGGACTCAGCCACCGTGGGAGAACAGCGGGCAAAAGCTCCCTGCCCATGTGGTGCTGGATTGGCTATGCTAAACATTTAGATAGGGGTAGCCATATCCGTTTGGTGCTGGCAAAGTCCATTCAGGCTAAAGCACCCACTCAAAACAGCAAGGGGGAACACCACTACCTTGGGAGAACAGCTGGCAAAAGCTCCCTGTTCATCCAGTGCTGGGTGTTTAGACAGGGGTAGCCACGTCAGTGTGCAGCTGGCAAGTTCCCCAGCAGCAGGGAGGAGCAGCAGCAGGAAGGGACAATTATCCCGTCAGGCTGAAATAGAGCCGTCGGACGTCTTCCTGGCATTTCTCCCCTTGAAAGAATTACACTTATTATTTAGTCCTAATTATCCCGCTGCTCCTGCTGCAGCTGATGATGTGTCACACACGAAGAATGAGCAAATAGCACCCACCCACTCACACTCACACACACCACACACACACACACACACAGATATGCACTGATATCTATAAAATGCACACACACATTCACAAGTATTCTCCCTTTCACATACACACACTTACAGCAATGCGCTGATGTGCTGCATATGCTGCATATAAACACATTGTTCCTTAACACACATTCATGCACTGATGTATTCGCACACACTCATATGCAGCCTTATATGCATATCCACACACTCACACTAACACACACACACACTGCAGCAGTCTCTATGTGTGTCTCTTAAGTTTGAGTAGTGTTAAAAATATCACCAACAACCACCACCACTGCTACGAAGTTTGAAACTAAAACTATTATCATTTATTATTTAATTACCTATCACACAGAGAGCGCGCTCAGATGAATAGAACAAATTAGAACCGTCCTCAAGGCGGCGATGCAGAACTTAAATATAGCATTGCAGCGGCTAACTGAAGGAACATGACAGAACTTAGTTCCTCTAAAGCTGCACCCTTCTACCTCAGCAGAGGTGGAACAAAGGTTCAGGTTCAGACAGCTCAGATGGTGCAGGTAGTTCAGGTTCAGATAGTTCTTCAGATGGAAGACAAGGCTGGGGTCTGATCAGTTCTACAAGTCAGCCAATTACCACATGAGTGTACACATACGTGTGCACACAGCACAAACACACACACATGCACACACACACACACACACACAGGTCAAATAATGTAGTATATTTCATGGTGTCTACTTTATACAAGAGACTTGAAGGGAGGTCCTGTGATGCAAACACACACACATATATATATGTGTGTGTGTGTGTGTGTGTGAAAGCCAGTGAGTAAGTTTCTGTGACTTTCTGAGGGCAAACTTTCCCAGCCCTGCTGATGTGGAAGTGTGTGCTTTCACTCTGAGGTGTCGATGAAATGTCCCCATGGTCCTTGTTATCATCGGAACCTTCTAAACACCCCCGGTCATTGCCTGAGAAGCTTTGTGATGCAGACCCATAGGGTCGAATCACTGACAGAGAAGTCTGAACCATCCCATAATAAGAAGAAAAAATAAAACACCTCGTCTCATTTTGTCCTCTCTAAGGTTCACTCCAATATACACAACCACAGACACATTCTGCTAGTGTGTGTGTGTGTGTGTGTGTGTGTTGAGTCTTTATTATGAGTTGGACAGCCGTTGACGAACAGGCACAAGGACAGCCCTTGACAAACAGTCATGGCCATGTACAAACTCTTGATTATGATGTTTGCTAGATCTGGCAACACTGTATAAACATCAATCCCTCTGTCCTACCCTGGAAAAGCACAGGAATAGCTCCAGTGCTTACCTAACAGCTGTTTGGAGTGCATTCCAAACAGAGTGGAAGACAGATCATGGATCAGGTTCAACAGCACACATGCCCAAAATTTACATGTAGGAAATCCAACTCTGAGATGTATTGTGTTTTTTTTTTTTCCTAGGTTATCAAAAATCTTGAGTTTTAGTCTGCAATGCAATATCAATTTTCATCTGGTCTGGAACATGTACTTACAGTGTTCCTGCTGTTTTCCAGTCATCTCAGAATATGCCCAAAGTTTATATATGGGAAATATGACTGAGAAGCATTACATTGTATTTTTTTCTGGTTGGAAGTGAGAAATCTTTCGATTTTCCAACTGATCTAGAATACACATTAGCTCAAAACTCCATTCCTGCTAGCAGGTAACCACTCGTTCTAGCACCATGCTCTGGACATTAATGTGAAGACCTGTGCCATAACGAGTATTACAAACATGTTTAATAAATGTTGTGTGAACGTTTGTGTGAGTGAGAGAGAGGGAGAGAGATAGTGTGTGTGCATGTTTGTATGGAAGGGGTGGGCACGCACAGAGTTTCTCTGTTGCTGTGGCAACTGCTGGACAGACAGACAGACACAAGGTGGAGTTCAGTGACGCAGGACAGATGATTGGTTGATAGGTTGATTGACTGATTGATTGACAGGCGTGGCAGTGACAGAGGTGGTGGGAGGGGGTAAAAAAGTGAAGGGGGGAGGGTGGGGGGGGGGGGGGGTTGTGTGTTTGCCCACCGGTTATTTTTGTAGGAAGGGTAGTGTGTGTCACTCACACACACACTTTTGAAGGCAGCTTGTCAACGATCCGAGGGAGGAAGAAGAGAGAAGGCACAGTAAGCAAGTGATGAAGATTAGAGAGAGCACACTCTGATAAGCAGCAAGCAGCGATGGGCAGCAACAGTGTGTGTGTAAGAGTGTGTATACACATGTGTGTGTGCGTGTGTGTGTGAGATAGACAAAAAGATAGAAAACAAGGAGTGTGTGTCTGCATCTCTGTGTGAGTATAAATGTGTGTGTGTGTGTGTGTGTGTGTGTGTGGTGTGTGTGTGAGAGAGACAGAGAGAGAGAGAGGCTGTGTATGTATATCAGAGTAACAGAGTGAGGGCGTATGTTACGTGTGTGTTTTTGCCTCTCCATTGTATTACATTGTCAAGGCATACATAAGAACTATTACACTCTACAGTGTGAAAGATGCTTTGCATTTGGACTACGTACAACATTTTTTTGTAATGTATAATGCTATGTGTGTGTGTGTGTGTGTGTGTTTGTTTGCTTGTTTGTGTGTGTTTGTGTGTGTGTGTGTGTGTGTGTGACTGGGCTGGTGTGTACCTGGGGGAGGTAGTTCAAGTTTGGCCCTGCGCAGCTCGGACATGGAGTTCTGCAGCTGTTCGATGACAAAGTCGTCCTCGAAGAAGAAGTCTTTGGACAGTGTTGCCTGAAGAAACTCAACCAACTCCTCCATAGACAGCTTTAACAGGTGCTCTGTGTTACACAAACACACGCACACACACACACACACACACACACACACAAGCACGCACGCACACACACACACAGAGTCCAAAAAAAATTAATTACGGCAAATGTTGATACCCACACATAAACACGCACACACACACACACGCGCGCGCACACACACACACCACACCACACCACACACACACACACACACACACACACAGAAATGCTGCTGTTCTTACTCTTGTGAAGCTTGAGGACTGTGTAGGACATAGCGGTCAGCACTCTCTCACCCTCCAGGATATAAATGTCCCAGATCCGCAGGGTAAGTGTGAACGGTGTCTAAAACACACACACACGCACACACACACACACACACACACACACAGTTAATATGAATTACTATGTCTAAGTTCACAGACTTCTTAAAGTTTCCACAAGGCTAATGAACAAATCAGTTGCGGGTGACTCCATTATAATGTCCCATTACTCTTCATTATGATAATATGACATTAATATGCTTCAATATTATACAATCATATAACTATTCACACAGTCTGAGTTTTATGTTAATGACGCCCGAAATATTGACCAGGGTCAATAGGTTGAAGGTCACTTACTCGATCCAGGAAGCACTGAAAGAACCACTTCATGGTGTACAGACTTGTGTGCACTTCTTGGCCGTCCTGAATGCGCACACACACACACACACACACATACATAGAGGAAATGAGACAGAGGTACAAGGACTCCTCCAGTGGTTGCACATGCTTATGGTTATGTGTGTGTGTATGTGTATGTGTGTGTGTGTGTATAGTGTAAGTGTAAGTGTATGTGTGTGCAGGATCCGATACCATGAACACTTTCAGCAAGCAACTTCCACTATATGCCCTTACAGTCAGGGTGTACACTATATGACATAAGTACTTCCCCTATTCCCACACACACACACACACACACACACACACACACATACAGACAATGAAACGCTATAAACTAAAACAACCACTTCATGTGTACTGTAGGTAGGTCCAGTCCCAATTAATTTGTGCAAACACACACACACACACACACCACACACACACACACACAATCTCTTTCATCTACAGACATGAAAGTATGACTAGAGGTGGTCTATGGTCATGTGTGTTTCTCTTCATCTTTCTGTTTAATTATGCATTACAATACACAATTATTTATTCAAACAGGATGGTGTGTGTATGTGTGTGTCTGTGTCTGTCTCTGTGTTTATGTGTGTGTGTGTGTGTGTGTGTGTGTGTGTGTGTGTATGCATATGTGTGTAAATGTGTAAGGCAGTTCATACAGTTTACTTTCTGTTTATAGGTGACATTTTTGTTGTGCAATGAAATTACACATATGATATTTTGCATGCTGGCTTGTGTGCATGTGTGCTGGTGTGTGTGTGTGTGTGTGTGTGTGTGTGTGTGTTGTGTGTGTGTGGGTGTCCCTCTCACCAGGTGCTGTTTGAGTTTAGGCATCATCTTTTTCAGGATTCGGTCATGGTGTTCCTGGAATCGCAGGAGCTTGGGAAATCCAGGCACAAAGAATCCTACACACACACACACATACACACACAAACACACACGTGCACAAATGCACACGTACACACCAATGAAATACTATTTACCTTAACTGTTGTGCATGCAATGTTGTAAATGTGCCTTTTTTCAACATGCATTAAAGTTATGCCATGATTGCGTTCTCTATTTCTGTGTGTGTGTGTGTGTGTGTGTGTGTGTGTCTTACAGTGCTGTTATTAAAGCAATGGATGTACGGATGGTGTGAGGATCTCTCCCTCTCTCTCTCTCTCTCTCTCTCTCTCTGTGTGTGTGTGTGTGTGTGTGTGTGTGTGCGCGGCACTGTGCTGATACCATGCATGGAGTGTTTCTGTCCCGACAGCAGTTTGACCAGTGCCCAGAAGGCATCCTCCTCATTCATATAGATCAGCAGGAGTGCGGTGATCTGACTCATTCCCTGGCAGTAACCAACCTCCTACACACACACACACACACACACACACACACACACCACACACACACACACACACACACACACACAGAAATGAAACAGCCATTATGTTGTGGTGGGTGGTGCAGATCAACTTAGGGAAGTACAATATGGAGGAGACAGGTTCAGAATGGAAAGCCACACACAGACACACACACACACACACACACACAAACCCACACAAACACACACACACACACACACGCATACACGCAGAAGAAAAAGGACTGAGATGGTCAAACTTACTGTGTTATAAATTGAGTAGGCTGTGAGGACATGAAATAATGCTTGTTGCCTGAAAAAGACACACACACACACACACACACAAAGCACATTAATTGAGTGACAGACAGAGAGTAGGAATTTGTGTATTCAGTAGTCATACACAAACTTCTGTATGTGGATTAAAAGGGGACCTGACCTCTTTTACTTCCCTACAATGAAATGTGTGTGTGTGTGTGTGTGTGTGTGTGTGTGTGTGTGTGTGTATGACAGAGAAAGAGAGAGGGAGGGAGAGAGAGAAAGAGAGCACATTGTTTTCTTTTTTAAACAACCTTGCATTGTCATTGCTTTGGCAACACTGTAACCAAAACAGTTATACTAATAAAACACTTTGGATTTGTATTGAGAAAGAGGTATGTGTGTGTGTGTGTGTGTGTGTGTGTGTGTGTGTGTGTGTGTGTGTCATTTTGAATGTAGGTATTTAGGTTAGGTCTCTCACTCACACTCACTTTCACACACACACATACACACACACACACAATCCCAGTCCCTGACACATCATGTTTTTAAACACCCTGTTTCATTGCCTTAACTCAAACAAAGCCATTTTCCACCAGACTGCACCTTAGGCAGCTGTCTGTGTGTGTGTGTGTGTGTGTGTGTTTGTGTGCATTGGTGTGTGTATGTATGTATGTGTGTGTGTGTGTGTGTGTGCATTGGTGCGTGTATGTGTGTGTGTATGTGTGCACGTTTGGACTGAGGCTGTTTGGATTAGGACAGCCACAGTGTAATTGTTTCCAGTGCTGAAGTCCAGCGAAGAGGAACTCCTCAGCGTCAACACTTCCTGCTGGACGGCTGGTGTGTGTTGAGAGAACACGGCACCCGCATTTGCACACACACTCACACGCACACACCTGCATATACACACTGAGAACACACACATTCATCCATGCCTACACACACACACACATTTGCATTTTAAGCTCATTCATGAATATTCGGCTAAGGAAAGAGCTCTGACCAGCTATGAAATTAAAAAAGTAAGGTTAACATTTATGGAAATTTTAAATGTAAAAATTTTTTTTTTTCTGAAGTGAATTTTGCCAATATTAACACTGGTATTGGTGTGTTTCACCACGTCACTTAGTTCAGCTCAAAACAGCCAGAAAAAAAACAGGTGCAGTGCAGTTAGATTTTCATTTTAATAAACACTAATTGGATGTCTTTACAGGTGTTCCTGGGTCAGTGATGGGTTGTAGTTTGCCTCAATATCACCTAGGAAGAGTGTATGGATGCATGGTACTCACTTGACGTCATAGCGGTGCATGAACATGATATGGTCTCTGTACGTGCGGTTGACATCCAGGTCGATCTGACGAATGTCTGGGGACAAACCTCTCGCCCTTTGTTTCAGTTTCTGAGAGAGTGAGAGAGAGAGAGAGAGAGAGAGAGAGGAGGAGGAGGGTTGAATGTCTTGAATGTTAACTTTGCTGTTCCAATAAAGGATCACTGAATTAGAATTGAACTGGAGGAAAGAGAAAGGAGCACACGAGTGAGAAAAGAGAGAGAGAAAGAGAGAGAGAGAGAGAGATAGAGAGAGAGAGAAAGAGAATGAGAGAGAGAGAGGGTGAGCGAGAGAGAGAAAGAGACAGAGAGAGAGAGAGAGCACCAGACAGAAGAAGGTGAAAGAAAGACATATAGAGAGAGGAACATAAAGATACTGGAGTATAAAGCTGAAAGACTTTGGGCTCTATTTTCACGATCATATGCGCATTGTCTAAAGTCTGTTGCGCAAGTTGCTTTGGGGGCGTGCCCGACACAATTTGGTATGTTGATGGCGGGAAAAGCGAACAAAAGGGTTGGTCTTAAAGTACTTCATTAGTCATGGGTGTGTTTTGGGCGTAACATACAATTAACCAATCAGGATTTATACTCTCATTCCCTTTAAAAGCCAGCGGCGCATTTTCCATGGTGTGTTGCTATTACGATGGCAAATTTACCCGGAAGACAGGAGCATTTTTCGATGGAGGAGACCGGTCTGCTAGTGCGTGAGGTAAAAGCGCGTGAACAGGTTATCTTCGGGGATGGAAAGAATCCCCCCAAACCTCCACGGGTCAAGGAAGTATGGGAGGAAATATCCTCAGTTGTGTCCTCCGCCTTAGGCAAAAAAAGAACATCCGAACAGTGCCGAAAGCGGTACAATGATGTTAGAAGACGGGGAAACAAAAGCTTTCAACGCAAATTAATAAATATTGTGATATATGTGATGTGCATTTATATTTCATATTTCCAGGGACTCCATAATTTTTTTCTCCACATGAAAAACTTTTGTATAAACCCTGCTGCGCGCTCCTGTTGATGAGAGAAGCAGGGTGTGCGCGCATTGTGCACGCTTTCATATCCCAAAGCGCTGTGCGCCCCTAAAATAGCTTTTCAGCAATGCGCAACTGACGACAGACCAGGGTTTTGATGGTCACTGGCGGATTTAATTTTTGCGTCCTTATAATAGCATCTGGCACGCTTTGCGCCAGACCACACCTCTTCTTTTCGCTGACACACCCATGACGGCGCAGTATCATCTGCTATCTAGACAACGTGATTTTTTGCCGGAAAAAATGAACGATGCGCTGGCACAGAATAGTAATGACACCATGCGCATGTCGCGAATGCACAGTGCGCCGCGGCATGATAGGGCCCATAGTGTGTGTGAGTGTGTGAGAAAAGACAGAGAGAGAGATAAAAAGAGGCAAAGGAAGAGAGAAATGAGTGAGATGGAGTGATGAGGGTAGAAAATTGGGTGAATGAAAGAGAAAGAAAGAGAGACAAGGATAGGAAGAGAGGGATGAATGGACAGGTGGACAACAAAGAAAGAGAGAATAAATATGAGGTAGAGAGCGAGAGATTGTTTTAGAGAGATGAGTTTTTAATAGTAAGACTGATGTTAGTTCAGCATAATACTGTGTACTTACTCTCTCCCTCTCTCTCACAAACACACAATAAAAAGACGTTGATGAACTTCACACACACTTACACACATGCCTGTGCAAGCATGCACACACACA
>PYXC01001083.1:2175000-2182500 GCA_015244755.2 Tenualosa ilisha
ACTATTGAGTGGAGACAGCTTGTCCATAATTTTGTTTTCCCTTGGAAAGCCAAACCCGTTCCACCAACTAATGAACACAATAAGTCAAGGCCATTAAAATGGACGCATACACACATACAAAACACACACACACACACACACACACAAATATAAACACAGAGTAGAAAGATACATTGGGGAACAGAATTCTACAGACATAGGAACACAACGTACAGACAATTATGTCTAATTGCACACAAAGCAATACATACACAAGCAAACACTATCACACGCACGAAGACATGCATGCACACACACACACACACACACACACACACACACACACACACACACACACACACACACACACACACACACACACAGGCATGCACACACACCTTATCACTGTTCTTGTATTTGTCCCAGCTCTTCAACATTTTCAGCCATTTTGTGGTCCTCTCAACTTCCTGGTGCTTTTGCTGTGAGGACAAAACAAATTACCAATTAACCACATATACACATAACAGATACAGCACACTACACACACACACACACACACACATACATACACACACACATCACGAGAATAACTAAAAAAAACTAAAATCATGGACAGTATGACATCATGCCTGGTTGGCAATATTGACCAAACTAGGATCAGAGTCATCAAGAGTCAAGAACAGCAAACTGGCAGAAACGTAACAGAACAAAGGATAGGGTCCATGGTTTTTGTAGTCAGTTACGCATTTCAACCAGAATATTGCTGGAACCTGGCTAGCGTATAAGTAGCCTGAAAAAGATGTGGGTTCAAATCCCAGCTACCACCATTGTGCCCTTGAGCAAGGCACTTAACCCTAAGTTGCTCTAGGGGAGACTGGCCCTGAACAATTGATTGTTGACAAAGTTGTAAGTCGCTTTGGATAAAAGCGTCTGCTAAATGCCTAAATGTAAATGTAGCACTACGGTCCAACTGTTCAACCATCCACACTCACTCTCTCATAACCACAGGGCTGTCAAAGCTACCACTTGCACAGCTAACAGTTCCACCATAAAGATGCCATTTCAGTATGGTGCTAAAAGACACCCTTAACACTGGTGTCATTAGCACTCCATCAATGCATAAATATGTTTATTTCCGGGAAAGTCTGTTGGAAAACATGATGTGAGAACCTAAATGTGTGCAAATGAGTTTTATGTGGGTATATTACACCACTTCATGACGTCATCATGTCATCATGACAAACACATTAGCGGCTCCATCGTATTTATCTAAATGAAAATATTATCCAAATATTTATCCATATCTAAATGAAAATATTATTGTATTTGCAACCATTTCAGCTATTGTAGCTTCCAGTCCAAATTCCATTACTAAAGCATGTATGCATACTGAAGCATGTATGCCACATGGTGCCTCTCACATTTGATCATCATAAGTGCTTCCTGGAAACTGAACACTAAGCCAATTGAGTCAAACTATCTGTTCAAGGCTACAAGCCAGTGTTGTCCAAGTGAATGTTTTTTATGGACATGATGGTCCACTTAGGGACCATACTGTGTGTGTGTGGTGTGTGTGTGTGTGTGTGGTGTGTGTGTGTGTGTGTGTGTGTGTGTGTGTGTGTGTTGTGTGTGCCATTCAGTCCGTCCAGATCATTTATCCCTGAGAGAAAATCATTAAAGGGATTTTCACAACAAGGACAGAAGCTAACGCTAATGAATCAGGCATGGGCTTCCTCCATCCCACACACACACCACACACACACACACACACACACACACACACACACATACACATACAAACCTTACCTTCTCTTCCACCGAGTCGTACGATGGCAGTTCGTTCTCACTAAGGAGTAAAACACACAAACACACGGAAAGTGAGATGCGTTGTCAAGATGAGTCTTAAATGAGTTTGCCAATCACTGTATTCCATACATTCTATTACAAAGGGCTTTGCTTATAAACCTGTTCCTTTACGGCAATACAAAAATCCAGTAAAGCTCACTGAACTGAACTGAATTTAGATAGATAGATAGATAGATAGATAGATAGATGATAGATAGAGATAGATAGATAATAGATAGATAGATGGAAGAGAGAAAAAAAATAAAAAAGAGAGAGTGAAAAACAGAAAACATCAGTAAGGCTGAAAGGCTATGCAAAAGATCTCATGTAGTTATCATATATTATTATTAACACAGAACCAAGTTCTCTGATGCCTTTCCTGCCTTTTCTGTGTGCCTATGTTTTATTCATTTATTCATTCATTCTTTGTCGCTCATAAACTTATGTGTGTGTATGTATATGTGTGTGTGTGTGTGTGGTGTTTGTTTGTGTGTGTATGTGTGAGTGTCTGTTTGTTAACTGGTCTGATTGGAACTGTACCAACAGCATCAGTTACTAGTGCTGCCTGTGTATACTTGTGCTATGTTTTATTCATTTATTTTCTGCTGCACATAAGTGTGTGTGTGTGTGTGTGTGTGTGTGTGTGTGTGTTCCTCTCCACTCTGTTGCACATAAGTTAGTGTGTGTGTGTGTGTTCTGCTCCACTCTGTTGCACATAAGTCAGTGTGTGTATGTGTGTGTGTGTGTGTGTTTGTTTATTTATTTGCTCTACTCAAAAACAGTTTGCTTTGAAACAGGAAGCTGACTCACTAAATAAACAAACAGTGGCATGCTGGGCATCGAGTGAGCACTCAACTCCACTCCATTCCGCGTCAGACCCTGACCTGACACAAGTCCTCATATCACCAGGGGAACACAACAACCCACTCAAGACCCCTTCTACACACACTGGCACACGACTCCTCTGCCATGTCAGCTCTGCGTCCCAACCCAATATCAGCCCACGCCTCGGCCATCTTGGCTCTGGGTCCAGTTGCAGCACAGGTGCTGGCTATGGGCCTTGGCCCTGAGAGACTGCAAGCCGCTGGAGGAAACAGGGAGCCAATTTAACAGCCGGGCGCTGCACATAGACCTCAATGAGGAATGAGGCGTTCGGGCAGGTTTATGACACCCTGAGGTGTTGGTGTGACTAATGCCGATTGGTGTGCAGTAAACAGATAATGACTATTGATGAAGATTGGGGAGTCGTAAATTTGGGAGATTTAGGACTCTTCACTGACGCAGACATTAAGAGAAATGCTGCTATGCAGAGAGAATGGAGAGGAAAAGAGACGAGAGGAGAGGGAGGGAGAGAGAGAGAGAGAGAGAGAGAGAGAGAGAGAGAGAGAGGCTTGAGACAAGATGGCATGTCTCACAGGAACTCTATAACTGTGGGGGAGGTGGGGGTGGAGGAAGAGGAGGAGGAGGAAGACTAGACAGACATGAATAAAACAAAGAGTGAATCCATAGAAGGGAGAGAGAGAGAGAGAGAGAGAGAGTTTGCAATAGGATTAGGGTAGGTAATTGGATGATTGTGGAAGAATGGAGAGAAAATGAAAAGGCAGGGAAGGAGGGGAGTGAGGGAGAGGTAGAGAGAAAGAGATGTAGAGAAAGAGAGACCAGGAAGACAGAGAGAAGAAGAGAAGGAGACAGGGAGAGACAGAGAGATTAGAGCGGTGACAGAGCCGTACTACAGAAGATATTACATTGGGTATAGGGGTCCTCATGGGACTAGGGAACTCTCTGTGTGTGTATGTGTGTGTGTGTGTGTGTGTGTCTGTGTGTGTATTATGCAGAGATGGCAGAATTTGGTGAGTCATCCGCAATATAAAACTTGTCTGAAAAGTTTGAGACTTTGTCGTCATTTGAGACAACGAGCGAGTGTCTTAGAGTACTAAGTATCCCCCCTCCCACCACCCCGCAACCCCCCTCACCAGAGTGCAGAGCTGTGATAGAGACATATCGGCAAGGTCTCGCCGGTGAAGGGAGTTCAACAACACCAATCACATGGAACCGATCAATTCTGCTTTATCTATTGGCTAATTCAAGATCCCTTTATGGTCATCATGTGACACAGAGCCGTCCTATGTCACTGCAAAGTAGGCGGCACAGTAGTCTGACTGTAGGTTATGTTGGCTATGAAAGTCACAAATCAAGGCAGGCTTTCCAAAGTAGTGCACACACCTAGTGTCTACTGATGCACTTGACCATTTTGTACAAGATGAGGCCTTAGGTTCAAATACTCTCATTTTTGCCATGGGGTTTTCCTCTGAAACGTGTAGGGTTAAAGTGCTTGTTGTTAGTGTGTGTGTATGTGTGTGTGTGTGTATGTCCGTGTGTGCATGTGTGTATGCATGCAACTGTTTGCAATTATAATGTTTATTGATCTCCATTCTAAATACACTATCTCTTCTCTCAATTCATCAACCCTAGGCTAATATCACTCTTTAAATTTTAGACTGGAACATTACATGGAAAGTTTTCCTCTGCCTCTGTGTGTCTTTCACCCTCTCCTCTCTCTCGCTGTGTAGCATTTTCTCCCCTCTCTATCTCTGACACTCCATGGCTGATTAGATCACTTCCTGTGAGGTCATTTCCTATGTCTCCCACTGATGTTACGCTCAGATAAAAATCTTACTTTCAGAACTCCTCCCCCCATCCCCAAACACACACACACACACACACACACACTAAATCTCTTTCTCTCTCTCTTTTCCGGTGTCAGTCTCTTGGTTGTCCGGGTGACCACCTTGACCCCTGATCTCGACAGGAAGTTGGTAGCGTTTCCTGTTGATAGTCTCCCTCAGTTCTTTAACTGCCTCTCATCCACCCATCTCTCTCTCTCTCTCTCTCTCTCTCTTTCTCCTCCCCTCTTCTTTCCCGTAATGGCGCTTACAGTAAATTCAAACTCAAATTCACTGAGCTTTGACACAGCAAATCAGCAGTTGTATTACCAAAGCAGTCATTAAATGAATTAGAACTCACCTCAAAGACCCAGATCAACAGACACAAAAACATCTCATGGTTCTCTCTCGATTCTTTTCTCTCTGAACTCTGAACTTGTGTCTTTAATACATGTTTGTTTCTGATAGTGCTTGTATAATGAAACCTGTGGCAGATATCTTGTTAGAGCAGAGTGCAGGTGGGTTGTTTATGTTTACTGATAAGCATGTCATGTAGATCAGATCAGGGATCAATGACAATAGATAATCATCAATAAATTCATTTCTATCGTTTAATTATATGAATTCTATTTTCCATTGCTTTTCTTACTGACAGAAATATAAAACAGTAAATCATCATGTCTGCCTTGCTATACATGTGAGGCATAATGGCCGATGAGGTGACCAGTTCGATGGAAATGATGGTGAGGAGGAGGCGAAGATCTCCGGTGACACGTGAAGCGTGGAGGAGTTGCTTCCGCCGAGTCATTATTTGCATCAAACTGGTCACTACAAAGGCCTTTATGCCACTTATCTCCCGTTTGTATTTATGATATAATTTTCTATCAATAAATTTCTTTATATTGAGGAATCATGTGCATGAACTACAGAAAATAACACATTATCGCTACCGTTAAGGGGGAAAGTACAGCGTGAAATACTTTACTACGGTTGTTATGGTTACCATTCATAAGCGCACTGATATGGAATCATGATTCAGATTTTTCAGATCTACTTTAAGGGTAGCCAGTTATACAGAGTTAATTCCCACCTCATCAGCCAATCAGAAAAGAGAATCCCATTGTTAAGGCAGATAAAGCTGTATAAACTGTCTATGTCTCTTTTTGGCCTATATGTTACAATAAGTCTCTTTAGCACTAGCGCCAAGCTGCTCTGTCCTCCAGCCTCTTCCTCCATCCACCCAGCTCTCCTGCTCTCTCTTGCCAGGCGAGGAGCAGCCCTCTCTGGGCTCAGACACCATGTGCTCCCCCCTTCTTGGCTCTGGAGCCCTGTGATTGTGGCTAACCACTCATTTCCCTTAGCTGCCAACCCACATGTGGCACCCTACAAACACACACTCACTCGCTCGTAAACACACCCAGTCACACACACACACACACACACACACACACACACACACACACACACACACACACCTAAATATAGACTCCATGTCATTACACTACAGTTTAAGAACTATAGGCCATGTCAGCTCATAGTGCTGAACTACAGGGGTTTGAGAGAACAGAAATAGATAGCTAGATAGACAGATAAAAAGACAGATAGACAAATATATAGACAGACAGACAGACAGGCAGACAGATAGGTATGGACAGATGGACAGATAGGTGGACAGACATAGAAAGACAGACAGACAGAGAGGCGGTTAAATAGATGATGGCACAGAGACAAAGAAAAGATGGATGGATGGATGGATGGATGGATAGAACGTAATAGACACAGCATATAAGACCCTGGACACATGTTGTCTCATAACTGCTTACTGCTCCAGGCAGGTCATGTACTAGGCTCTATGGAACAGCACCGAATAGAATAGGATTGAATGGAATAAAACAGAACAGAGCAGAACAGGATTGAATAAAATAGAACAGGACTGAATAAAATAGAACAGAACAGAATAGAACATGATGAGATATGATAGGATAGAAGAGAAGAGAAGAGAAGAGAAGAGAAGAGAAGAGAACAGAACCGAACAGAACAGAACCGAACAGGACTGAATAAAATAGAACAGGACTGAATAAAATAGAACAGAACAGAACAGAACAGAACATGAGATGAGAGGAGAGGAGAGACAGAAGAGAAGAGAAGAGAAGAGAAGAAGAGAAGAGAAGAGAAGAGAAGAGAAGAGAAGAGAAGAGAAGAGAAGAGAAGAGAAGAGAAGAGAAGAGAAGAGAAGAGAAGAGAAGAGGACGTACTGCAGAAACCCAAAGCGGTCGATGACTTTGTACAGGTGGAAGTTGGCATCCTCCCACGGCTCCACCGTCGCTCCCTCTTTTCCCTGAGAACGAAAGACAGAAATACACACTTTCATAAACATAGTCCCCTCATCAGTAACTTTTCAGAAAAAAGGCAAGATGTGGGAGTGGGGTAGTCACTCCACTCTGCTCAACAACAACTTCTCAAAAATGCACACTTAAAAAAACACACACACACACACACACACACACACACACACACACACACACACAGAGAGAGAGAAAGAGAAAGAGAGAGAGATGGGGTAAAAAGAGAGAGAAGGGGAACAGGGGGGACAGATATGAGAGTAACTTCTAAGATCCCTAATTGCTGGGGATGTGGAGATACTGATATTCTGGCTTGAACTGGAACAAACACGACATTGCATGTCTGCTTCCCAGGGAAGGAGTGGAATTGGTAATGGAGAATGCAATATGTGATACATCCACTGGACACACACCTCTACCCATCACACACACACACACACACACACACCCATAGAGTGGATGATAGTGAATCCAATTTGTGATATGCCCACACACACAAACACAGACACACTTGAGGAATGTCTCTCTGGGATTGATTTCCTCTACAGCTAGATTCCCTGAGGACGGCGCTGTGGCCTTGTGAGTGTGCTCATTACGCTGGTGCACTGCACCAGAGCCTGGATGGACACATGTGAATCCCAACCACCGCTATCATGCAGGCAGATATAAAA
>PYXC01001083.1:2192500-2197500 GCA_015244755.2 Tenualosa ilisha
TCGACACACAGACACACACACACACACACACCTACCTGCTCTAACACACACACCTTTGTGTGCACACACAAACACACACACACACACATGTACAAACACACCCACACATAAACACCCACACATACACACAGAGACACACACACCCTGTTTCTCCTCATGTGATGTTCTTCTATTATCCCCTTTACCTCTGTTCTACTCTCTACACTCTATCCTTACCTCTCTCAATCTCTCTCTCTACACTCTATCCTTACCTCTCTCAATCTCTCTCTCTACACTCTATCCTTACCTCTCTCAATCTCTCTCTCTCTCTACACTCTATCCTTACCTCTCTCAATCTCTCTCTCTACACTCTATCCTTACCTCTCTCAATCTCTCCCTCTCTCTCTACACTCTATCCTTACCTCTCTCAATCTCTCTCTCTACACTCTATCCTTACCTCTCTCAATCTCTCTCTCTCTCTGCCCTCCATCCTTACCTCTCTCAATCTCTCTCTCTACACTCTATCCTTACCTCTCTCAATCTCTCTCTCTCTCTCTACACTCTATCCTTACCTCTCTCAATCTCTCGCAGTCTCTCTCTCTCTCAATCTCTCTCTCTCAATCTCTCTCTCTCTTTCTGTTTCTCACTTGCTCCTCATTTACTGATCTCTCTCTTTTTTCCATCATTCTGCATCTCTCTCTCTCTCTGTCAGTGATAGTCATGTCAGATTTGTCTCACTAAAGATGAAGCCGCAATCTCAGAAGCCATTACTCCCCCACTGCCATTATGTCTGCACGTGTGCGCACACACACACACACACCTTTGAAATCACGACCAAAATGTTCATTACCGGTAGCACTAAATATATCAATAAAATCTGCAATTTAATTTCACATAAAAGTATGTGCGCACGCACACACACGCGCACACGCACACGCACACACACACACACACAACTCTTCCATTCATTTTAATTTTCCATCCCCTATTTTTACCATTGTTTTTATTTCTCAGCCCCATGCCGACACAAACGGAATGAGCACTCTTAGGATTGAAGGCGACTGCTGTGTGTGTGTGTGTGTGTGTGTGTGTGTGTGTGTGTGTGTGTGTGTGTCTCTTCTTCTCTTGCCCTCTAACACACTCTACGCTTCTCTACTTTCCTCTCTCTCTCTCTCTCTCTCTCTCTCTCTCTCTCTCTATCTCCTTCTGCCCTTCTTTCTTTTTTTCTTCTCTCTCTCTCTCCCTCCCTTCTTCTCTCTCCAACTCCCTATCACTCCCTTCTCCCTTACTCCTCCCCTGCTCTCTGCCCTTCATCAGTAATAGCGAAGAAAGACAGATAGAGAGAAAGAGAGACAAGAGAGAGAGAAAGAATGAGTAGAGAGAGAGAGAGAGAAAGAGAGAGAGAGAGAGAGAGAGAGAGAGAGAGTGAATGTGACTTTGGTGTGACAGTTGATTGAAAAGACATTAATTTCCTGTCTTTTGTTCCTTTCATACAATTCTTCTCTTTTCATTCTTTATGGAGGCAAGAAAAGAGAGAGAGAGAGAGAAAGAAAGAAAGAAAGAGAGAGAATGTGAGTGAATGAGTGAGTAAGTGATGTAACACAACAATGTGTGTGTGTGTGTGTGTGTGTGTGTGTGTGTGTGTGTGTGCGTACGTGTGAAAGAGTTAAGAAACAACTTCAAGGCTTTCTATGAAACACAAAGGGCCAAATACTGTGTGTATCACGACCACAAAACCCCACGCACATTACCAGACAAGCTGACATCATCTTTGAGGCTTGCTTTACAACTGGCAAACACACACACACACACACACACACACACACACACACACACACACACACACACACACACACACACACACACACACACAGTTAGAGGCAGGGACATCTTCGCAAACAGCTATTACTGTAACCACAGTGAGCCCAGCATCTGAGATTAACACAAAGGTTTACTGTGCTGTTTTACAGATCATAAAACTCAAACTCCAAAGCCTTTTCAATTATAAAAGGCTGCATCACTCAAAGTCTGGCCAATCCTGACACAACGCACTGGCCTCTTTTGACCAATCAGAGGTAACAACAGAGACAGGTGGAAAGGTTCATGAAGTCCATGCCGCCCCCCCACCACCACCACCACCACCACCAAAACACACACACACAGCACAGCACAATGCTCAGGAAAGGTGCTTCAATGCTTTCATTCAGCATTTCCCCCTAAATTCTTATGAATTCCTCTTTTATCCTTGACCTCATGACGTCTTCAACTGAGGTCGGGGTGGGAGGGGGGGCGGGGGGCGGGGGCAGTGGTAAGGATGACAGGACAGACAATCCCACAGTAGCTAAGGTCCTCCCTATAGTTAACAGCTAGCAGGCAGGCTACATAGTTAGTTAGATCTTATGTGGAGCTGAAAGGCCTTTGGACCTTTGGCGTTGTGCAAAGAGGCGTTGGAGCAAGGCTATCACCAGTGCAGTGGCAGTGCAACATATGTATGCAATGATTGAGTGAATGGATGAGTGCAATGTGCAACATATGTATGTACATATGTATGTACGTGTGTGTATATATATATATACATATATACACACACACACACAAACACATATATACACACACACACACACACACACACACACACACATATATATATATTGATTAATATTATTTCTTTCAGTTGGGCCTTGCTTTGGTCAGTTCGCCTGGTATACCAAACGTCGTTTTACTTTGTGCAAAGCGTCATGGAATCTCTCGACTGGCGACGTTTCCTTCCTCGTGGGCAGATACTTTTTGTGAACTTTAAAACTACTAGGTATGCCAGAGCCCTCTGTTCACTGACAGGTCAGCCAAAAATGTGCTGAAGGCAGAGGAAGCCTAAGCCTTTGGAGAGCTCCCTGATGCAGTAACTACTACAGATCCCTGCATACAAAAACAACCAGACACAAGAACAGCTCCTTTCCCGCTGCCATCGCTCTCCTGAACTGCGGATAGCCATTCGCCCACATTACATACTTGCATACAAACATACTTCCTTACATCATTCCAATGTGCATTTTGTGCACTATGTTTGCACTATTACTTTTGCACTTTACATCCCATTCCATGTGTACTTTGTCCTGAATATTATGTCTTATTGTACATTTGTATGTCTGTGTAGATTCTCATTCATCCAGGTCATGGTAGTCAAAGTGTTCAGTTATATGCAACTGGACTTCTTTTTGGAGCTTGAAGACGTTTCAGCTTTCATCCAAAAGGCTTCTTTAGCTTTGCCCTGGTGATGGGAAGACCAGGAGATTTATCTCTGGACTGTGGATGCAACTGTGAGCTGTAGACCACACCTCCCATCATGTGACTATTGGGTCACATAAGTCATCCAATGACATAATTAGCATAAGTCAATGTATGTTTGTATCATCTGTATATTATGTTAATGTGTGCCAATGTGTATATTAATGTCTCTATTGTACAGTATGTGTCTGTCTATATTACTATTTGTCTGTTTGAATGTATATTACTACATCAACATCCCTGTGTATGCAAGCATACTTGGCCAAGAAAACTGATTCTGTCTGCTCAATATTGAGCGGATGTACAAGCTGGTGCAAGCCTGGCTAAGTTCGATCTCCGACCAGCAGGGGACGTGTGTGTGTGTGTGTGTGTGTGTATGCGCTTGTGAAGAGGCTGAACGTCACTCTTCCGTGCCCTTGAGCTTGGCACCTAAGCCTTAAGTGCTCCCCTGGCGCCGCAGCCATGACTGCCCATTGAGATAGTGTGTGTCCAGTTGCTTTGTGTGTGGAGAGAATGAGAGAGAACAAGGTAAAACCCAGAGGAGGAGAAGAAAAAGAGGAGGAGGAAAAGAGATAAGAGGGAGAGCGAGAGAGAGAGAGAGAGAGAAGAACAGGAGAGGGCTGCTCATCTGTGAACAGGAGAGGGCTGCTCATCTGTGACTTATTGTGAAGCAACACAGAGTCTCTATAAACCTTGTGTGTGTGTGTGTGTGTGTGTGTGTGTGTGTGTGTGTGTGTGTGTGTGTGTGTGTGTGTGTGTGTGTGTGTATTCCTACTAATCATGATTGGGTAACATGTAGAGCCCAAATTTCCCTCAGTAATCAAGATACCCTTACACTCCCTGGTCTGAAAAGAGATTTCATTTTAATCAAATCTGGTCAAATTAGAATGATAATGTCCAATAACTGAAGCTTCTGCTGTTACTTTATAACAATTATTCAATCACATGCCATAATACATAATACTGACTCAAACACAGACAAAAATACCCTGTGAGGATGAGTGAACACATTGCCTGTCTTAAACCAATCAGATGCAGCTGCTAGTGCAGATCAATCATCTCTGCTGCCATGAATGTAAAGACTATAGCATTACAAGTACAAGTAATAACACAAGCAGTAGAATAATAACAATAATGCTGAATAATGAATAATACACATAAATAAATCCAATAATCGCTGTGTGAAGCAGTGTGCTGAGTTGAGTTAAGGCGAGCTATGGGCCTTACCTCTCTCCCACTCATCCAGATGGTCCTCAATGTGGTTCTGAACTTTAGTCTGCATATATGCCAGCCCACACACTGACACACACACACACACACGTTCAAACACACAAATGCATATGCAGGTGTCCTTCAGTAATGCACAGTCAGCTATTGAGGAGTGTAACTGAGTCGTTTCCCCAAAGTAGTAAAGAAGCAGCCATCATAACAACTGCAGTGAAAGAGGAGAAGAGAACGAGAGAAGGAGAGAGAACGAAAGAGGGGGAAAGAGAGAAAGAGGGAGAGAGAGACAGAGAAGGAGCAGAAGGAGCGAGACACAAAGACGGAGATAGGAAAGAGAGAAAGAGAGAGACACAGAGAGAGAGAGAGAGAGAGAGAGAGAGAGACACAGAGAGAGAGAGAGAGAGAGAGAGAGAGAGAGAGAGAGAGAGACAGAGAGGCGTTGTAAAGAGCTCTTTGACAATAGCGTTGTTTGTTTATCACAGACACGTCATTGGAGGGTACCCACACACCAC
>PYXC01001084.1:0-2500 GCA_015244755.2 Tenualosa ilisha
GTAATGGCTTATATGTTAAGGTAATGGCTCTACTGTCTCTGATTGTTCCACTGATTTCGATATGCTGAATTGTTGGCCTGGTCATGACACAACCTTCCAGGAATGTTCCCACATAGTTTCATCTTTTCCATCACACAGAATGTTAATAGTCCAAGGTGCCTGGGGACTATGCAAGGCAGGGGCGTCATCCTCCCTGAGACTGACTTACACCTGACCCAGTACCTTAAGACTTGCGCTGTTTCTTGGCTGTTGGTGAAGAGACAGGAGACACCACATCAGGGTTGAGAAGAGGCTCCTACTTTCACATGTGGCTGTCAGACCTTGTGCAGTTCCAGGGGTCACCACTAGATGGGGACATTCTTCTGAGACACTTGTTTTCTTTAACTTTTGTTAAATTTAATGAGTGGGTCCACTTGGTAGTCATAAGACTTAGTTGAGTATTTAAGCTGAGCTTAATATATATATATTATAGAAATATATATAAATACTTAGTTATACTGAGTATTTAAGCTGAGCTGAGGCTAGTCTTGGCGCTCAGACATAATCTACAAGTGAACAGACAAGTGCCTGTTGTGGTCCGTGTATAGCCAAGCCCTTTGGACTACCCTTCCTGGGGTTTTATCTTTGGACCACCTCTCCCCGTGGGCTAAGCTTTCATGAACTGATCCATAATCTTGGCCTCTCTCTTCAGCACTGGGATTATTTAGAACTGAGCTTTGTTTGCCACTGCCTCTATACCTGGACTCTGTTTGGTGCTCCCTGATTGTTGTGGATTGTGTTATACTTCGGACACAGTCGTTGTGTTTTTTTTCTTCATTGCTAAGATCTTCAAAGCAGTTGAAGTCCATGCCAGAGAATAATGTTGAAGTTGATTTTATTTCAGTAACATAACAAAATGCCACCAAAGGCTTAATTGGTATTAATTGGCCTTTGGTTAACCCTCAATGGCACCTTCCAGGCAGTGCTGCCTGCAAGGCACTACCTTACCCCTAACTCTAAACCCCTTAACCTTAACCCTAACCCCCTTAACCCTAACCCCCTTAACGCTAACCCTCTAAACCCTAACCCTAACCCCCTTAACGCTAACCCCCTTACCCCTAACTCTAACCCCCTTAACCCTAACCCCCTTACCCCTAACTCTAACCCCCTTACCCCTAACTCTAACCCCCTTACCCCTAACTCTAACCCCCTTACCCCTAACCCCCTTAACGCTAACCCTCTAAACCCTAACCCCTTAACGCTAACCCTAACCCCCTTACCCCTAACTCTAACCCCCTTACCCCTAACTCTAACCCCCTTACCCCTAACCCCCTTACCCCTAACTCTAACCCCCTTAACCCTAACCCTCTAAACCCTAACCCCCCTAACCCTAACCCCCTTAACCCTAACCCCCTTACCCCTAACTCTAACCCCCTTACCCCTAACCCCCTTACCCCTAACTCTAACCCCCTTAACCCTAACCCCCTTACCCCTAACTCTAACCCCCTTAACGCTAACCCTCTAAACCCTAACCCCCTTAACCCTAACCCTCTAAACCCTAACCCCTTAACGCTAACCCTAACCCCCCTAACGCTAACCCTAACCCCCTCTCTGCTTCAGAGATTAGCTGAGTACCACCACAGTATTGGCAGAAGAAGTTCAGCTTCATTTCCCAACACACTGCAACACAGCAAAACTGCAAACCGGCAGCTAACTTTAACTGAATGGTGCATAGGAAAATAAAACTAAAAGTGAGTTTCTGTGTAACCCAAACCCAAACCCGCTGAGTCAGTGTTAGCTGCCAGGTCACTATCTCATCTATGTTGATGTATGTATAAAATGTTCTTATTCACTTTCCTATAAACTGCACTTGGTGACCTCAAACAAAACATTGAGTCACTCCAGATTCGTCCTTTAACCCTGTGAGTCTGGAAGGGTGGCCACTGAGGTTGAGACACTCATTGCCTCGTGCCAAATACGTGTATGCACCACCGTCTCAACCATTTCCAAACCCCTGTTGTTTACAGAAAACCAGTGTGATGCTTTGTGACATGAGGTGACATCATCTCTGATTGCAGATGGGTTAGCTCCTCCCCCCAGGTGAGCAGCTCTTATCAGGTGGGGCTCATTTACAGTAAAACACTGTGACTGTTTCTCTTCAGACTGGCTAATGCATCTATATGACATTATAGAACTATCAGCATGGACACAAGCACATCCTCCAAGCCGCCTCTGTCCAATTCAAAGTCTATTTTGTACCTCAGTCTCCCAGGTGACAAAAATTCAGATGATTTCACAGAAACAGGAAATGGAGGAGCAGATCCAGCATGATGGCTGCCCAGCTCATCTGTTTACGAGAAGTCGTCACATGGTAACACACTAGATGCTTTCGCTTCTAACAGGTTGATCAAGTTGTGGTTATGGTTACAACAGCATGTGACAGCTGACTTTAAAGGGACGTCACTAGCGGGAAAGGCACCATGTGTAGAGTTACTGAGGACTGCAGTGTGTGTGTGTGTGT
>PYXC01001084.1:7500-32500 GCA_015244755.2 Tenualosa ilisha
CACACATACACACACACACACACGCAGACACGCATACACACGCTTCCAGCTCTGTGTTACTGTGGTCAGTACCAATTACACATGGAAAGAGCTTAGCACTCATTTAGTCTGATTCATTGTTTTTAGGTGTCTCTGTGTGTGTGTGTATGTGTGTGTGTGTGTGTGATGAACTGTATACATATGTACATAGATTTTCTGGAGTACTTGTCTTCAGTGTATGAAGACCTGCCAGACAAAGAGGAAGTGGATGGAGTAGCACTGGGGCTCCTCAGACTCCAGGAGATCTATAGACTAGAACCGCAAAGTATCATGGGACATGGACTGGCAGGTAAACCGCATACACATGTGCTAAATAAACACACACACACACACACACACAATTGATTTCCTCTTCCAGGTATAGACCAGGCCTCCTGGTTAGACCCAGACGGCTGTTTCCATGTGGCCAAGGTGGCGTATGAGAATGAGAAGTACCAGCTGGCCTGCCTGTGGCTGCGGCAGAGCCATGACCTCCTGCAGGAGGAGCAGAGGCCGTTGTCTCCTTCACAGACCTGCGGAAGCTTTTTGCCTCATCAGCCTACCGCTTGGGGGACATTGACACAGCCATTGGAGCCATTAAGTTGGTAGTGGATGAGGGTACGTCACAACCAAAAAATTTCCTATATGTGGGCTACCCTAATGGTTGTCACAGATAAGCCATCTAAACATGCTATCAGCTAATTCTCATGCTTGAGCTCGTGCACTTTAAGACTGTATGTGTTACTACATGGAATGACTGGTATGTATGTGTGTACTATTGGCGCTGTCTGCATGCTGGCATAGGCGTCTGAATAGCATTCCTGAACCTTCAGCTTCTTCATGTTAACTAGATCCAACTGATGAAGAGGCCCAGCAACAGCTGAGGAATTTGAGGAATTACCTGATCCACAGAGGAGATCAGCAGGTCTTCTCTGGTACCATTGACCTGTTTACCATACCAGTTCCTTCCAACACATCCTACCAGGCCCTGTGCAGAAATGGACACAGCAGGATGGCAAGTCACCCTCTCAACTTCAGTCAAGTTCACTTGCCTGGCTAGTGTGTTACATTTACTCTACACTGCAAAAAATGGCTTTTCAAAAATAAGAAAAAACATTTTCTTTTGGGAAAATTTACTTATTTCACACAGACTCATCTGCCAGAGCAGCAAAATTGCTCTTGCTAAGATTTCTTGAAACAAGAAAAAATACAGAGAAAGGAAAGTCTTGATTCAAGAAAATATTGCTTGTTTTAAGTATTTGTGGTATTTGATATTTTAGCAAACAATAAGGTTAATTTTCTTATTTTTGACATCTAGTGTCTAGAAATTAGCCAAATTTACTCAAAACTAGTTAACAAAAAGGCTGAAAACAAGACAAATGTACTAGCCTGACAAGCCAGACTATAACATCAAATTGTATTGTCTGGACATGACAAGACCCATTTCAATCCTAGGGGCGGAATCAACAATTGTCTTTCAAACTGCCTCTGCTTGCAATCAGAGCAACTTTGTCAAAACAGAAAATATGGCATTCTTTATAACAAATAACTTGCCTTTTTCTGCTCAACGTTCAAAGAAAGCCCAAGTCAACTCTTCCAAAGTCAATGCCAAAGACGACTCAAACAATCGTTGTTCCTTGGCCACAGCCATCTTAGTTGTTTTGCACCATCACAGGCCTGTTGCCATTATGCTAAGCCCACCCCACGACTCTACAAATAATACAGTTAAATTGGGTCCCATCAGCTATGCCTTTGCCCTCTAATATCCCAATAGTTTATAGTTCCGATACCTTTAGAAACTTTATTGTCCCCTCTGGGAAATGCTCTCTCAGTTCTGATAGCTTGGGATTCTAGACTCTTTACTGTCTCCTCAGTAAGGGAGGCATGGACACATAAGGCATGTTGTTATCTGCCTCTGAGCTATGACATAACCAAACAAGAGGGTAACAAGAACACACTCATGGATCCCAAACCTTTAGCACGGCTGCCCATAGACAATGACACAGAAAACACTGGACATTGGACAGGACAGACCATCAAGAAATCCCCTCTCTACCCATGGCCTCAGCGCGTAGTGGCCAGTAATGCTCTGATCAGAATAGAGAGTGCGACGTGTAAACAGTGATTGCACAGAATACATACACTAGTAGTAATTCATAAGCTCATACCACGTGTCGTCCCTGCTCAGAGCCGCTGGACAGGGTCGCACAATTCAAAATTCTTTCATTTGGTTGTTGAAGAGGCTAATGGCTGGTGGGATGAATGATTGTTTACTTTTGAAGAGGGCTGCATAGCGAAACCTGCCGCCTGATGGTAGCAGGTCAGAGGTGGTAAATAGTGGATATTGTGGATCTGCTAGAATGGTGTATTTTACCAAGTGATCTCTCCCTCTAGATGTGTGCCAGATTCTTTCAGTTAGTACCCAGCAGCTTGCTAGAGTGGTAACTATTTTCCTGACACTTCATCCACTCTGCATCTGAATGACAAAAGCTTCACTTCTGTGCACTACAGACTCCCCGCAGGCAGAGGGCGCTGTTCTGCAGATACAGCACTGCGGGGGGAACCCTCGTCTCATGTACGCCCCTGTGAAGGAGGAGGACGAGTGGGATCACCCCAGAATCGTCCGCTACCATGACTTCCTGTCCGAACAGGAAATGGACATGATAAAGACAATAGCCAGACCTCAGGTAAATTACTGGAGCAGATTATAACATATCAAAATATCACATCAGTAACATTTTCACTGATGGCATCACTGATATTCTTCATCTTAGCTTTCATGATCTTCAGTTGTTGATGATGGTGCTGGATATGTTGACGAAATACGTGTTTCCAAGACGTGAGTTGATCTAGTAGATATATGATATGGTATGATGCTACATAACATAGCAATTACCTCTTTGATACTGACAATGTCTAAGCCAATCAGAGCTCTCTCTCTGTCCCAGGGCGTGGCTTCATGATGATGACGACCCTTCCATTACTCGCATCAGTCAAAGAATGGCTGACGTCACCGGCCTGGACACAAGGATAGCAGAGGCCCTGCAGGTTACTGGCATTACATAACATGTGTTTGTGTGTGTGTGTGACTACCTAGGAATCATTTCCTCTGTGTGTGTGTGTGTGTGTGTGTGTGTGTGTGTGTGTGTGTGTGTGTGTGTGTGTTATCGCTGTAGTAAATAGTGTTGTTAATTGTTTCAGGTCCTCAATTATGGAGTTGGAGGACACTATGGACCCCATTATGATGCCCCTGTGAGGACAAGAGATGTTTTAGGATTTGAATGCTCTGTATCCTTTACAATACTTCTGCATGTCAATCTATGATAAAGTTTTAATCGTCATATTCTGTGTATGGAAAAGGTGCAAAGCATCAAGACTGGTGACAGGATTGCAACCATAATGATCTATGTAAGTAGCCTGAATTTCATCATCTTTTCAGCTGGCAAACTATGTGTGTATCATAAGATGAGTGTCTCCTCTTGACAACTACAAATATGCCTGTGTAAATCAGTGTGCGTGTATGCATGTGTGTGTGTGTCTGTGTGTGTGTGTGTGTGTGTGTGTGTGTGTGTGTTTAGTTGAGTGATGTGGAGGTGGGTGGAGCCACTGTGTTCCCTGAAGTTGGAGCTGCATTACAGCCAATCAAGGTAAAGAACCTTCACAGACAAATATACTGTGTGTGTGTGTGTGTGTGTGTGTGTGTGTGTGTGTGTGTGTGTTCAAGGCTCTTGATGCAACCAGTCAGGGCTCTCGTGCTTCACTTGTGTACGAGTTGTGTATCAGACACCATAACCAGAGGCTGTAAATCACACACACACACACACACACACACACACACACACAAAACAAACACACACACACAAAACAAACACATTATCTATGCAGACAAGACACAAAACAAACACATTATCCATGCAGAAATAACACAAAACAAACACACTATCTATACAGACTTAACATAAAACAAACCCACTTACTGTTCAGACTTAACATAAAACAAACCCATTTACTATACAGACCTAACGTAAAACAAACCCATTTACTATACAGACTTAACATAAAACAAACCCACTTACTATTCAGACTTAACATAAAACAAACCCATTTACTATACAGACTTAACGTAAAACAAACCCATTTACTATACAGACTTAACGTAAAACAAACCCATTTACTATACAGACTTAACGTAAAACAAACCCATTTACTATTCAGACTTAACGTAAAACAAACCCATTTACATTGATGCATTTGGCAGACACTTTAACACACAAAGTGACTTACTCAAGAGGATTAACGCCTCACCATTTCACTGCAAACATAATCCTTTTCAGCAACAGTTAACATTATTTGAAATAAACGTTTCGGTTCTGAAACAAAACAAATTATAGTTTTTATTCCCAGCAAAATGACAAAAGTTTCTGTTTTTGTTTTTCTTCCATGAACCGGTTCAAATTCTTGATCATGAAGAAGTCAAATCAAAATGCAACATTCTTATAAAAGACACTCATACCATATATGTAGTGTACTGGTATACTGGTAGCATACATCACCATAGCTGTCCATGAATACGCAAACAATTAGACATCTTATCCGCTGTGTGTGTGTTTATGTATGTACATGTACTGTGTGTACGTATGTGTGTGTGTGTGCAGGGCTCGGCTGTGCTGTGGTTTAACCTGTTGCAGAATGGAGAGGTGGATGATCTCACTCTTCACTCTGGCTGCCCCGTCTTCAGGGGTAATAAATGGGATGCGTTCAATACGCCGCTGATTTATGGGGAATATATGGGTGCGTTCAATACGCCGCTGATTTATGGGGAATATATGGGTGCGTTCAATACGCCGCTGATTTATGGGTATTAAATAGAGCATGTTCAATATGCCATTTATTTATGAGGAATATCTGGGGTACATTCAATATGCCTCTGATTTATGAGGAATACTTGGGGTACATTAAATATGCCATTGATTTATGGGTAATAAATGTGGTTTCACGCAGGGGTGTGTTCCCCAACCAAATATGTCATTTAATCAGGTTTACCAGCCTGAGATTGTGGGATTGTGGGATTTTATAATCTGCTTTGCCCTTATTTTGAGATTATGCAATTTTATGATCTCTCCTTTTGACTCGAGGCTGTTTGTTTCCTGTCTTATCTGCTTTCATCTTGAGGCGTGAGATTTTATAATCTGCCTTTGTTTTAAGGTATGAGATCATATCATCTAAGATTGACTGTTTGGTTCTTCTGTCCATCAGTGGCCAACAAATGGGTTCACGAACGAGGACAAGAGTTCCGCAGGAGGTGCTCCCTAAATCACTGGGAATGACAACACACACACAATAATACTCACTCACACACACACACACACACACACAATAACACTCACTCTCTCACACACACACATACACACACACAGACAATAACACTCACTCTCACACACATACACATACACACACACAGACAATAACACTCACTCTCACACACACACACACAATAACACTCACTCTCTCTCTCTCACACACACACACACACACACACACACACAATAACACTCACTCTCTCTCACACACACACACACACACACACACACACACACACACACACACACACACACACACACACACACACACACACACACACAGACAATAACACTCACTCTCTCTCTCTCACACACACACACACACACAATAACACTCACTCTCTCTCTCACACACACACACACACAATAACACACACACACACACACACAGACAATAACACTCACTCTCTCTCTCACACACACACACACACACACACACACACACACACAATAACACACACACACACACACAGACAATAACACTCACTCTCTCTCTCACACACACACACACACACACACACACACACACACACAATAACACTCACTCTCTCACACACACACAGACAATAACACTCACTCTCACACACACACATAGGCGCCGGAAGCAGAGCTGCAGTGATGCATTTGTATCCCCATTCTTGGTTGTCAAATAAACATGCTGTCAACAACATGACAAGTTCATCGTCATTTATTCTATTCATCACTTAGTGATTTTGCAACATGAATGCATAGTTTTGTCTGTGAAGAGGTACTTGACACATTTTAGATGGATGGGCATTTAAATGGCCATGAGGGGTGTGTGTGTGATAAAACCTCTCCAAAAGACATGGAAGGCAGGGACGACTGGAAGAGGAATATCTTCTGTTGAGTCAGGACGAGAGGAAGCGAGACTGCTTCATCCAGTCTCACAGATTCGTTCTGTTTCAGTGGCCACATGTAGGCTATTTTTATGCAAAGACATTTCTGAGACTGACCAATTAGGCTACTATTACAAAAAATATGATTAAGCTCGGCCCACTCTCGTCATGAGGTGAAATAGCACATGAGAACATTGCAGAAGCCCCCAATCCCCTGATGGGCTAAATCTCTTCCAGTGCATCCCTGCATTGTCTTTGCAGCCCACCTGATGTTAGAACATGTTTTCTGGTAGCAAACTCAGACAGACTGTTTTCTTTCTGTCTCAAATTGCACAGAAACGGTATTTAGCCAGGGGAGAAACCCTGAAAACCCCATAGCTTCTTCATTCTTACATTCCTGCTGTAAAACTGGTACCAGCTCCGATGTACACACACACACACACACACACACACAAACGAACACAAAGTGAAAAACACCAAAGGTTTGTTTTGTTTTGCTATTGCCTTACTATAAATATTTGAATGTTTTTCCTCCAAAGGATTCATTCCCCAAACAAAATCTGGGTCCTGTGATCATGACAACAACTCCAATTCACACACTGACTTGTGCTAATTATGTCAGTGACTGACTCATGTGACCCATTGTCACACAACCGTGGTCTACAGTTCACAGTTACAGCCACAGTCCAGAGTTAAATCTCCTGGTCTCCTATCACCCAGAACTGAAGAAGCCTTTTGGATGGAGGGTGAAACGTCTTCAAGCTCCAAAAACAAGTCCAGTTGCACAACTGAACACCTTGACTAGCATGACCTGGATGAATGGGAATCTCGACAGACAAACACACACATATATACAAACACACACATTATACATCAAAGACTGCAGCAGAGAGAGAGACACACAGACATGTCCCCAAACATGAGTTTCCCCAAACATGAGACATGTCCCCAAACATGAGACATGTCCCCAAACATGACTTTTCCCAAACATGAGTTTCCCCAAACATGAGACATACCCCTAAACATGAATTTCCCACACATGGGTTTTCCTGACATGAAAAGAAACCGCTTGCTTGGTATTTGTCTGTCATGCACTTGTGCGTCCTCTCGTGAAGTTACATAACAGCCATGAGGGGAAATCTCTTGAGATAAGAGAAAAGAAAGTACTTGTAAAACCATAACCTGTTTCTTCCACGCCTCAATGATTCCAGTAATAATCACCCAGGACACCATACACCCACTCAACCATCATGTCCAACTCCTGTCATCTAGGAGAAGATTCAGTGGTTTAAGATACAGTAAAGCCCGTTTCAGCAGATGCCTAATACCTCCAACCATTTCCACCTTAAAATAAACAAAGCCATATCCATTTCCACCTTAAACTAAACAAAGCCAAATATATAATACCTCCAACCATTTCCACCTTAAAATAAACAAAGCCATATATATAATACCTCCAACCATTTCCACCTTAAACTAAACAAAGCCATATATATAATACCTCCAACCATTTCCACCTTAAAATAAACAAAGCCATATATATAATACCTCCAACCATTTCCACCTTAAAATAAACAAAGCCATATATATAATACCTCCAACCATTTCCACCTTAAACTAAACAAAGCCATATCCATTTCCACCTTAAACTAAACAAAGCCATATATATAATACCTCCAACCATTTCCACCTTAAAATAAACAAAGCCATATATATAATACCTCCAACCATTTCCACCTTAAACTAAAGAAAGCCATATATATAATACCTCCAACCATTTCCACCTTAAACTAAACAAAGCCATATCCATTTCCACCTTAAAATAAACAAAGCCATATATATAATACCTCCAACCATTTCCACCTTAAAATAAACAAAGCCATATATATAATACCTCCAACCATTTCCACGTTAAACTAAACAAAGCCATATATATAATACCTCCAACCATTTCCACCTTAAACTAAACAAAGCCATATCCATTTCCACCTTAAACTAAACAAAGCCATATATATAATACCTCCAACCATTTCCACCTTAAACTAAACAAAGCCATATATATAATACCACCAACCATTTCCACCTTAAACTAAACAAAGCCATATATATAATACCTCCAACCATTTCCACCTTAAACGTAACAAAGCCATATATATAATACCACCAACCATTTCCACCTTAAACTAAACAAAGCCATATATATAATACCTCCAACCATTTCCACCTTAAACTAAACAAAGCCATATATATAATGCCTCCAACCATTTCCACCTTAAACTAAACAAAGCCATATATATAATACCACCAACCATTTCCACCTTAAACGTAACAAAGCCATATATATAATACCACCAACCATTTCCACCTTAAACGTAACAAAGCCATATCCATTTCCACCTTAAACTAAACAAAGCCATATATATAATACCTCCAACCATTTCCACCTTAAACGTAACAAAGCCATATATATAATACCACCAACCATTTCCACCTTAAACGTAACAAAGCCATATCCATTTCCACCTTAAACTAAACAAAGCCATATATATAATACCACCAACCATTTCCACCTTAAACGTAACAAAGCCATATCCATTTCCACCTTAAACTAAACAAAGCCATTATATAATGGATGCCAAATACTCTCCTAGTCTTTTATGTGATCACAGCAGTGAGATATGTCGATATGTTACATGTCTGTGTTATCTGTTATATGTTATAGACTTTTTTGTGTTTACAAACATTGTGTCATAAACGTTCAAGTTCAACATTCTGTTGCACGCTACCTAATCTGTTGTAATATAAAATTTGTGTCTTTTAAGGACTTCAAGTAGTCTTGTGTTTAATGATTTCAACATGATCTATCAGGTGTATATTTAGTATTCCTGGC
The DNA here is from genome assembly GCA_015244755.2 of Tenualosa ilisha. Classification (NCBI taxonomy): domain Eukaryota; kingdom Metazoa; phylum Chordata; class Actinopteri; order Clupeiformes; family Clupeidae; genus Tenualosa; species Tenualosa ilisha. The sequence goes on from PYXC01001084.1 coordinate 16,626, forward strand.
TCACAATAATAATTATATACAACTTGAATTGATTCTAAAAATTGTTAAGACAATATGTCTGCTTCGTGGAAAATAACCTTATCCAGTTGAATTTTACTTACGGTAATTAATTAATTAATTAATTAATTAATTAATTAAGTAATTAGTATTAATTACTTACTGACTAAGGTAGCAGCTCAGTGAGCTAACTGTAAAGAGCTGTGCTGTCTGGATGTAAAACCAGTAACAAGCTACATTTCAGTGTGAAAGTAGGTCAGTCGTGTAGTTTAAGATGGGATGCTGTCGATGAGCGTTAGCCAAGTAGCTACAGCGTGTCACAGTCAGGAGTTTCAGGGAAGGTAATGCTGCATTTGAGTGTGGAAACCTGTGTCAGTATCTCCTAGGAAAGACATCAGCACTTCACCATCTCACCACAGGAGTACCCCAAGGATCTGTGCTGGGGCCCCTTCTCTTCGCCTTGTACATCACCTCGCTGGGCTCGATCATCCACTCCCATGGCTTCTCTTATCACTGCTATGCTGATGATACCCAGCTCTATCTGTCCTTTCCGCCTGACGACTCCACGGTGTCAACACGGATCTTGGACTGTCTTTCTGATATATCTGCATGGATGAAAGGACATCACCTCCAACTAAATCTCTCCAAAACTGAACTGCTGGTCCTCCCAGCCAGACAAGCCATACATCACAACATCAGCATCAAGATTGACTCCCTGTCTGTTTCTCCCACCAAAGTGGCAAGAAACCTAGGTGTTATGATCAATGACCAGCTGACCTTTGCGGATCACGTTGCCTCTGTGGCTCGGTCGTGCCATTTTTCCCTTTTCAAAATAAGGAAAATCAGGCCGTACCTAACCCAACATGCAACCCAGCTCCTGGTACAGACCCTGGTTATCTCTCGTCTTGACTACTGCAATGCCCTCCTATCAGGTCTTCCAGCCAGTGCCAAATCTCTGTTCATTGAACTCCACTGGCTACCCTTGGCTGCTCGCATCAAATTCAAGGCACTAATGGTGGCCTACAGGGTGATTGATGGCTCTGCTCCCATCTACCTGAATACTCTCCTAAAGCCCTATGTCACCCTCTAAGGAACGTTATCTAGCACGACCAACACCTTGTGCAGGTTAATCCAGACTCTTCTCATGTTTGGTTCGCTGGTGGAATGACCTTCCAGGTGCTACCAGATCAACTGATACCCTCTCCACCTTCGAGAAACTCTTGAAGACCCAGCTCTTCCAAGAATATCTCCTGGCTTAAATTTTGAGAATGCACTTAACATCTTATACTTAATTTCTCTTTTATACTGTACTTTTTATTACACTATTGCACTTTCTACTTAAAATAGTGCAGTCTTTATGTTAGCAATATGCACTCTTTGTTAGTTTCTTTCATTGTATTGTAGCTTGAATGTTATCCTTTTTTGTAAGTCACTTTGGATTAAAGCGTCTGCTAAATGCATAAATGTAATGTAATGTAATCTCCAAATCCACCATCTTGATCATGTTGTTGTAGAGATATTTCATAGTGTGTGGCTATACACGATGAAAATACATATTCATGTTTTTGAATAATATAATATAAATTCATATCCATGTTCTACAAATGGTGTGGAGTTTAATAAGATCAGGAAACTCTGGGATTTTACTCTGGGAGTGTAACATCTTTTCTACAACCAGCAGCTGGTTGCATTTGATTTCAAGCTATTACAACGTACTCTTCAAAAAGGTCTAAATGTCTCATTATGAACTCTAACCAAAGAAGTCTGTTTCTCCCTACATGTCTATAATACAAATGGCCTAAACCGCTGTCCTCTGAATGCCCTAAATGTCTGATGTTTGTAAATGTGAATGTACCTCTGTCCTCATGAACATGTCCAAGGGCTGTGAGGAGGACTTTCCCTAACCGGGACAATAAACAAGGCAGGGCAGGTTTATTTATAAATTGCACACACACACACACACACATGTATATACATATACACACACACACACGCACACACACACACACACACATGTATATACATATACACACACACGCACATATGAATGCACACACATACACTGCAAGGCAAGGCAAGTTTATTTATACAGCACATTTCTTACACAAAGGAATTTCAATGTGCTGAACAAAAATAAAAGTAAAACACAGTAGATGAAAGAAAGTAAAAAGTGATTCGCACAAAAGTTAAAGTGTACAGAGTATAAAAAGAAAGAAAGAAAAGTGAATCATTAGCAGGAAGCATCTAGAAAACCACTGGATTCTGTTTCCATGGTGCTTTCTTCTTGTCTGTGATTCTGTTTCCATGGTGCTTTCTTCTTGTCTGTGACTCTGTTTCCATGGTGCTTTCTTCTTGTCTGTGACTCTGTTTCCATGGTGCTTTCTTCTTGTCTGTGATTCTGTTTCCATGGTGCTTTCTTCTTGTCTGTGACTCTGTTTCCATGGTGCTTTCTTCTTGTCTGTGACTCTTTTGATTTTTATTGGAGCAATATCATCCATAATTTGTGTCATCTTAGAACTGAAATTGGTCAGTAAGTCATCTACAGATTCTGATGGTTGATGGTTGACTTAAGGTCTGTGAGAGTGCTGCTCAAATAGAGGACCTGTGTTATCATTAATGATTCTCCTTCCTACAGTCATAGCCTTGTTCTGAATGGGAGGGCACATACAAACATCAAAGAAGATACAAAAATGATCAGATACAGCCAAGTCCTTAACAGTTGTAGAGACAATAAGACTCTTTGTGATGACAAGGTCAAGAGTATGGCCATGAGAGTGTGTCGGCACCTGAGTAAATTGTGTCAGGTCAAAAGTGTCAGTTAGTGTGAGTAGTTCCTTAGCATAAGTGTTTTCTGCATTATCCACATGGAAGTTGAAATCCCCAGATATAATAAGGCAGTCAAACTCCAAAAAAATTGTTATTGACAGTTTTGTTATTCACCTTCAAGAAAAACTTCAGCTGAATGTCTTGGGGGTCTGTAAACGGTCAATAATAAGGTGCTGGGAGAACCCTTAAGGAGTCACAGAAGTACTCAAAGGACACAAAGTCACCAAATGTTTGCACTGAAAGGATGCTTTGAAGATTTTTGCAACCATTCCTCCTCTAGTTGAGTTCCTTTCAGAATCAGTAAGGACCCCAGCCATCCTAGTCACTGTTTCAGAATCAGTAAGGACCCCAGCCATCCTAGTCATGGACTGTTTCAGAATCAGTAAAGACTCCAGCCATCCTAGCCATGGACTGTTTCAGAATCAGTAAGGACCCCAGCCATCCTAGTCATGGACTGTTTCAGAATCAGTAAAGACCCCAGCCATCCTAGTCACTGTTTCAGAATCAGTAAGGACCCCAGCCATCCTAGTCATGGACTGTTTCAGAATCAGTAAAGACCCCAGCCATCCTAGTCATGGACTGTTTCAGAATCAGTAAGGACCCCAGCCATCCTAGTCATGGACTGTTTCAGCTGCTACCACCTGGCAAGCGATATTGTAGTCTTAAGGCTCAGACCAGCAGACTTCAGAACAGTTTTTCCACCAAGCAAGGCTTATGAACACTGATGCCTAAGCCTATGCCTGTCAGCCTTTTTACACTTCCCAGTATGCTTTTCCACTTCCCAGTATGCTTTTTGTGCCATGCTTTGCTCTGTCCTCAGGTCAAATATAATGGGGATTGTCTCAGTCAAAATAGTCTTCTAAGAAATATAAAGCAACAGTAACATAACAGTGACTTCAAACAGAATAGCTGATTGCACCTTTCAGATGTACTGTAATGCCACACAGCAGTGCTTAGATATGGGAAGCTGTAAGGGCCATGTAGTGTTCCCACTCTCAGGATGCTTTAAGAGTGACGTCACACAACCAGGTTCATGTGATGCTTGATAGGGAGCACTCGGCTGTTTCTGTTTCTCATAAAGAATCTTTGAGGTGTGGCGACTGTTCCCTGCCATGTCTTTCCGATCTCATGTGTGTCTGTCAGATGGAGACTATGTGCAACTTTGTGATTTTGATCCACATAATACTTCAGTAAATGTGGGGGTTTTACATGTCTCTCTCTCTCTCTGCCAAATACAAGAATCCAAACTCGACATAAACTGGGTATTACAATAGGCTGCAACTATAGGCCTACTACATCACTCTCTCATTCATTCACTGACTGATTAACTCACTCACTCACAGGTTAACTCACATACTCACTCATTCATTCACTCAGTGCTTAACTCACTCACTCACTCACAGGTTAACTCACTCAATCTCTCATTTATTCACTGACTGATTAACTCACTCACTCAGTGGCTCACTCACTCACTCACTCACTCACTCACTCACTCACTCATTCACTCACTCACTCACTCACTCACTCATTCACTCACCTTCTGTTTCGTTTCCACCTAACAGACTAACCTCCTAATCCACCTCAGTCATTTCCAAAACACAACTCATTTATAGGAAAGCAGTTAAATGGTTTCGCTTCAGGTTGGACTGCGTCTCTGCGGTGTTGCGTGATGTTATCTCTGACTGCACATGAACGGCTCCTGTGAGTCCCATAGCCCCTCCTCCCAGGTGAGGAGCTCTTCCCATCAGCAGCACCTCGCTGCCAGGAAAACACCCAGATTACATCACTTCAGAGTGTATATTGGTTTTATGGTTTTACCAGACTTTATCAGACTCATTCTGTCTGCAGAAGGTCAAACTCAAACTCTTGTCCAGACCTCATAACTACAGGAGGGAAACATAGGACCCGACAGTCAGATCTGGGCCAGGTCAGATCCACATCAAAGCCAGAACAGTGTGACTTAAGTTTACCCTATCTTAATTGTTTACAAAAAACAGTCCCATAGTTTCACTTCAGACTGGTTGGTCAACTTTATGGAGAAGGCCTCGTCACGTGACGTGTGTGTTATAAGAGAGGACACTGCTGGCATCAGAGCATAATATGTGAAATGGTAATGGTAAGGTTCTGAGCTGGTTTTCTCAAGACGATAACAGGTGTGTGTGTGTGTTTACGGGGGAGGCAACATGGCACAAAGACAAGTCATGTTACTATTACCACTGCTGTTGCTGGGGAAGATCTCTACTGGACATGAGTATTACTCCTCTACAGGTACCACTGCTCTCCCACCCTTTAATGCACAGAGGGCTTAATGATTGATTGATTGATTGATTGATTGATTGATAGGGGTGGTGGTAGCGTAGTGGTTAAGGAACCTGGCTAGCGTGTAAGTAGCCTGAAAAGTTGTGGGTTCGAATCCCGGCTGCCACAGTTGTGCCCTTGAGCAAGGCACTTAACCATAAGTTGTTCTAGGGGAGACTGGCCCTGAACAATTGATAGTTGATGAGTTGTAAGTCGCTTTGGATAAAAGCGTCTGCTAAATGCGTAAATGTAAATGATTGATGGGTTAAATAGCTGCCAGGCTGGATTATAGGTGAACTAAAAGGGTCCAAAGTCTTGTCATCTTAGACATTTTATTTCTCATTTCTCTGTTCTTTTAGAGGAGATGGCAAAGATCAATACTCTTGACATCAACCTTAGGGTGAAGTTTATCCTTTACCTCTGGAGAGAGTTGGAGCATCTTCAGACACTGAACAAGTAAAGATACCCTCACAGATACACACACACACACACACACAAGGACAACACCATACCATTATGTCAACATGACGCACACCTACAGCATGCCTGCTGAACTTCTGACGAAAAAGGAAAGTCCCAAGCTGTCCAATATGCAAGGACACATAAACTCACACATACACACTGCCTCAGACTCACACACTCTCTCTGAGTGTGCAACCTCAATGCTAATCTGTAGGTTTAATCCGACTCCTTCTGGTAAAGTCAAACCAGCACCAGCCTAATCTGTGGGCTTTTTACAACTAGAAGTCTAATGTTGTCTCCTTCCCTGCTCTTCAGGGTCCGACAGGTTCTGAATGAATTCTCTGTGGACTCTTCAAACAGCGATGTCAGCGACCCTGTCACTGCCTACCGGCTGATCCATCGCCTGCGGGTGAAGTTTTATACCATGCTGAAGTATACCAAACAACGCCCCTCAGATGGTACCATTAACATGAATGTGAAAAATATACTATTGTGTTGATTTCAGCTGTCTAACTGTTATAGTGAATTTCAGTAATGTCTGTGTGAGGTATTTATATCTGTGTGCTTGTATGTGTACACACAGATTGCGTGTGTGTGTGTGTGTAACACACTGTATGCATGTGTGATGTAGATTTTCTAGAGTACTTGTCTTCAGTATATGAGGAGTTACCAGATGAGCAAGAAGTAGATGAAGTAGCACTGGGCCTCCTCAGACTCCAGGAGATCTATAGGCTAGAGCCGCAAAGCATCATGGGACATGAACTGACAGGTAAACACACAAGCACACACACAAAGACATCCAGTCCATCTCTGCAAAGAGACAGAGCCACACACAAATGAACTTTATCTCCCAGGTGCAGAGCAGGCTGCTGGACTAGACCCAGATGAATGTTTCCACATAGCCAAGGTGGCGTATGAGAATGAGAAGTACCAGCTGGCCTGCCTGTGGCTGCGGGAGAGCCATGACCTCCTGCAGGGAGGAGCAGAGGCCGTTGTCTCCGTCAGAGATGTTGCATTACTCTTCGCCTCATCAGCCTTCAGTCTGGGGGACGTCGACTCAGCCATCGAACTCACTGAGGAAGTGCTGAATGACGGTACATCATTGATGAACAGAATATTTGTCATATTGTAGGCCATGGGTTAATGAACAGAATAGTTGACGTATTGTAGGCCATGGGTTAATGAACAGAATAGTTGACGTATTGTAGGCTATGGGTTAATGAACAGAATATTTGTCATATTGTAGGCTATGGGTTAATGAACAGAATAGTTGACGTATTGTAGGCTATGGGTTAATGAACAGAATATTTGTCATATTGTAGGCTATGGGCTACACAAACGGTTGTAGGGAGAAGACACGATCAGCCACAGATAAGCATTCTAAACATGACTGTCTCACCCTTATCATTTAACTGGTTCACTGTCATACATGTTACCTTATCTTTTACCATTGTCTTCTCCTTAGAAAGGGAAATAACTGGGATGTAAATTGTGCTGTTAGCACTGTTTGCATGTTGCTATGTAGACTACAGCATTATAGCACTCTTTACCTTATCCTTCCTCATGTTAACAAACAAATGCTTTCCCATCCACATATTTGATTTAACTATTCAAAAAGCTTTCATTTCATACCAAACATGACATACTTATCTCAAAAAATTTTAAATTGATACCAAACATGACATACTTATCTCAAAAAAACTAAATTTGATACCAAACACGACATACTTATCTCAAAAAAACTAAATTTGATACCAAACATGACATACTTATCTCAAAAAACTAAATTTGATACCAAACATGACATACTTATCTCAAAAAACTAAATTTGCAGTAGATTTGATATAGTAAAAAGGGACCGTGGTTGATGATGTCACTTTTGAGAAATGCTCAGGGGTCAGATTATGAACTAAACTATCAATTTCTGCAAACTATCAACATTGCATTCACACTCTGCTAAACACTTGTCCTGAGGTTCTACTGGACACATGTCATTAAAGTTTAATTAACTAAGTATGCGTGGGATTCATACTAAATCCTTACGTGCGAAGAAAACCTGAAACTATCATACAAACAAAAATATTCAGATGTATGAAACTGTGTGCACGCACCATTCCACACAGCACTCCTTTGTCCGTCCCAACTGAGGACAAACGAAGTGTACAAGCAGGAGCACCACTCCACCCTCTCCCCTCCCTCAATTGCATTCATGGTAATATGCCAACTAGAAGGGCAAATGCAGGGCTGTAGTGGCCGTTGGATATATGGAGGGAATGGTTTATCTTGAAATGTTAAAGTAATCAGAAAAAAACATATTTGGACCTACTGTGTTAAGACTCAAATTTTAATTGATCAGTTAATAAATAGGCTATTTCTGCCTATGGGAAAATGCCAGACGGAGGTGCTCTAACCTGATGGATTAGCAAGAGTGGCACGTCTTATCATCGCTAGCCTGGGTAATAACAAGGCAGGGCAAAGCAGGGCAAAGTTTATTTATAGAGCATATTTCATACACAGAGGCAGCTCACCGAGCTTTACAAAGATAAAGGCAAACAACAGTGAATAATAGAAAATAAAATGCCATAAAAATGACTGAGAAAAAAGAAAACAAAATAGAAAAAATAAACAAAATGATGATTGAAAAATAAACAAAATAACTCAGCAGTTTACCACTAATGACCCAATGTTCCACGGAGAAGAACAGAGCTCAGACCCACACTGGACCAATCCCCACGCGTTCCAAACAGACCGCACTGGACCAATCCCCACACGTTCCAAACAGACCGCACTGGACCAATCCCCACGCGTTCCAAACAGACCACACTGGACCAATCCCCACGCGTTCCAAACAGACCGCACTGGACCAATCCCCACGCGTTCCAAACAGACCGCATTGGACCAATCCCCACGCGTTCCAAACAGAGGCACACGGTAGTTCAATGTGCTTTACAACAATGAAGGCACAGAACAGCACGTAAAAGACAATCACATGAAAAAAGTAAGTGACTAAAAAAATAAAAAATAGATGATAAAAACAGCAGATTTAAAGTAATAAGATGAAGGAAAAGTTAAGTAAGAAAAGAGAGATGAAAGGAATAGTGGAAATAAAGTAATAAAGTAATAAAGGACTCCAATGAAGTCATTAGTGATCAAAGTTGAAATACCACATGGAGTGTGAATGCAGCAGAGGTTGTGATGTAATGAATGATGGTGAGAGACAGACACATGAGGGAAACAGCTGCAGGCCCCTGGCGCTGAAGCACTGTATCAGCTCTGAGACCACTGCACAGCACTCCTCAGCCTTAACCATCCTCGTGTCGCTAAATTTTAGACCCATCTGATGAAGAAGCCGGGCGGCAGCTGCTGAAGTACCGCATCCACAGACTAACTGAACCATTGTTCTTTGGTACCATTGACCTGTTTACAATACCAGAACCATCCAACACATCTTACCAGGCTCTTTGCAGAAGTGGACACAGCAGGATGGCAAGTCACCTTATTCACTTAAAGCTTTGAACCATAGTTGTGTTGTTTAAGCTGAACCACAGTTGTGTTGTTTAAGCTGAACCATAGTTGTGTTGTTTAACTCAGAGTGCTGTCGCCATGGGAAAGATTGAGAGAGTGCAACTTGCAGCAAATAGCAAACTGGCAGCTAACAAACAGAGAAGGGCCACAAAGCTCAGCAAACAAACAGAGAAGGGCCACAAAGCTCAGTTAACAAACAGAGAAGGGCCACAAAGCTCAGCTAACAAACAGAGAAGGGCCACAAAGCTCAGCTAACAAACAGAGAAGGGCCACAAAGCTCAGCTAACAAACAGAGAAGGGCCACAAAGCTCAGTTAACAAACAGAGAAGGGCCACAAAGCTCAGCAAACAAACAGAGAAGGGCCACAAAGCTCACTGTCAGTTTCATTTTCTCTAGCCCTGTTCAGTTAGTGTTAGCTGCCAGTTTGCTACTCGGTCTATGCACTCAATTTTTTCATTCATTTCAATCTCAGCTTGAAGCATTAGGTTGAGAACGTCTGGCCAAGAGTACAGCATCAGATACAGGATTTCTTTAAAGGACATAAGACATAGCAGTGAGAGATGAATGATATATCAGTATGTATGATGCTATCTGCACATCACATGAAACTGCACAATCTCAAGTTTTCCAATGATGCTAGTTGCAGTGATAAATGGTCACATGTAGCTGTGATAAATGGTCACATGTAGCTGTGATAAATGGTCACTTGTGGCTGTAATAGATGGTTCACAAAAAACTTTTAATCACACTTTTAATCAACTTTTAATTGATGGCCATATTTGTATGAACATGAGCCTAAACCTGTAGGCTAAATGATGACTATTCACTGACTTATTTAGGCTCCCAAGGGAGCTCTGAGAGGAAAGACAGGGGGTTTGAATGAGTCAGATAGCAGGTCCTGATGAATGCTCTATATGCGATAAGAAATGGCATACAGCATTCACACATAAGCAGCCCCGTCAAAGCTAGTGATGTCCCTGCTTCATGCTTTACATTGTAGACCCCTCACAGGCAGAGGGCGCTGTTCTGCAGATACAGCACTGCGGGGGGGAACCCTCGTCTCATGTACGCCCCTGTGAAGGAGGAGGACGAGTGGGATCACCCCAGAATCGTCCGCTACCATGACTTCCTGTCCGAACAGGAAATGGACATGTTAAAAATCATGGCCAAACCTTGGGTAATGTCACCAATTAAATAAAATGTTCAGAAGAAAATGACAAATTCTAATAAATTGCGCAGATGTGTGCAGTAAATGTGAATATTACTGATACTTCTTAAAATCTTAGCTCTCACGATCGAGAGTTCTTGGACATGAAGAAGAGGGGTATGTTTCAGCAAACCGTGTTTCTAAAGAGTAAGTTGGTCTTGCTGTTTTTTCGAAATACTGAAAGACAAAATTTTCTTGAAACATTCTTAAAGCACCAACACTTCTTGCCAATTAGGTTTGGCAGCATGAATGTAAGTTAGATGTGGCAACATGAATGTAAGTCATCAACAAAACCTATTTTTTAGCCAATCACAACATTTGAAGCTCAGCCCACTTTCGACTCAGTGTGCATCTTAAATGAATATCATACTTCTTAGAAAAGTTGCACTTACACGTCCAGTCAGTGCTTCTCTCGTGCACAACAGATACTTTTACTGCAATAATGAGTCATTTCACACATTTTTACCAAATGTTTTATCTACAAATGTTGTCGAATGAAAAGAATAGAATCATATTATGCACTAATGGGGGACTTGACCCTCTAACCTCAGTGCATAATATGTAATATGCATATGTATACATGTGTAAGTCCTCGTACATAAAAGCATCCAGTTAATGAATGAATGAATGAATGAATGAGTGAATGAAGGATGAATGACTGAATGAATGAATCTGTGTGTCTGTCTCAGTGTAGCGTTTAGTGATGCCAGTCCTTCAGTTGCTCGCATCAATCAGAGGATTGCTGACATCACCAAACTGGACATGAGGACAGCTGAAGACATGCAGGTGATACTGTGTGTGCGTGTGTGTATGAATGTGTATGTGCACTTCTGTATGTGTGTGTGTGTCTGAGATATGATTTTGTGTTTAAATGTTCAGGTTGTCAATTATGGAGTAGGGGGGCATTTTGGACCTCACAACGATGCAAATGTGAGTGTAGCAGTTACAGTTTTTGAACATTTCTCCTAGAAACTCTTTTCTAACTTCAACTTTGTGTCTAAAAGATTGATGGTGAAGATGGTGACAGAATTGCTACCATGTTGATCTATGTAAGTGTGTATCATTTTTTGTGGTATTCTTTCTGCTGTTTAAACTAGATTGTAATACAGTGAATTATCTGACTGAGTGAACTGTGAACTGACTAACTCAAATGGTCTGTGGTGTGTGTGTGTGTGTGTGTGTGTGTGTGTGTGTGTGTGTGTGTGTGTGTGTTTAGTTGAGTGATGTGGAAGTGGGTGGAGCCACTGTGTTCCCTGAAGTTGGAGCTGCATTACAGCCAATCAAGGTAAAGAACCTTCACAGACAAATATACTGTGTGTGTGTGTGTGTGTGTGTGTGTGTGTGTGTGTGTTTGTGTGTGTGTGTGCATGTATGTGTGTGTTCCATGATGATGAATAATTCGCCCCAGGAGGTGAATAGTTGTGCTGAACAAGATCTGGAGGAATGAGTGAGCAATGAATGAAGCTTAGCTCAGAACTTATTGTATAAATCAATTTGCAGTTTGGTTTATACTCTTGCAGTTTGGTTTATACTCTTGCAGTTTGGTTTATACTCTTGCAGTTTGTAATTTGACAAAACTTTCGCAGTTTGCTAACTGAATTTGAAGTTCAGGTTGTGGTTTTGGTACAGCCCTTGTGAATACACATGTGGTTTTGGTACAGCCCTTGTGAACACACATGTGGTTTTGGTACAGCCCTTGTGAACACACATGTGGCACCACAGCGAACCAGGTGCCTTTGGCAAGGAGAAATAACACCAGAGCTTCTGTGTAGTTCTGTGTGTTTATTTGACTTGAGTGTGTGTGTGTGTGTGTGTGTGTGTGTGCGCGTGTGTGTGTGCGTGTGTGTGTGTGCGTGTGTGTGTGTGTGCAGGGCTCGGCTGTGCTGTGGTTTAACCTGTTGCAGAATGGAGAGGTGGATGATCTCACCCTACACTCTGGCTGCCCTGTCTTGAGGGGAAACAAATGGGGTACGTTCACTGCACCTCACCAGCTTTAAGGGCACTAGCTTTAAGGACACTAGCTTTAAGGACACTAACAAGAAGAAAGTTACAAGGACAAAATGCAGCAAAACGACAAGTACAAGACACAACAGAGACACTAAACACTAACAACAGTTACAGAGATTAGACACATGTACAAGACACAACAGACACTAACTAAACACTAACAACAGTTGCAGAGGCCAGACAGTACTGCAGATATGTTGACAGAATGAATTAGTAGAGACATAATTGACAGTACGTGAGTATATGCCATGCTGGATTAATGTCGGGCCAGGGTGATGGAAGCTGGATGGTGATGAGGGGGGTGTCAGCGGAGAAGGGTACAATAGTATTTGTTAATTGATGTCTTTTATATGTAGAACAGTAATAATGATTCTAATAATGAAGATCATAATAATAATAATAATGATAATAAATAATCTGGTCACCTGAAGTTACCTGAGAAACGGATGAGCAGAGTGGACACCTGATCAGATTTCCACCTGCACGCCACATTCACCCTACGTAATCATAGATATATGCCTCCACATTCACCCTACGTAATCATAGATATGCCTCCTCATTCACCCTACGTAATCATAGATATATGTCTCCACATTCACCCTACGTAATCATAGATATATGTCTCCACATTCACCCTACGTAATCATAGATATATGTCTCCTCATTCACCCTACGTAATCATAGATATGCCTCCTCATTCACCCTATGTAATCATAGATATGCCTCCTCATTCACCCTATGTAATCATAGATATATGTCTCCACATTCACCCTACGTAATCATAGATATATGTCTCCTCATTCACCCTACGTAATCATAGATATGCCTCCTCTGATATGTATTTGCATTAAAAGGAGCGAGTTGTGCAGTGATATACCTGCAGAGGCATCCACATACACGCCTCCCTTGCCCTAGTCTATCATGCTCTGTGCCTCCTAATGTGTAGTGCGTTTAAAAGAAAGTAAGGCATGTTGCATACTACCAGGAATAGGTAGGTGTGTGTGTGTGTGTGTGTGTGTGTGTGTGTGTGTGTGTGTGCCGGGGGAGGGGGGGGTGTTGAGGGAACCCCGAAACCATGAATACCATCTTCACAGCACCACCAACCGACGCCAGTCCCACCTGACATCCAGCCTGGATTGGGCCGTCCAAGCTGTCCCAGAGGTGCTGTAGGGAAGGGAAAAGTTTACAGGCTCTGTAGAATCGAATCACATTCATCACCACCAGCAGTTATTCGTTTTTCATGGCAGTAGTAGTTGTGCCAGTTGAACCCAGTCCGCTTGACATTGTGGAGGTGCATGACAGTGTTTCTCGGGGGAGAAACCCCAGAACCCCCAGATAAAAAGGAGTGACCCCCAGATGAAGGGAGTAATGTTTTAAACAGCTAGCGATACCCCTGCTGATCCAATTGGTTCTTCTCTCCATCAGTGGCCAACAAATGGATTCATGAACGAGGACAAGAGTTCCGCAGGAGGTGCTCCCTAAATCACTGGGAATGACAGAACACACACATATAGAACACTTCTGTCATCTTGGACCAGAGGACCACAGACACACCCTAACACAGGGAGTCACAAGAACTGTAAAACTGTGACTGTTATTGCTCCAAATGATGACTGATTCAGTTCAGTATGTATTTTACTGAATAATAAAGAGGCATTCAGGTGTTCTCTGGTTCTTATTGTTCTTTTTCAGACGCGCTCAATATGCTAATGCTTTTCTACACTCAAATCACTTTACAACTGCATGTATGACCAGTCTCCAAATCGAGGGGCGCTAGCAGCACGGCATAGACCATGTTCCCTTAGTAACAGAGAGAGAACAGACAAGTGGCTTAGAGGTGCTGCACACTGACATTTTCTTTCATTAATTCATTAATTACTTAATTGTGAATGATAAATGGATTGATAAATATTTATGTTATCAAAAGCATGACATTCTTTAATCTGTAAATCCTGTACACAGCACACATAATTCTACTCAACCACTTAAAATGTCTTAAAAAGACTTTTGTCCATCTTACAAAGTACATCAAATAACACTGCCTTAAATGAGACATTAACAAGCACATCAAATAACACTGCCTTAAAGGAGACATTAACAAGCACATCAAATAACACTGCCTTAAAGGAGACATTAACAAGCACATCAAATAACACTGCCTTAAAGGAGACATTAACAAGCATAAGCACATTGACACATTTCTATCATCCAAGTCCACTCGAACGCTAAAAGGCCAGTGGTCACATGGTCAATGGTGGCAACAAACATTTGTTTGAACGTTCATAAAGCAAGTCAGACACTAAACAGCGACTTCAGACAACACTCCTCAGACAGCACAAGGAATAGTAGGCACGAGGAACAGGAACGTTCATAAAGCGAGTCAGACACTAAGCAGCGACTTCATACAACACTCCTCAGACAGCACAAGGAATAGTAGGCACGAGGAACAGGAACTGAAATATACAAAAAAGGTTGAAATCTACCTTAGTAATTGAGAGAATGAACAGACAAGACGCAAACTGAACACTCTGTCCCACTGCATTTGACCCAACTTCACTGAAAATAAACAGATGATTACATCACGCCCATGGACAGGCCTACTCTTGATTTTGCAATAGATCACGCCATGGACAGGCCTACTCTTGACTTTTGGCCAATAGGAGATGGCCACGCCCATGGACAGGCCTACTCTTGACTTTTGGCCAATAGGAGATGGCCACGTCCATGGACAGGCCAACTCTTGACTTTTGGCCAATAGGAGATGGCCACGCCCATGGACAGGCCTACTCTTGACTTTTGGCCAATAGGAGATGGCCACGCCCATGGACAGGCCTACTCTTGACTTTGGGCCAATAATTCAGAGGAGAGAGAGCAATACAAGCAGAGCAATAAAATCATATATGGATAACACACACAGGAACAGGTTGGCTGGAATCAGTTTTCGTGGAATAACTCAAGAACCGTAGCATCTGCACTGATGAAATTTAAATGGTACCCAGGTCGCATCAAACGACCCGTGTATGTACATGTGTGGAGTAGTGCCACCTATAGACAGAAAAAAATGGCAAAACTGGTCATCCTGAACTATAGTGTCCCGGCAAATAAAATGTTAGTGAAAGATAGGTCTCAATGAGCTGGATCCAACGAGGCCTAAACCTTCCATGTGTGCAGTGCACCACTTATTGACACACAAAAACAGCAATATTTTGGAGTTATTAGCATTAGTGATTTACAGACTCGCTGGGCATAGAGCTCCAATGGGCTTGTGTGTCCTAAGCAATATTGGGCCCCAGGGACAGCTCCTGTGTTGGTGCCCCTGCAAGAACTGTGATACCTTGGCCAACGACATTTTACTGGTACATAGGTCTTAAGGAGACGGATCCAATGAGCCCTCTACCACTCCTGTGTAGTGTAGCACCACCTTTTGACAAATGTGTCAAGTTGGCTGGATTTTTTGGAAGCAAGTTTCTGTCTACAGTTCGGGGATGCTTGGTATACACATAGTCATACTAGGCTCATAGCATGTAAGCTATTTGGGTCTCCGGGGATATCT
>PYXC01001084.1:37500-80000 GCA_015244755.2 Tenualosa ilisha
AACACACACACACACACACACACACACACACACACATAGTGGACACGAGTACTACTCATCTACAGGTATCAAACACACACACACACACACACACACACACACAGACACACACAAACACACACACATAGTGGACATGAGTACAACTCATCTACAGGTAACACACACACACACACATAGTGGACATGAGTGCTACTCATCTACAGGTATCACACACACACACACACACACATAGTGGACACGAGTACTTCTCATCTAAAGGTAACACACACACACACACACATAGTGGACACGAGTACTTCTCATCTACAGGTAACACACACACACACACAGTGGACATGAGTACTACTCGTCTACAGGTATCAAACACACACACACACACACACACATGCATAGTGGACATGAGTACTACTTTTCTACAGGTAACACACACACACACACACATAGTGGACACAAGCACTACTCATCTACAGTTAATGCTCACACACACACACACACTACACTGGACACTGCTCATCTACAGGTAACGCAGACACACACATAGTGGCCATGAGTACTACTCATCTACAGTTAATGCTTACACACACACACACACACACACGCACACACACACACACACAAACATGTTATGTGTTACTGCTGGGAAACTGATGCTCCTCAACAGCTTACACACACTGCCACATGTCCATAGACAGATAGATAGATAGATAGATAGATAGATAGATAGATAGATAGATAGATAGATAGATAGATAGATAGATAGATAGATAGATAGATAGATTGATTGATTGATTGAATGTTTGTACTGTATGTTGCTTTTGAGTACACTTCATCTGTGTACATGCATGTGTACTGTATGTTGCTTTTGAGTACACTTCATCTGTGTACATGCATGTGTACTGTATGTTGCTTTTGAGTTGGCCACAGTGGATCTTGGGAAATTCAGTTTGTCCAAAGCGTGTTTAGGAAAAAGAACTGAGATGTAGAATTTGATACCAGCAATATGAGGACAAAGATCCAAAAAACAAAAAGCAAACTTTTGTTTTAAAATGACTGAAGCTCTGATGTTTTGCTGTCTGTAAGTAGGTGTAGAAGCTCTGATGTTTTGCTGTCTGTAAGTAGGTGTAGAAGCTCTGATGTTTTGCTGTCTGTAAGTAGGTGTAGATGCTCTGATGTTTTGCTGCATGTGGGTTGGTCTAGTGCTCTGATGTTTTGCTGCAGCCCATATATAGATGTATCAATGCAGAGAGAGAGCACTCAGACCCGGGCAGACTGATTGCACCAGTATAACGCAATTATTGCAGATGGAACCATTGGAGATCACTGTAAGCTGTGAGGGTGTTACTGAAGAACTTGTGGTGTCTGCCTGACAGTTGTTTGGGCCTTGATACTAAGTGGCAGAATGTCCCTGGTTAGGAGCAGCAGCAGATCTCTCTCTCTCTCTTTCTCTCTATCTCTCTCTCTCTTATACACACACACACACACACACACACACACACACAGAGAGAGAGACACACATGCATGCAGTGCTCCAGTGTGAGTTTTGGGGCTTAGCTGGTTTTTAGAAACAGACATACACACACTGCTGCAGTCTGGGTTTTGGGTTTGGGTGCTGAACTGGCTTTTGGAAACACAAACACACACACTGTCTCAGTGGTGTGGAGACATTTCCTGTACACAGATACCAGTGTGATGACACATTAAAAAGTCAACTGTAAGATCATATCATTACTGGGAAGTGAAGTGGTTTTATGTGGGGATGTTCCTGTGTGCATGGCCTGCCTGAAGTTCAGTACGCTGTGCTGAACTCAGAGATGTTCCTGCCTGAGGTCCAAAATGCTGTGCTGAACTCAGAGATGTTCCTACCTGAGGTCCAAAATGCTGTGCTGAACTCAGAGATGTTCCTGCCTGAGGTCCAAAATGCTGTGCTGAACTCAGAGATGTTCCTGCCTGAGGTCCAAAATGCTGTGCTGAACTCAGAGATGTTCCTGCCTGAGGTCCAAAATGCTGTGCTGAACTCAGAGATGTTCCTACCTGAGGTCCAAAATGCTGTGCTGAACTCAGAGATGTTCCTGCCTGAGGTCCAAAATGCTGTGCTGAACTCAGAGATGTTCCTGCCTGAGGTCCAAAATGCTGTGCTGAACTCAGAGATGTTCCTGCCTGAGGTCCAAAATGCTGTGCTGAACTCAGATTCTGCTCCATAATCAGCCACCATCACTGGTCACAACACTCGGAACCATTCACCACTGCAGCAGTTTGCCTGGGGATTGCGTGCAGGACAGTTTCACAATATACATGTGACAGGACATGAGCAATGTTACAATTGTTACTATTATATTCACTATTTATTGCACTATTGTTATTATTACGGTAATGAGTGCACGATTGTTATTATTATTATGGTAATTATTGGACTACTGTTGTTATTATGGTGATTATTGGACTATTATTATGGTGATGATTGGACTAGTGTTGTTATTATGGTGATTATTGTCACACTATTACAGTATTACTGTAATCATTGCTGTATGCTTTCGTCTCATAAAAAACTTGGAATTGCTGCATACATTCAAGCACAGTCAAAACTCAGGGTAGACAGACATGGGGTGAGTGGGCTCTGTGTCTGTGTACTAAGGCCTGGTGAGTGGGCTCTGTGTCTGTGTACTAAGGCCTGGTGATCATCCCTACACTTTGTTTTAAGGGCTGAAAAGCACTTCCCCTCTGCCTTCAAAGTACTGGGACACGCGACCCCAACACCTGAACGCCTGAACCGAGTGGAAGTGGTAGAAAAGGGACAAGGCCCAAGACTTGAATGTGGAAATGCAAAACAAATACCTAAATAAATCAAATCTCATAGAAATATTGCTGAATCAGCATAGATAAGAGAAGTCAACAGAAGAGATTGACATAATCAATACTAGTTTGGCTCATCAGTACTAAAGGACATGGTGGCATGGTGGTTATTTTTCTCATTCAACATGTTTTTGAGTGTGTGTGTGTGTGTGCATGTGTGTGTGTCTGTGTGTGTGTGTGTGTGTGTGTGTGTGAATGTTAGATGAGATGGCAAATCTGATCTCCCTTGATAAGAAGCTCATGTCTACATTCCAGAAGTCCACCAGTGAGCGGATGGATTCAGGGTAAGCCCTCTTTTTTCCCTGTTCTTAACACACCCATGGTTTGCTCTCAAAGATCATCCCAATATTCAGACTTGTTGCATCCTGTGTGCTGTGTTTTCCAGTGCTGTGAGGTACCTGGAGGCCGTAGACCCTGGAGGTCATGCTGACCCTGGTGACCCCATCAGGGCCTATAAGCTGATAAGCAGGATGAGGAGGAAGTGGAACATCATGTACACATATTCTCTACAAAACCCATCAGATGGTGATGAGACTCTTTCTTTCTCTCATACACACACACACACACACAATCAGGACACATACACACAGATGTGCATGCACATGATTGATTGATTGATTGATTGATTGATTTAGGCTTTCTGCAGTACTTGGGCATGATAAACGCAAGCCTCCCGGACCAGCGGGAAGCAGACTGGGTAGCACTGGGCCTCCTCAGACTCCAGGAGATCTACAGACTGGAGCCGCAAAACATCATGGGACATGACTCAGCAGGTAACTTCAACTGGAAAGAAGAGCATATCTGTGGTTGCTTTGTTCAGGAGTGAGTCTAGAGTCTATCTGTGGTTGCTGTGTTCAGGAATCTAGTCTATCTTTGGTTGCTGTGTTCAGGAGTCTAGAGTCTATCTGTGGTTGTTGAGTTCAGGAGTCTAAAGTCTATCCGTGGTTTTTGTGTTCAGGAGTGAGTCTAGAGTCTATCTGTGATTGTTGAGTTAAGGAGTCTGGTCTATCTGTGATTGCTGTGTTCAGGAGTCTAGAGACTATCTTTGGTTGCTGTATTCAGGACTGAGTCTAAAGTCTATCTGTGGTTGCTGTGTTCAGGATTGAGTCTAGAGCATATCTGTGGTTGCTGTGTTCAGGAGTCTAGAGCCTATCTGTGGTTGCTGTGTTCAGGAGTCTAGAGCCTATCTGTGTTTTTTGTGCTCAGAAGTCTAGTCTATCTTTGGTTGCTGTGTTCAGGAGTCTAGAGTCTATCTGTGGTTGTTGAGTTCAGGAGTCTAAAGTCTATCTGTGGTTGCTGTGTTCAGAAGTGAGTCTAGAGTCTATCTGTGGTTGCTGTGTTCAGGAGTCTGGTATATCTGTGGTTGCTGTGTTCAGGAGTCTAGAGTCTATCTGTGGTTTTTGTGTTCAGGGCTGAGTCCTGATGAGGCTCATCACGTGGCTTCAGTCGCCTTCCGACATGAGAAGTTCCCCTTGGCTCTTCAGTGGCTGCGGGAGGCACATGGACGGCTGGCGGCTGGACAGGAGCCGTTATTCCGGAGCGTAGAGGAGCTGCGTCAGGATCTCCTGTGGGATCTCCGAAACACTGCCAGAGAGTTAAGACCAGTACCACAGAAGATACTGGATCTCCTGGATAAAGGTATTCTGTGCCACTGACTCAGATTATTTCTAAAACCTGATATTCACTGGATTAAGTTACCTAAGAAACCTGATATTTAACAGATTAAGATAGCCTGGTTAGATAGCAAAGATAACGAAGAGATTTTACATTTACTATAGGTATGGTACAAAAGTCTTTAGTGCCTGTAACAATGTTTTGTCATTGTAAAAATATTTTGTGCTTGTAAAAATTATTTGCACATGTGCAA
This sequence comes from Tenualosa ilisha, assembly GCA_015244755.2. Taxonomy (NCBI): domain Eukaryota; kingdom Metazoa; phylum Chordata; class Actinopteri; order Clupeiformes; family Clupeidae; genus Tenualosa; species Tenualosa ilisha. Next base: position 42,218 of record PYXC01001084.1, read on the forward strand.
ATCCATTGTCATGGCGTAGAAAAAAGGTTTTGTGAGTTTGTGATCATTTTTAGCACACAGCGATTTGCATGTGCATGTCCATTTTCTACAGATACAAAACAGATGAAACAGATTTTAAAGATGCAAAACAGATTTACTCGTACAAAAACAGATTTTCCCTAAATAGCCTAAATCACCACACTGCTTACTGACCGGACAGTCAGCCAATCACCCCGATTCCTTGATTTTCGTAGAAAGAACAAAAGCTACATTAGTTTCAGTGGAGAGAAGTCAACATCACATGAGCGCCTGTGTACTTGTAGTCATTAGAGCTACACAATTTAGCAATGCTGTAACTCACCAACAACACAACATCAACAGCATCTTTCTTTTGTTGAAAAATTATCTAGAAAATTCACATACATCATTGGTACAATTTAAGACTCATGATGACCATGACCACAAAATTTCTGTCAGTGAAGGTCATGGACCGACCGGAAGGGGCGGAGACTTAGGCTCCCTATAGGGACTCTGGTTCATATTTTTTTCATGTATAGGGAGCCTAAGTCTCCGCCCCTGTCGGCCGGTGCACTGGACCTGCAAAAAGTGCAAAATGTAGGCCTCTCCTGCACAGTAAGAGGGGTCTCCTTGTGTCCTAAAGAGAGACTGCTGCACAGTAAGAGGGGTCTCCTTGTGTCCTAAAGAGAGACTGCTGCACAGTAAGAGGGGTCTCCTTGTGTCCTAAAGAGAGACAGCTGCACAGTAAGAGGGGTCTCCTTGTGTCTTAAAGAGAGACTGCTGCACAGTAAGAGGGGTCTCCTTGTGTCTTAAAGAGAGACAGCTGCACAGTAAGAGGGGTCTCCTTGTGTCTTAAAGAGAGACAGCTGCACAGTAAGAGGGGTCTCCTTGTGTCTTAAAGAGAGACTGCTGCACAGTAAGAGGGGTCTCCTTGTGTCCTAAAGAGAGACTGCTGACCACTTATGGAGCTTGGCAGGTAGAGGTATAGAGTGTGTATTCTGTTTATGGCAAAGTGTCCAATATAAATCTTGGGGATACTTGCTTTCTGTATTTTAATATTAAATCAATATACTATGTAATAAGAAAATGTAGTCAGACCAGTCTCTACAGGTTAAAGGAGAAAAGTGTGAGTGTTTGCATCTAAAACCAAGTTCAGTCTTTTCTGTAGTGCTCTGTGTTGCTGGTGTGTGGAGCAGAAATGTAGTAAGCAGAAGAGAACACAAGAAAACATTACTCAGTTTACACTGGGACAACACATTCACAAACATGTTCACATTCAGTCATTTCAACTGCCACTTCATTGGGAGGCAGAGGGGCACTACACTTGTGACGCAGAGGGGCACTACACTTGTGAGGCAGAGGGGCACTACACTTGTGAGGCAGAGGGGCACTACACTTGTGAGGCAGAGGGGCACTACACTTGTGAGGCAGAGGGGCACTACACTTGTGAGGCAGAGGGGCACTACACTTGTGACGCAGAGGGGCACTACACTTGTGACGAGACAAACTGTAGTCAGCACTGGATCTTATGAAATTTGGATCCAGCAGAAAAAAACCTACAACTAAAGCAGAGTCATAAAATAAACAAATCGGCAAAAGTATTGCTGTTATGTGTGCTGTTACTTAGCTCTGCTAAATGCACAAATGTAAATGTTAACAGTACAAGTATGGTCTTATCAGTCATAAGTCATCTGCACCACAGTAAGCGCATTTGAATAGACATTTAGCCTAAACATAATTAACACTAGATTGGCAGAACTATACATGCAACGCTCCTCTGTGTCTAGACATACAATGCTCTTCTGTGTCTAGACATACAATGCTCTTCTGTGTCTAGACATACAATGCTCTTCTGGATTGAAGATTCACAAGAAGCTGATTATTTTGATTATATTTATCTGATGTTTCATCCAATCAATTCCTATACCACCATAGTGATTCTGAAATGTATTTATTTTCAATTGAAAGACTAGACTAATGTTTGAGCTGGAAGACTAGACTAATGTTTGAGACTTGTGTTTGAGCTGGAAGACTAGACTAATGTTTGAGCTGGAAGACTAGACTAATGTTTGAGACTTGTGTTTGAGCTGGAAGACTAGACTAATGTTTGAGACTAATGTTTGAGCTGGAAGACTAGACTAATGTTTGAGCTGGAAGACTAGACTAATGTTTGAGACTAATGTTTGAGCTGGAAGACTAGACTAATGTTTGAGACTTGTGTTTGAGCTGGAAGACTAGACTAATGTTTGAGCTGGAAGACTAGACTAATGTTTGAGACTTGTGTTTGAGCTGGAAGACTAGACTAATGTTTGAGACTAATGTTTGAGCTGGAAGACTAGACTAATGTTTGAGCTGGAAGACTAGACTAATGTTTGAGACTAATGTTTGAGCTGGAAGACTAGACTAATGTTTGAGACTTGTGTTTGAGCTGGAAGACTAGACTAATGTTTGAGACTAATGTTTGAGCTGGAAGACTAGACTAATGTTTGAGACTTGTGTTTGAGCTGGAAGACTAGACTAATGTTTGAGCTGGAAGACTAGACTAATGTTTGAGACTAATGTTTGAGCTGGAAGACTAGACTAATGTTTGAGACTTATATTTGAGCTGGAAGACTAGACTAATGTTTGAGCTGGAAGACTAGACTAATGTTTGAGACTAATGTTTGAGCTGGAAGACTAGACTAATGTTTGAGACTAATGTTTGAGCTGGAAGACTAGACTAATGTTTGAGCTGGAAGACTAGACTAATGTTTGAGCTGGAAGACTAGACTAATGTTTGAGACTAATGTTTGAGCTGGAAGACTAGACTAATGTTTGAGCTGGAAGACTAGACTAATGTTTGAGCTGGAAGACTAGACTAATGTTTGAGCTGTGCTCCAATGTCTCTTAGACCCCGTCGACATGGAGGAGGTGGTGGTGCAACTCGGAGAGGAGACTTTTCCCCCATCCACTAATTATGAGACCCTGTGCAGAGAAGGTCACAGAATGGTGCGTAACACACACACGCACACACACACACACACACACACACACACACACACACACACACACACTCAATCCACTCTGCATCTGAAAGACTAAAGCTCCTCTTCTCCACTCCACTGCACTACAGACTCCCCGCAGGCAGAGGGCGCTGTTCTGCAGATACAGCACTGCTGGGGGGAACCCTCGCCTCATGTACGCCCCTGTGAAGGAGGAGGATGAGTGGGATCACCCCAGAATCGTCCGCTACCATGACTTCCTGTCCGAACAGGAAGCGGAAATGTTAAAAATCATAGTCAGACCTGAGGTGGGCCTATTTCTTCCATGGAATCCATGTGACAGGGCCACATTATCACTGTTTCACAGCTCCATAGCAGTGCTGTCACACAGCTGTTCAAAGCACTGAATACATCAGCATGCAGGCACGCACAGACACACACACACACACACACACACACACAGACACACACACACACACACACACACAGACAGACACACACACACAGACACACACACACACACAGACAGACAGACACACACACACACACACACACACACACACACACACACACACACAGACACACACACACACACACACACAGAGACACACACACACACTATACTCAGTCAAATGCAGGATCATATGACATCATATGACATGTAGAATGTGTAAGTTCTTTATCTTATCAATCTATATTACTGATGTGATTATTATTGATTTCATCATCACTGATCTTAGCTCTCAAGATCTCAAGTTACTCAGTATCAGGGAACTGAGCACGTTGATGAAGTCCGCGTCTCTAAAGGGTGAGTTTTCCCTCTATAAACACAGGGGAGAACTAAGTGTCTGTCTCTCTATAAACACAGAGGAGAACTAAGTGTCTGTCTCTCTATAAACACAGAGGAGAACTAAGTGTCTGTCTCTCTATAAACACAGAGGAGAACTAAGTGTCTGTCTCTCTATAAACACAGGGGAGAACTAAGTGTCTGTCTCTCTATAAACACAGGGGAGAACTAAGTGTCTGTCTCTCTATAAACACAGAGGAGAACTAAGTGTCTGTCTCTCTATAAACACAGAGGAGAACTAAGTGTCTGTCTCTCTATAAACACAGAGGAGAACTAAGTGTCTGTCTCTCTATAAACACAGAGGAGAACTAAGTGTCTGTCTCTATATAAACACAGGGGAGAACTAAGTGTCTGTCTCTCTATAAACACAGGGGAGAACTAAGTGTCTGTCTCTCTATAAACACAGGGGAGAACTAAGTGTCTGTCTCTCTATAAACACAGAGGAGAACTAAGTGTCTGTCTCTCTATAAACACAGGGGAGAACTAAGTGTCTGTCTCTCTATAAACACAGAGGAGAACTAAGTGTCTGTCTCTCTATAAACACAGAGGAGAACTAAGTGTCTGTCTCTCTATAAACACAGAGGAGAACTAAGTGTCTGTCTCTATAAACACAGAGGAGAACTAAGTGTCTGTCTGTGTATGAGCTTAGCCACAGACTGTACAAAAAGGGCTTAGAGAGGACACTGGGATTCACACTCAGTCTTTGTCAGTGTTTTAACCAATCAGAGATCTCGATGTGTCTCAGGATGTGGCTTGTTGACGATGACTATCCATTGCTCACTCGCATCACTCAAAGGATGGATGATGTCACTACTCTGAACATGGGAACATCAGAGAATCTGCAGGTGTGTGTGTATGTGTGTGTGTTTAGGGTTTCTGATTTCTGCTGCTAACTGCGCTGAATTGAATGCTTTCTGTTACAGGTTGCCAATTATGGAATCGGTGGCCATTTTGGAGAGCACTACGATACAGTGGTGTGTGACACAGATCAGTGTTGTTATCCTGTTCTAGTGATGTTTAACACAGATCAGTGTTACTATCCTGTTCTAGTGATGTGTCACACAGTTCAGTGTTGTTATCCTGTTCTAGTGATGTGTAACACAGATTAGAGTTACTATCCTGTTCTAGTGATGTGTAACACAGATCCGAGTCGCTATCCTGTTCTAGTGATGTGTAACACAGATCAGAGTTGCTATTCTTTTCTAGTGATGTGTAACACGGATCAGTGTTACTATCCTGTTCTAGTGATGTGTAACACAGATCAGAGTTACTATCCTGTTCTAGTGATGTGTAACACAGGTCAGAGTTACTATCCTGTTCTAGTGATGTGTAACACAGGTCAGAGTTGTTATCCTGTTCTAGTGACATGTAACACAGATCAGTGTTACTATCCTGTTCTATCCAGTCCTTGAGCATCTCTGTTGGAGAAGATGCTGTTTTTGACTCCTGACTCTTTGTGCTTAAAGGTGGTGGATGAGTACGGGGGGAGGATAGCAACCATACTGGTCTATGTGAGTATTTGGGCATCACGGGCAAACTGTGTTAGATTACAGCTGTGATGTGTGTTACTGTTTGTGGTGTGCGTATGTGTTTGTGTGTGTGTGTGAGAGAGACACACAGACTGTCTGTCAAGCTCAAACGCATTTCACAATAACCTGGAGGAATTCATGTGGGTCTGAATTAAGTGCACAGGCTCAACTGAGGGAGCAGGGGAAGTGGCTATGACACTGGAACTGAGGGAGCAGGGGGAGTGGCTATGACACTGGAACTGAGGGAGCAGGGGGAGTGGCTATGACACTGGAACTGAGGGAGCAGGGGGAGTGGCTATGACACTGGAACTGAAAGCTAAAGCTGTTAAAAGTGAAATGATGGATTATGTGTGATGTATGAGTAGGAGATACGTGACTATGTGTGAGTATGAGATACGTGACTATGTGTGATGTATGATATACGTGAGTATGTGTGATGTATGAGATACGTGACTATGTGTGATGTATGAGTATGATATACATGAGTATGTGTGATGTATGAGATACGTGACTATGTGTGATGTATGAGATATGTGACTATGTGTGATGTATGAGATACGTGACTATGTGTGATGTATGAGATACGTGACTATGTGTGATGTATGAGATACGTGACTATGTGTGATGTATGAGATACGTGACTATGTGTGAGTATGAGATACGTGACTATGTGTGATGTATGAGTATGAGATACGTGACTATGTGTGATGTATGAGATACGTGACTATGTGTGATGTATGAGATACGTGACTATGTGTGAGTATGAGATACGTGACTATGTGTGATGTATGAGTATGAGATACGTGACTATGTGTGATGTATGAGATACGTGACTATGTGTGATGTATGAGATATGTGATTATGTGTGATGCACGAGTATGAGATATGTGACTATGTGTGATGTATGAGATATGTGATTATGTGTGATGCACGAGTATAAGATACGTGATTATGTGTGATGTATGAGTTTGAGATACGTGACTATGTGTGATGTATGAGTATAAGATATGTGATTATGTGTGATGTACGAGTATGAGATACGTGATTATGTGTGATGTATGAGATACGTGATTATGTGTGATGTACGAGTATGAGATACGTGATTATGTGTGATGTATGAGATACGTGATTATGTGTGATGTACGAGTATAAGATATGCGATTATGTGTGATGTATGAGATATGTGATTATGTGTGATGTATGAGTATGAGATATGTGACTATGTGTGATGTATGAGATACGTGATTATGTGTGATGTACGAGTATGAGATACGTGATTATGTGTGATGTACGAGTATAAGATATGCGATTATGTGTGATGTATGAGATATGTGATTATGTGTGATGTATGAGATATGTGATTATGTGTGATGTATGAGTATGAGATACGTGATTATATATGATGTATGAGTATAATATATGTGGCCATTAATCTGATGGGTTTTAGGCCTATAGTTTTGTGCGCTAACTATATGGTCAAATAGTTGCAGGCATATGCAGGAGCCTAGCTTTCTGGCACTTTCGAAATCGTGTTATGTGAGCCTATCTAATTGTGACATGATTTGAATCCCATCAACCCCATTCAGCTCTGTTGCATGCGTACTGCTCTAGGACAGCACTGGTAACCTATATGTAGATGTGGTATCACATGCTGATGCACTGCTAACTAATCTCAGGCAAATGGTCAAATTCTGTTATCAGCTGATTTTGTAAACAGCTAGTTTGTCCACAATCAATTGTGTTTTGGGATCAATTTTATCGGTGGGTTGTTTTAACAGTGACATCATATCCTGGGGTCAACTACACCTGCACTCATAATGTACCAAGACATATGTGTCTGTGAAGCAAACCTGTGGAGTTATTGTAGCATTATCATAACTTTGCAAACAGCTGCCACCACTTCTGCCTAGTCAGAGGCAGAGGGGCACTACACTTGTGACGCAGAGGGGCACTACACTTGTGACGAGACAAACTGTAGTCAGCACTGGATCTTATGAAATTTGGATCCAGCAGAAAAAAACCTACAACTAAAGCAGAGTCATAAAATAAACAAATCGGCAAAAGTATTGCTGTTATGTGTGCTGTTACTTAGCTCTGCTAAATGCACAAATGTAAATGTTAACAGTACAAGTATGGTCTTATCAGTCATAAGTCATCTGCACCACAGTAAGCGCATTTGAATAGACATTTAGCCTAAACATAATTAACACTAGATTGGCAGAACTATACATGCAACGCTCCTCTGTGTCTAGACATACAATGCTCTTCTGTGTCTAGACATACAATGCTCTTCTGTGTCTAGACATACAATGCTCTTCTGGATTGAAGATTCACAAGAAGCTGATTATTTTGATTATATTTATCTGATGTTTCATCCAATCAATTCCTATACCACCATAGTGATTCTGAAATGTATTTATTTTCAATTGAAAGACTAGACTAATGTTTGAGCTGGAAGACTAGACTAATGTTTGAGACTTGTGTTTGAGCTGGAAGACTAGACTAATGTTTGAGCTGGAAGACTAGACTAATGTTTGAGACTTGTGTTTGAGCTGGAAGACTAGACTAATGTTTGAGACTAATGTTTGAGCTGGAAGACTAGACTAATGTTTGAGCTGGAAGACTAGACTAATGTTTGAGACTAATGTTTGAGCTGGAAGACTAGACTAATGTTTGAGACTTGTGTTTGAGCTGGAAGACTAGACTAATGTTTGAGCTGGAAGACTAGACTAATGTTTGAGACTTGTGTTTGAGCTGGAAGACTAGACTAATGTTTGAGACTAATGTTTGAGCTGGAAGACTAGACTAATGTTTGAGCTGGAAGACTAGACTAATGTTTGAGACTAATGTTTGAGCTGGAAGACTAGACTAATGTTTGAGACTTGTGTTTGAGCTGGAAGACTAGACTAATGTTTGAGACTAATGTTTGAGCTGGAAGACTAGACTAATGTTTGAGACTTGTGTTTGAGCTGGAAGACTAGACTAATGTTTGAGCTGGAAGACTAGACTAATGTTTGAGACTAATGTTTGAGCTGGAAGACTAGACTAATGTTTGAGACTTATATTTGAGCTGGAAGACTAGACTAATGTTTGAGCTGGAAGACTAGACTAATGTTTGAGACTAATGTTTGAGCTGGAAGACTAGACTAATGTTTGAGACTAATGTTTGAGCTGGAAGACTAGACTAATGTTTGAGCTGGAAGACTAGACTAATGTTTGAGCTGGAAGACTAGACTAATGTTTGAGACTTGTGTTTGAGCTGGAAGACTAGACTAATGTTTGAGCTGGAAGACTAGACTAATGTTTGAGCTGGAAGACTAGACTAATGTTTGAGCTGTGCTCCAATGTCTCTTAGACCCCGTCGACATGGAGGAGGTGGTGGTGCAACTCGGAGAGGAGACTTTTCCCCCATCCACTAATTATGAGACCCTGTGCAGAGAAGGTCACAGAATGGTGCGTAACACACACACGCACACACACACACACACACACACACACACACACACACACACACACACTCAATCCACTCTGCATCTGAAAGACTAAAGCTCCTCTTCTCCACTCCACTGCACTACAGACTCCCCGCAGGCAGAGGGCGCTGTTCTGCAGATACAGCACTGCTGGGGGGAACCCTCGCCTCATGTACGCCCCTGTGAAGGAGGAGGATGAGTGGGATCACCCCAGAATCGTCCGCTACCATGACTTCCTGTCCGAACAGGAAGCGGACATGTTAAAAATCATAGCCAGACCTGAGGTGGGCCTATTTCTTCCATGGAATCCATGTGACAGGGCCACATTATCACTGTTTCACAGCTCCATAGCAGTGCTGTCACACAGCTGTTCAAAGCACTGAATACATCAGCATGCAGGCACGCACAGACACACACACACACACACACACACACACAGACACACACACACACACACACACACAGACAGACACACACACACAGACACACACACACACACAGACAGACAGACACACACACACACACACACACACACACACATTCTATCACACGTTCTATCCAGTCCTTGAGCATCTCTGTTGGAGAAGATGCTGTTTTTGACTCCTGACTCTTTGTGCTTAAAGGTGGTGGATGAGTACGGGGGGAGGATAGCAACCATACTGGTCTATGTGAGTATTTGGGCATCACGGGCAAACTGTGTTAGATTACAGCTGTGATGTGTGTTACTGTTTGTGGTGTGCGTATGTGTTTGTGTGTGTGTGTGAGAGAGACACACAGACTGTCTGTCAAGCTCAAACGCATTTCACAATAACCTGGAGGAATTCATGTGGGTCTGAATTAAGTGCACAGGCTCAACTGAGGGAGCAGGGGAAGTGGCTATGACACTGGAACTGAGGGAGCAGGGGGAGTGGCTATGACACTGGAACTGAGGGAGCAGGGGGAGTGGCTATGACACTGGAACTGAGGGAGCAGGGGGAGTGGCTATGACACTGGAACTGAGGGAGCAGGGGGAGTGGCTATGACACTGGAACTGAGGGAGCAGGGGGAGTGGCTATGACACTGGAACTGAAAGCTAAAGCTGTTAAAAGTGAAATGATGGATTATGTGTGATGTATGAGTAGGAGATACGTGACTATGTGTGAGTATGAGATACGTGACTATGTGTGATGTATGATATACGTGAGTATGTGTGATGTATGAGATACGTGACTATGTGTGATGTATGAGTATGATATACATGAGTATGTGTGATGTATGAGATACGTGACTATGTGTGATGTATGAGATATGTGACTATGTGTGATGTATGAGATACGTGACTATGTGTGATGTATGAGATACGTGACTATGTGTGATGTATGAGATACGTGACTATGTGTGATGTATGAGATACGTGACTATGTGTGAGTATGAGATACGTGACTATGTGTGATGTATGAGTATGAGATACGTGACTATGTGTGATGTATGAGATACGTGACTATGTGTGATGTATGAGATACGTGACTATGTGTGAGTATGAGATACGTGACTATGTGTGATGTATGAGTATGAGATACGTGACTATGTGTGATGTATGAGATACGTGACTATGTGTGATGTATGAGATATGTGATTATGTGTGATGCACGAGTATGAGATATGTGACTATGTGTGATGTATGAGATATGTGATTATGTGTGATGCACGAGTATAAGATACGTGATTATGTGTGATGTATGAGTTTGAGATACGTGACTATGTGTGATGTATGAGTATAAGATATGTGATTATGTGTGATGTACGAGTATGAGATACGTGATTATGTGTGATGTATGAGATACGTGATTATGTGTGATGTACGAGTATGAGATACGTGATTATGTGTGATGTATGAGATACGTGATTATGTGTGATGTACGAGTATAAGATATGCGATTATGTGTGATGTATGAGATATGTGATTATGTGTGATGTATGAGTATGAGATATGTGACTATGTGTGATGTATGAGATACGTGATTATGTGTGATGTACGAGTATGAGATACGTGATTATGTGTGATGTACGAGTATAAGATATGCGATTATGTGTGATGTATGAGATATGTGATTATGTGTGATGTATGAGATATGTGATTATGTGTGATGTATGAGATATGTGATTATGTGTGATGTATGAGTATGAGATACGTGATTATATATGATGTATAAGTATAATATATGTGGCCATTAATCTGATGGGTTTTAGGCCTATAGTTTTGTGCGCTAACTATATGGTCAAATAGTTGCAGGCATATGCAGGAGCCTAGCTTTCTGGCACTTTCGAAATCGTGTTATGTGAGCCTATCTAATTGTGACATGATTTGAATCCCATCAACCCCATTCAGCTCTGTTGCATGCGTACTGCTCTAGGACAGCACTGGTAACCTATATGTAGATGTGGTATCACATGCTGATGCACTGCTAACTAATCTCAGGCAAATGGTCAAATTCTGTTATCAGCTGATTTTGTAAACAGCTAGTTTGTCCACAATCAATTGTGTTTTGGGATCAATTTTATCGGTGGGTTGTTTTAACAGTGACATCATATCCTGGGGTCAACTACACCTGCACTCATAATGTACCAAGACATATGTGTCTGTGAAGCAAACCTGTGGAGTTATTGTAGCATTATCATAACTTTGCAAACAGCTGCCACCACTTCTGCCTAGTCAGTTTTATCAAGAGTTAACAACAAGTGTTTAGAAAGCTGTTCTCCTCACCGCACCAACAGTCACTCCCTCATCTCCTCTCCCCCTCCACCCTGCTCTCCGTGTGCTCACCAGAGCCGACACCACCACCACCACAGGCTGTCTGAAGAAGGCCCTTCGGTATACACCCCCTGAATTTGCCACTGCAAGCATCTGATTGAAGGGCCCGTTTATTTTTTTGTGCAATTTCTGTGCACTGTGCCGCTTGTGTTCAATATCTTACTCGTCTAAGATGCGGACATCACACACCACACGGAGCCCGTGTGTTTGGGCCGGCCCAGGAGAGTGTCAATAAAGAAAATGATCAAGGCCACATATTTAATGGTCTGGTCAGAGAAAAAATGCTGACTTTGTAAAAATGAGGCTATTACTGAGGTGAAGGGGGATGTTTATGGCTAGATAGCCATATATTATGAAGGAAAATGAATGGGTCGCTGATCCATGGCTATGGACAAACAGACCAAAGAAAATGGTGCGTGGTGGAATATCAGCCCAAATACAACGTCGGCACGGGATGCCAGATGGCCAGTTCCTCCTTAAGTGTGTGTATGTGTGACATCAGCTGACTGTTCTGAGTCAGTGATCATTGTAAGTGGTGTGTGGGCGATAGTAGTGTAACTAGGAACCTGGCTAGCATGATCGTAGCCTGAAAATTGTGGGTTCAAATCCCGGCTGCCACTCAATCTTAAGTAACTGATAAACTTAACCCTGAAGTTTGCGTTTGCTAAATGCATAAATGTAAATGTTAATGTGTGTGTGTGTGTTTAGTTGAGTGGCTAAATGCATAAATGTAAATGTTAATGTGTGTGTGTGTGTTTAGTTGAGTGGCTAAATGCATAAACGTTAATGTGTGTGTGTGTGTTTAGTTGAGTGGCTAAATGCATAAATGTAAATGTTAATGTGTGTGTGTGTGTTTAGTTGAGTGGCTAAATGCATAAATGTAAATGTTAATGTGTGTGTGTGTGTTTAGTTGAGTGGCTAAATGCATAAATGTAAATGTTAATGTGTGTGTGTGTGTTTATTTGAGTGGCTAAATGCATAAATGTAAATGTTAATGTGTGTGTTTAGTTGAGTGGGTAAATGCATAAATGTAAATGTTAATGTGTGTGTGTGTTTAGTTGAGTGGCTAAATGCATAAATGTAAATGTTATTGTGTGTGTGTGTGTTTAGTTGAGTGGCTAAATGCATAAATGTAAATGTTAATGTGTGTGTGTGTGTTTAGTTGAGTGGCTAAATGCATAAATGTAAATGTTAATGTGTGTGTGTGTATTTAGTTGAGTGATGTGGAAGTGGGTGGAGCCACTGTGTTCCCTGAAGTTGGAGCTGCATTACAGCCAATCAAGGTAAAGAACCTTCACAGACAAATATACTGTGTGTGTGTGTGTGTGTGTGTGTACTGGATCTGTGTCATAGTCACAGGGGGTGAATACACATCAAAGATTTCAAGTGTTTGTCTATGTACTTACTTTTTTACCATTTTTGTATGTGTGTGTGTGTGTGTGTGTGTGTTTGTGTGTGTGTATGTGTGTGTGTGCAGGGCTCAGCTGTGCTGTGGTTTAACCTGTTGCAGAATGGAGAGGTGGATGATCTCACTCTTCACTCTGGCTGCCCCGTCTTCAGGGGTAATAAATGGGGTACGTTCAATACGCCGCTGATTTATGGGGAATATATGGGTGCGTTCAATACGCCGCTGATTTATGAACAGTATCCGCCGGTGTCAGGGCTACACAGGGCAAAGACAGACGGATGTTTTGTGTTGAAGTTCACAGAGTGTCCCATGTTTCAACAAACATTAAAGGTGCAGTCAGTGATCCCAGTCCCAATTCTATCTCTAAGACAGCCACCGCTGGTCTTTCTAAGGCAGCAATGCAGAGTTGTCTTGAGAGCAGTGATCCGGCACGCTAACACTGCCATCAGCTGCATTTCCACACTAACACAGAGGAGCAGAGGAGCACTGCAGACAGTACAGCACTAATACAGAGTAGTACTACAGACAGAGCACAGACACTAACACAGAGTAGCACTACAGACACAGAGTAGTACTACAGACAGAGCACAGACACTAACACAGAGTAGCACTACAGACACAGAGTAGTACTACAGACAGAGCACAGACACTAACACAGAGTAGCACTACAGACACAGAGTAGCACTACAGACACAGAATAGTACTACAGACAGAGCACAGACACTAACACAGAGTAGCACTACAGACACAGAGTAGCACTACAGACACAGAATAGTACTACAGACACAGAGTAGTACTACAGACACAGAATAGTACTACAGACACAGAGTAGTACTACAGACACAGAATAGTACTACAGACACAGAGTAGCACTACAGACAGAGCACAGGCACTATCACAGAGTAGCACTACAGACACAGAGTAGTACTACAGACAGAGCACAGACACTATCACAGAGTAGCACTACAGACACAGAGTAGTACTACAGACAGAGCACAGACACTATCACAGAGTAGCACTACAGACACAGATGCTATTTTAATTCTACTGCTATTACTGCTTGTGTTTGGGATTGTTCTTAACTCAAAACAACACTATATACTAGGGTTAAATTATATGAAATTATATGTTTTACTGGTTTCTAATCTGCTGTGCCAGTCTGCCAGTGTGAGATTACATGTTTTACTGGTTACTAATCTGCTGTGCCAGTCTGCCAGTGTGAGATTACATGTTTTACTGGTTACTAATCTGCTGTGCCAGTCTGCCAGTGTGAGATTACATGTTTTACTGGTTACTAATCTGCTGTGCCAGTCTGCCAGTGTGAGATTACATGTTTTACTGGTTACTAATCTGCCAGTGTGAGATCTGACAATCTGTCTGTTTGTTTCTTCTGTCCATCAGTGGCCAACAAATGGGTTCATGAACGAGGACAAGAGTTCCGCAGGAGGTGCTCCCTAAATCACTGGGAATGACAGAACACACACACAGTAACACATAACATGCCATGCACTCACACGAACACACACATGCATGCACACTGACAAATTTACACACACACACAGCTGCCCACCCAACTCCACCCTACACACGCACGCACACACAAACATACTACACTACCCAACACACACACACACACACATACACAAGCATACTCTACTACCCTCCACACACGCCCCCATACACACACACACACACACACACACACACACACACACATCCATAACCATACTCCACTAGCTATCACACTCACACAAAAAAACATACTCCACTACTCAACACACACACATCCATAATCACACTCCACTACTCAACACACACACACACACACACACACACACGCACACATAATCATACTCCACTACCCAACACACACACACACACACACACACACACACACACACAAAAACCATATTCCACTACCCAACACAAACACACACACATCGCAAAACCATACTCCACAACCCAACACACACTCACCCATAACCATACCCCACTACTCAACACACACACTCCAAAACCATACCCCACTACCCAACACACACACACACACCCAAAAGATCCCCCACAAATAAATCTTGGTTGTTCGCTCAGGTATTTGACAAACATTTCTCTGGATCTAACATTGGCTGTGCTCTCGTGTCTCACACACGCAACTGACAATCTCACACACTCTCACGTCACACATCTTTTCTTACGCAAACTTTTCAACTTCGCCCATGTAGCCCATAATAATATGGAGGAATTCCTGTTCACATTTTGTAGGTCTACACGTGGTCTCACACACACAACCTCACACACTTTTGTAGGTCTACACGTGGTCTCACACACACAACCTCACACACTTTTTTATAGGTCTACACGTGGTCTCACACACACACAACCTCACACCCTTTTTTATAGGTCTACACGTGGTCTCACACACACACACAACCTCACACACTTTTGTAGGTCTACACGTGGTCTCACACACATAACCTCACACACTTTTGTAGGTCTACACGTGGTCTCACACACATAACCTCACACACTTTTGTAGGTCTACACGTGGTCTCACACACACAACCTCACACACTTTTTTATAGGTCTACACGTGGTCTCACACACACACAACCTCACACACTTTTGTAGGTCTACATGTGGTCTCACACACACACAACCTCACATACTTTTGTAGGTCTACACGTGGTCTCACACACAACAACCTAACACACTTTTGTAGGTCTACACGTGGTCTCACACACATAACCTCACACACTTTTGTAGGTCTACACGTGGTCTCACACACATAACCTCACACACTTTTGTAGGTCTACACGTGGTCTCACACACATAACCTCACACACTTTTGTAGGTCTACACGTGGTCTCACACACATAACCTCACACAGCACTCCTCTGGGCCCCTCCCCCTCTCAGGTGTTCGCAAGTTCAAATGTGTGCAAGTCAATAGGTGTATTCAGGATCAAAATCCGTCTGTCTGTGTCTGTCTGTGTCTGGCTGTGTCTGTCTGTGTCTGGCTGTGTCTGT
Source organism: Tenualosa ilisha (assembly GCA_015244755.2). Lineage (NCBI taxonomy): Eukaryota > Metazoa > Chordata > Actinopteri > Clupeiformes > Clupeidae > Tenualosa > Tenualosa ilisha. The sequence goes on from PYXC01001084.1 coordinate 58,267, forward strand.
CTGTGTCTGGCTGTGTCTGTCTGTGTCTGTCTGCTTCTGTCTGTGTCTGTCTGTGTCTGTCTGTGTCTGTGTCTGTCTGTGTCTGTCTGTGTCTGTCTGTGTCTGTCTGTGTCTGTGTCTGTCTGTGTCTGTCTGTGTCTGGCTGCACACGTCAAGATTTGTGGGAGTGACAGCAGAAAAAAACACGATGGGCAACTTGGACAACTCATCTGCAGCCACACTAGACGTGAACAGAGACGTGAGGGCATGGAGATATCAGCCACACTAGATGTGAACAGAGACGTGAGGGCATGGAGATATCAGCCACACTAGACGTGAACAGAGACGTGAGGGCATGGAGATATCAGCCACACTAGACGTGAACAGAGACGTGAGGGCATGGAGATATCAAGTTGTTTTGCGCTGAAAACCGTTAGAATCCCCTCGTTTAACCATTAAATTAGCATGATGACTAGCGAGATGGCTGTCTGCTTTAAAGCAAGCCGTGCTCTGCTGTCTGTGTGATGCTGTGCTGTTCACGGCCATTTATTCTTTTTCTCTCTCTCCAACACACACAGACAAGCACACACACACAGTGTTTCCAGTCCAAATAAAAGATATGGCCATCAGTCTGAAATATGGGCACAGGGGATTTGCCCTCTCGTGACCATATTGGACACACTGCTGCCCTGTGGGTAGTTTGAACCTTAGAAGGCAACTTCTTCGCCCCCTAGTGGTGTGTTTGCATTTAGAGAGTTCTGTCTGTCTGTGGCCAAGCTGGGAGTCAGGACTGCTGCTTCTGTCAGTGGGAATAAAGAATCTACACACACACACACACACACACACACAAAGACTCTGTGGAACTAGTGAAACTATATGCACAAACACTACACAACTAATGAAACATAGACACAAACATAAATACAACTAACACCCATTTTATACATGTTTAACTTCAATGGTTTCAAATACAATGAGTTTTATATTTTAGATTTGTATTTTATACATGTTTACAGTGGAGTTGATGTAGAGAAATATTTAATTTTTATTTACATCAGAAATGACAGCCATTCCTTCATTCTTTAAATAGTAGAATAATAATAACAGGTGTCTGTTACACGTGCCTCCAACTATGACTTTAATATAAATATAAGTGTCAAAGCTCAATGGACTCTTCTAGCCTACCATGTTTGTGTGTCTAACTGTGTGTGTGTGTGAGAGAGAGAGAGAAAAAGAGAGTCCTCGTCCTCTTCTCCTGTTCTCTGGAGCTTCTGTTCCCCTCTCTCCTCCTCTCCTCTGCTCTCTCTCCTCCTCTCACTCCTCTCTCTCACTTCTCCTCTCTCCTCTCTCTCTCTCTCTCTCTCTCTCTCTCTCCTCTTCTTCTTTCTCCTCTCTGACTTCCTTATTCCTCTTCCCCACTTTCTCTTTCGCTCCTCTTCCTTCACACCTCCCTCTATCTCACACCTTGTCCCTCACTCCCCCCCTTGTTTCTCTCACTCCTCCTCTTCTCCTTCTCTTGCTCCCTCACTCCTCCTCTCCTCTCCTCTCTCTCCTTCGTTCTTCTTCTCCACCTTTCTCGCTCTCCAGCACAAGTCTGTGGGTGTGTAACTCTGGAAGGGTTTTGGTTGGCCAGCCACTCAGGGCCTGGGTAAAGCTGAGGGCACTGTTGACTGGCAGCAGGCCTGAGAGCTCTGATAGGCTGGAGCAGGTGGGAGGTGGGGCAGAGAGAAAAGGGAAGTGCCCACTGATTGGATGATGAAAGGTGAATGGGAGGGACTTGGGGAAGCAGTAGGGCAGTAGAAGTGGATGAGATGGAGATGATAAACCTGAAACACACACACACACACACACACACACACACACACAAAGTGTTATGATGCTTGTGAAGCCAGAGAGTGGATGAACAATGACAGATGCAGTGAGAGGGGTTGTCATAGCAATGGAAGGGGCGTGGTCTTACCCCTATCCAGAGAGGCCCCGCCTCCAAAAAGAGACGCTCCTCCCTCAGAGGAGAAGAAAGGAAGAGAGAGGGGAGGAGGAGAGCCCTGAAGCATCTGAAAGAGAGAGAGAGAGAGAGAGAGGGGAATGAAATAGGGAGAGAGAGAGAGGAATGAAAGTGGGAGAGAGAGAGAGAGGGGTAAGAGGGAGAGAGGAATGAAAGAGGGAGAGAGAGAGGAATGAAAGAGGTAGAGAGAAATAGAGAAAGAGGGGTAAGAGAGAGAGAGAGGGGTTAGAGAGCGAGAGAGAGAGAGAGGAATGAAAGAGGGAGAGAGAGGGGGAAAGGAAGAGAGAGGGGAGATCATTGGAACAGTTTACAGATATACAAAGCTGACACTGAACAGTTTTTGTATATTCACACACACACACACACACACACACACATTTACATTTAGGCATTTAGCAGACACTTTTATCCAAAGCGACTTACAAAAAGAGGATAACATTCAAGCTACAACACAATAAAGAAACTAACAAAGAGTGAATATTGCTAACACAGAACTGCACTATTTTGAGTTGAAAGTGCAATAGTGTAATAAAAAGTGCAGTATAAAAGAGAAATTAAGTGTAAGTTGTTAAGTGCATTCTCAAAGTTTACGCCAGGAGATATTCTTGGTCTCCCTCTCTTTGTGCTCTGAACACACTCACACACAAAGACCAGCTAACATGGCATGAAGCTGATCACTAACTGACCAGGAAGAGTATGTATTTGTATACACTCACACACACAGATCAGCTGACATGGTATTGCTGAAGGTGAACTTGTACACACACACACACACACACACACACACACACACACACACTGACCGACTGGCATGGGGTGAGGCTGGGGTAATTGACCAAGATGAGTTTACTGAAGTTGAACTTGTAGGTGAATCTCTTGCCTTTGGTTTTATGCAGAATCCTCTTGTTGTAATAGTACCTGTGCACACCAAGACACACAACACATAACACAGTGTGTGTGTGTGTGCGTGTATGTGTGTGTGTGTGCATACCTGTATATCTGTGTGTGTGACTCAGCTTGTCCTATCTCATGCATCTGTCTATCTGTCTGTATATGTGTGTGTGTTTGAGTTAGTATGTGTATGCATGTGTGTTTGCGTGTGCTTGTGTATGTGTGTGTGTGTGTGTGTGTATGTACCTGAGTGCTCGGCTCAGCTTGTCGTAGTTCATGTGTGGTTTGCCCTTTCTCTCACCCCACAGCTTGGCCAATCTCTCGGGGTCTCGGATCACAAACTCCCCCCACTCACCACCCCATCCGATGGCCCCACCCCAGCCCCGCCCTCTCCCCGCCCCCCGAGCAGCTCCAACAGGAAGTGCCACAGCTGCACCTGCCGCGAGCCTGGCGACCAGGCCGGCTTGTATGCCCAATCAGGGAACAGCACTGCTAGACAGAAGCGGAGCATGGAGACAGTTAGACCAATCACAGCAGAGTTTGAAGAAGTGCAGTTTCCTGAGAGGGTTGTGCTGTTTTGTCTGTGTCATATTTACACAAGCACACACTGACTAGACAAAGCTGAACACACATACACACACACACACACACACACACACACAGACAAACACACACAACATATCATACACACGCACACACTACACAACTCTGAATGCACACATAGACACACACAAACACACAAACCTGAAAACACACACACAGACACACAAACACACACAAGCATGCACTAACCAGACATACAGGCACTATGTATAGTCTTAAACTCATTAGTTTAGCTAATAGTTAATAGCTCAATGTGTCTCTCTCTCTTTCACACACACACACACACACACACGTATGCATGCACACACACATACATATATACAGAAATACATACACACACGCACACACATATGCACTCACTCTCAAACACACACACTTACCTCGACTCCAGCCTGGAGAGGCGATGGGTGCAATAGGGGAGTTACAGCTGCACTGCATCTGAGAGGAGAAGATGGAGCAGCACCTTCATTAGAGGAGAAGATGGAGCAGCACCTTCATTAGAGGAGAAGATGGAGCAGCACCTTCATTAGAGGAGAAGATGGAGCAGCACCTTCATTAGAGGGCACCCAAACAAATAAGCTGCCATGGGTAGTGGAGCAGCACCTTCATTAGAGGGCACCCAAACAAATAAGCTGCCATGGGTAGCGTCACCCATATGCCACCTCCAGAATGCCACAGAAAATGTCCCATTGATGAGACTAAACTGGCTTGTGTTCTATCACATCCATAATGTGGAATAACCCTGTAACCTCCACCATCATCATCATCTTCATCATCACCAACTGCCTTATCAGCACGGCCTAGACAGCATTTCTGTATTACAGACACATAAACATAAATAACAACAACAACAAACACACACAGTTACATGTTAGTCAGACGTGCCAGAGGAAGCTGTTTTTGTTCAGTAATTCCTGTGCAGTTTGGTTTCTACAGTCATAATAAATCACTTTGAAGAGCAATGCAGTCACAGGTAGATTGAAAACAAAGCTGTGAAAATATATAGAAATCCTTTGAAATCCTTTGAAAATGGACTTGACTGGTTTTGCATGCATCTGAATTCTTCATACAGCCTGGCAGTCCAGTGCAGTCCACCACCCACATAACAACCAACTCATCAGCACCACCCACATAACAACCAACTCATCAGCACCACCCACATAACAACCAACTCATCAGCACCACCCACATAACAACCAACTCATCAGCACCACCCACATAACAACCAACTCATCAGCACCACCCACATAACAACCAACTCATCACACCACCCACATAACAACCAACTCATCACCACCACCCACATAACAACCAACTCATCAGCACCACCCACATAACAACCAACTCATCAGCACCACCCACATAACAACCAACTCATCAGCACCACCCACATAACAACCAACTCATCACCACCACCCACAAAACAACTGATTCATCACCACCACCCACATAACAACTGACTCATCACCGAAAGCATTCAGCCTTGTCCCAGTCCATAGTAATGTGACACGTTCAGTCACAAACTGGTGGAAATCAAACCCAGATAACAGCTGTAATTAATCTGAGCTAAATCTACTTGGCTACTTTAGATTCCACGGTGCTCCATGCATGGAGTGCATTCCATGGAGTTTTTGAACACTAATGTCATCACGATGTCATTTCTTTCATAAAACACTGAGTGGTCTTCCCACAGTGAGACAGACCTCGGCTGTAAACTTGCAAAAAGTAGCCTGTAGTTGTAGTTTTTTACATTAGCCCAATATTAACGGTTTAAGAAACACACAATAACATCAGATCCTAATTATAATTCATTTACCTTGTACAGCAGTAACGTCCTGTAAGTCGCCTCATTTCTGTCCACTTCCCCCGTTCAGCACAGCGCTGCTGAGAGAGGGTCACGCCACCCAGACATAAAGACTCTACTGCGCCACCCAGACATAAAGACTCTACTGCGCCACCCAGACATAAAGACTCTACTGCGCCACCCAGACATAAAGACTCTACTGCGCCACCCAGACATAAAGACTCTACTGCGCCGGCGGCTCTCTGCTATGCTCACTACTGTGCCTCTAAGTGGGTCTCAAAAACTTCTTAGCGCTGTTTCGTTCGTTCTACACACTTGCAGAAACATCAGTGAGTGCCGTTCTAATGAATGTCTGTGGCCTGCGTCTGTGTCCTTGCCAGACCACCTTACCTTAACTGTGATCCTCCGAGCAGCGACTGGACACTTGGAGAGAGCGAGACGGATTCAAAAAACAGATTAGCTACGGATCCACTCCGTCATCATCCGCATCCTCCGAATCCCCCCCCCCCCCGTCCCCTTGTAGATACACACACTCTGAATCATCCCTCCTCTCTCTCTCTCTCTCTCTCTCTCTCTCTCTCTCTCTGTCTCTCTTGTAGATACACACACATTTATAAAAAAGAAAACTGGAGCAAACATTTGGGAGCTGCAGTTTAAAGATCATGTGGGACATTTGGAGGTGGGGGAGTAAAAATGTAAACTGTCTAGTCTATCCTAGGCAGTCTCAGGATTCAAGACAGAACACACACACACACACACACACACACACACACACACACACACATCTCTGGTGTGATAGCTGACACCGGAGGCTTTTAATTCCAGTGTAAACACAAATCCAACCCCAGACAGCCATTAATATTTGATGCCTCAAATTGAGTTGAACACTGCTGTGCTTTCAGTTGAGGTGGCCACAGGGGTCAAACACACACACGCACACACACACACTCACTGACATACACACACACACACACACACACGTACGCACTGACCCACACACACAACACACATACGCCCACACACACTCTGACACACACACGTACACGCTTTGACACATACACACACATGCACTGAAAAACACACACACACATGCACTGACACACTCTGATACACACACACGTACTGACATACACAAAAACACACATACACACACACATACACACATGCACACACACACACACAAACTGAAGCACACATACACACACATGCCCACACACGCACACACACACACTGACAGTCTGACACACACACATGCACACTCTGACACACACATACACACACACAGATACTCACAAGTGTGTGTGTGATGGACAACAGGACTATTTGACATCACTGTTGGAGGAGGTGGTTTTTAGGTGCATTCTGACTGACTTAGGACCAGATCCTTTGACACAGGTGCACACACTATGTGCATGAAGGAGGTCTATGTGTGTTAGTGTGTTATGATAGTGTAAGCATGCATCTATGAGTGTGTATGTGTGTGTGTGTGTGTGTGTGTCTGTGTGTGCGTGAATGAGTGAAAGAACTGTTTATCTTGCAGTTGATGGAACAGGAGATAATCTGCTTCTTACCTCCAGACTCCTCTGTGTGTGTGTATGTGTGTGTGTGTGTGTGTGTGTGTGTGTGATTGTGTGTGAAATGAACATGGCCCAATCCCCACATCTCCACTTTGTGTCTGTGTGAGTGTGCGTGTGTGTGTGAAAATGTATCTATGTGTGTATCCCTTCCTCTTCATTCTGACTGAAAGTGTGTGTGTGTGTGTGTGTATGTGTGTGTGGGTCATGCTGTGGGTCTTAGGGGTCGAATCCTGTTATGGATAATCAGGATGAGGCTTTACTTTCTGTTTGTCCTTCTTCTGTAATCACAAAGCCTCCACTTAGACCTACACCCTCTGTGTGTGTGTGTGTGTCTGTGTGTGTGTGTGTGTGTGTGTGTGTCATGACTCTACTATGTTCCTCGTGTGGCTGTGTTGAAGAGATGAAGAGGACATGCAGGTAGCAAATCTATCTATCTATCTATCTATCTATCTATCTATCTATCTATCTATCTATCTATATGAGTATGTGTGTGATAGCATGGTGTGTGTGTGGTGGTCAGGCCTGCATGTCTGTGTGTTTGTGTGTGTGTGTGTGTGTGTGTGTGTGTGGGTGTGTGTGCGTATGTGTGTGTGTGTGTGTGTGTGTGTGTGTGTGTGTGTGTGTGTGTGTGTGTGTGTGTTAATCAGGATGAGATTGGGCTGTGGGTTAGCGCATCGATGCCACTGCAAAAGCCCTCAGAGCCAAATCCTGTTAATCACAGAGGGTTACTGCAATAACCTTGTCCCTCCATCCCTTCCTGCTGACATACACACACACACACACACACACACACACACACACACACACACATACTCTGTACACACCCACATACCATGTACACACCCACACATCTTAAAATCTCCTCCGACTCCCTAAGGTGCTGTCCATCTCTCCCCTACCCATCACCAGTCACTGGGCCCTGTCTGCCCCATCAGTAGTGTGGAGCACCACTGGTTTGGAGGGACAACATGGTCTCTATGGTGCAACATTCACAAAGGTTTGTCTCATGTTACTTCAGTAATCATGGGTGTATTTTGAGTTGAACACCAAATGAACCAATGACATCTCCCATTGTCTTTAACACATAGGAGTGCAGAAGCCTTGGCTGGGTGATATGTTACCATTCGAAACGCACCTCCACAGATGCAGATGCGTTTAATGAAATGATTTTGAAACTTCAGACTCACACGCATGACTGTAGCATGCACAATGACCCTGAATGAGTCAGTACATGTTGAACTTGTCAGATAACCCTGAATGATTCAGTACATTTCAGCACAAATGAAATGCACAAAATTGTCCTTGTTAAATAGCTGACCCTGTTAAAGGGGAACTACCCGGGATCAGAAGACGACCTTCCCTCCTTTCACACTCTTGTCTTAGTCACAACAGCACAGTGCTTGATATGGTCCATTATTTTTTAATTAGTGTTTAAGGTGAACAATATCACTGTTGTTAGGTACTGTTAAAGGTGAACATTATCACTGTTGTTAGGTACTGTTAAAGGTGAACATTATCACTGTTGTTAGGTACTGTTCAAGGTGAGATTATTACTGTTGTTAAAGGTGAACACTGTCTTTCTCTCTACTTTCTTCATCCCTTTTTCTATCAGCCTCTCTCTCCATCTTACAGTCTTCTCTCTTTCTCTCATTCACCCCCCTCCATCCCATTCTATTCCCCCATCTCTCTCTCCTTCCCTCCCTCCATCATCTCTCTCTCTCTTTCCCTCCCTCTCTTCATCTCTGGGGGTTTTGTGGTTTCTAAAAGCCTTGTGTTCCTCCTTCCCTTCTTTTTGCCCTGGAAACTAATACATCCGCGGGAAACACTGCACCGCAAATGGAGTGTGTGTGTGTCTGTGTGTGTGTGTGAGAGAGAGAGAGCGACAGTGTATGGGAGTGTATATGTGAGTCTGTGTTTGTGTGTGTGTGTGTGTGTATGACAGAACAAGAATGAGTGGGAGTGTATATGTGTGAGTCTGTGTGTGTGTGTGTGTGTGTATGACAGAATAAGAGTGTATAAGAGTATATATGAGTGCATGTGTGTGCTTATGACAGAGCTAGAGAGGGAATATGTGAGTGTGTGTGTGTTTGTAAGAGGTGAGAGGATTGGAACCAGGTCAAAGAAGAACTCTTTGCTCTCCACAATGGCCATATGAAGATGTGTGTGTGTGAGCAGGAGAAAATGAGAGAAAGCCTTTAGTTGTCCGTATCTGTAGATATGCAGACACACAGAGCTCTCTCCGACACCCCAGCAGACCTCCATCCAAAACAAAGACCCTGTGGATAATGCAGTCCAAAACAAAGACCCTGTGGATAATGCAGTCCAAAACAAAGACCCTGTGGATAATGCAATCCAAAACAAAGACCCTGTGGATAATGCAGTCCAAAACAAAGACCCTGTGGATAATGCAGTCCAAAACAAAGACCCTGTGGATAATGCAGTCCAAAACAAAGACCCTGTGGATAACACAGTCCAAAACAAAGACCCTGTGGATAATGCAATCCAAAACAAAGACCCTGTGGATAATGCAGTCCAAAACAAAGACCCTGTGGATAATGCAGTCCAAAACAAAGACCCTGTGGATAATGCAATCCAAAACAAAGACCCTGTGGATAATGCAGTCCAAAACAAAGACCCTGTGGATAACACAGTCCAAAACAAAGACCCTGTGGATAATGCAATCCCGTGAAACTGTTTAGGATAAAGTGGAAGGATTTCCTGATTGGACTGTGCCTACATTTTGAAATCAGTGCATTGTTAGCAAGTAGAGCTTTGCAGCTACAGATGAGAGCAGTTCATATGCTACAGTGTGTCAGTTCAAATGCTACAGTGTGTCAGTTCATATGTTACAGTGTGTCAGTTCATATGCTACAGTGTGTCAGTTCATATGCTACAGTGTGTCAGTTCAAATGCTACAGTGTGTCAGTTCATATGCTACAGTGTGTCAGTTCATATACTACAGTGTGTCAGTTCATATACTACAGTGTGTCAGTTCATATACTACAGTGTGTCAGTTCATATGCTACAGTGTGTCAGTTCATATACTACAGTGTGTCAGTTCATATGCTACAGTGTGTCAGTTCAAATGCTACAGTGTGTCAGTTCATATGCTACAGTGTGTCAGTTCATATACTACAGTGTGTCAGTTCATATGCTACAGTGTGTCAGTTCATATACTACAGTGTGTCAGTTCATATACTACAGTGTGTCAGTTCATATACTACAGTGTGTCAGTTCATATGCTACAGTGTGTCAGTTCATATACTACAGTGTGTCAGTTCATATACTACAGTGTGTCAGTTCATATACTACAGTGTGTCAGTTCATATACTACAGTGTGTCAGTTCATATACTACAGTGTGTCAGTTCAAATGCTACAGTGTGTCAGTTCAAATGCTACAGTGTGTTTTCCTGCTGCAATGATGAGTTTTTTGAGATGTGTCTCAACTGTGTCTCTTTATCAGCAACACTCACTAAATGAGCAAAACAAAGCCAAATGTTTTTTGAATCACTGTACTGGCTTGTGGTACCAGGTCCTGGTGGTGTGTGCTGATGCTCCATACACAGACATATGGTAGTGTGTGTGTGGGTGTGTGTGCTGGTAAAAAGTAAACTGCTACATCGGTACAACTGCTTGGCTCCATAGTGGTGTCTGTGTGTGTGTGTGTGTGTGTGTGCGTGTGTGTGCTCGTAAAAGGTGAACTGCTCCATTGGTCCAACTGCCTGGCTCCAGAGTGGTTTCTGTGTGTGTGTATGTGTGTGTGCGCTGGTAAAAGGTAAACTGCTTCATAAGTCTGACTGTGTGACTCCATAGTAGTTTGTGTGTGTGTGTGTGTGTGTGTGTGTGTGTGTGTGTGTGTGTGTGTGTGTGTGTGTGTGTGTGTGTGTGCTGGTAAAAGATAAACTGCTCCATCAGTCTGACTGTGTGACTCCATAGTAGTTTGTGTGTGTGTGTGTGTGTGTGTGTGTGTGTGTGTGCTGGTAAAAGATAAACTGCTCCATCAGTCTGACTGTGTGACTCCATAGTAGTTTGTGTGTGTGTGTGTGTGTGTGTGTGTGTGTGTGTGTGTGTGTGTGTGTGTGTGCTGGTATAACAGAATAATGAGACCTTCAGACAAAACAAGCGTGTGTGTGTGTGTGTATTGAAGAGAGATGTGTGTGTGTGTGTGTGTGTGCTGAAGAGAGAGATGTGTGTGTGAGAGTGTGTGTGTTGAAGAGAGAGATGTGTGTGTGAGAGTGTGTGTGTGTGTGCTGAAGAGAGAGATGTGTGTGAGAGTGTGTGTGTGTTGAAGAGAGAGGTGTGTGTGAGAGCGTGTGTGTATGTTGAAGAGAGAGGTGTGTGTGAGAGTGTGTGTGTGTTGAAGACAGAAATTTGTGTGAGAGTGTGTGTGTGCTGAAGAGAGAGGTGTGTGTGAGAGTGTGTGTGTGCTGAGGAGAGAGATTTGTGTGAGAGTGTGTGTGTGCTGTAGAGAGAGGTATGTGTGAGAGTGTGTGTGTATGTTGAAGAGAGAGAGGTGTGTGTGAGAGTGTGTGTGTGTGTTGAAGAGAGAGGTGTGTGTGAGAGTGTGTGTGTGTGTTGGAAAATTACATATGATGTGCAAACTGTGCCGTGTGAGAGTTTGTGTTTCTAAAGCCAAAAAGTAGAGTAGCCACTTTTTAAAAGTCAAACCTACAGCGTAAACCTGGAAAACCTAAAACCTGGCCAGGCCACTGACTCACATCAGGCAGATACCAGCCCTAAAACCTGGCCAGGCCACTGACTCACATCAGGCAGATACCAGCCCTAAAACCTGGCCAGGCCACTGACTCACATCAGGCAGATACCAGCCCTAAAACCTGGCCAGGCCACTGACTCACATCAGGCAGATACCAGCCCTAAAACCTGGCCAGGCCACTGACTCACATCAGGCAGATACCAGCCCTAAAACCTGGCCAGGCCACTGACTCACATCAGGCAGATACCAGCCCTAAAACCTGGCCAGGCCACTGACTCACATCAGGCAGATACCAGCCCTAAAACCTGGCCAGGCCACTGACTCACATCAGGCAGATACCAGCCCTAAAACCTGGCCAGGCCACTGACTCACATCAGGCGATACCAGCCCTAAACCTGCCAGCCACTGACTCACATCAGGCAGATACCAGCCCTAAAACCTGGCCAGGCCACTGACTCACATCAGGCAGATACCAGCCCTAAAACCTGGCCAGGCCACTGACTCACATCAGGCAGATACCAGCCCTAAAACCTGGCCAGGCCACTGACTCACATCAGGCAGATACCAGCCCTAAAACCTGGCCAGGCCACTGACTCACATCAGGCAGATACCAGCCCTAAAACCTGGCCAGGCCACTGACTCACATCAGGCAGATACCAGCCACAAAAATGGTCATTTTCACAATTCACTCAGTAGACCTAGATGATGATTTTGAGCGCATATTAAAATATCACATAACTTAACAAATCAACATGGCATTCCATTAACTGAATTTCAATAGGCTACATCCTTGGACACTCACACCCATCTCTCTCGTCAGCACACACACACACTCACACACACACACACAAACACACACCACTATGAAGTTACACAGTCGGACCGATGATCCAACAGTATAGGTTAAGTTAGCACTCCCTGAACTGAATTTCTGTAGATTTAAGTATTCTGTTGCCTACCTGCAGTTATGGGACAAAGTACAGTAGCCTAGGCCTACGATAAAATATCAATGTTCAATATAAAGCATGTTTGGATTGGGCTAAATGCAATATAGTGCAACACAGTTTTATACTTGACCAAAATACTGCATAGAAGGAAGCAAATCATCCATATTGTTTTCAATAATTTAGATTTATCTAATAATGTTCCCCTCTGGCTGTACGAATTAACGTCTTAGTGTAGGCCTATTGATCTTAGTGTAGGCCTATTGATCTTAGTGTAGGCCTATTGATCTTAGTGTAGGCCTATTGAAGTTTACTTCCAGCATCCCTCAATGTAGGCCTATTGAAGTTCATCCCTCAATGTAGGCCTATTGAAGTTCATCCCTCAATGTAGGCCTATTGAAGTTTATCCCTCAATGTAGGCCTATTGAAGTTCATCCCTCAGTGTAGGCCTATTGAAGTTCATCCCTCAATGTAGGCCTATTGAAGTTCATCCCTCAATGTAGGCCTATTGAAGTTCATCCCATTAGTGTAGGCCTATTGAAGTTCATCCCTCAATGTAGGCCTATTGAAGTTCATCCCTCAATGTAGGCCTATTGAAGTTCATCCCATTAGTGTAGGCCTATTGAAGTTCATCCCTCAGTGTAGGCCTATTGAAGTTCATCCCATTAGTGTAGGCCTATTGAAGTTCATCCCTCAGTGTAGGCCTATTGAAGTTCATCCCTCAGTGTAGGCCTATTGAAGTTCATCCCTCAATGTAGGCCTATTGAAGTTCATCCCTCAATGTAGGCCTATTGAAGTTCATCCCTCAGTGTAGGCCTATTGAAGTTCATGCAAATGGTGACCTAGCGACTTCATTAATTACACGAGGTGCTCATTCCACCTCACCACACCAGACACACATTCTGTGCTCTTGTTTTGAGAAGTGAGCGAGCACACACTCCACAACCTTCTGGTTTTGAGAAGTTTGATGCGTCTGAATTATGCTGAAGTATGCTAAGAATAAAACAACAGAGGACATGACGCTGGTGTCCTCAATTGTAGTTACGGCCACGAGTGTGTGTGTGTGTGTTCAAGAGAACGATATATGCGAGTGTGTGTGTGTGAGTGATGTAATAAAAGAACGACACTGACACCTGAGAGTAATAATTCTTGCAATTTATATAATCTCATTCTCATCATCTATCCTCCTCCTTCCCACACACACTCAGAGGAGCTGCTGTCTGCTCTTCAGATCTCAGCATGAACATGATCAATATACAACAGGAATCAATAAACACGATTGATTGACTCAAATAATCATAAATAAGGACATGGAGTCTCAAGGATTCACTACACCTGTAACACAGTATCAGTCAAGCACAGAGCACGGACCTTGTGTGTGTGTGTGTGTGTGTCAGATCAGATCAGAGTTTGTAAAAGTCTTAGTTAGTTAGTAGGTAGCTGCTAATGCCTTGTGAATGCCACATGTGAAATAAACATCATTTCCTGTCTTTTGTTCCTCCACAGGAAGAGAAGAGACAGAGAGAGAAAGACCTGATGCAGTGTGTGTGTGTTTGTGTGTGTGTGTGAAAGACCTTATGCAGCCATCATCTAGTGTTCAAGTGTGTGTGTGTGTGTGTGTATGTGTGAAAGACCTGATGCAGCCATCATGTAGTGTTCAAGTGTGTGTGTGTGGGTGTGTGTGAAAGACCTTATGCAGCCATCATGTTGTGTTCAAGTGTGTGCGTGTGTGTGTGAGTGAGTGTGAAAGACCTAATGCAGCCATCATGTTGTGTTCAAGTGTGTGTGTGTGTGAGTGAGAGTGTGAAACACCTAATGCAGACATCATGTTGTGTTCAAGTGTGTGTGTGTGAAAGACCTAATGCAGCCATCATGTAGTGTTCAAGAGTGTGTGTGTGTGTGTGAAAGACCCAATGGAGCCATCATGTAGTGTTCAAGTGTGTGTGTGTGTGTGTGTGAAAGACCTAATGCAGCCATCATGTAGTGTTCAAGTGTGTGTGTGTGTGTGTGAAAGACCTAATGCAGCCATCATGTAGTGTTCAAGTGTGTGTGTGTGTGTCTGTGAAAGCCTAATCCATCTTTTCACACACAAGTGTGTGTGTGTGTATGTGTGTGTGTGTGTGTGTGTGTATGGGTGAGACTTACTGTGTGTATGGAAAGGGACAGGTTTTACTGTACTTTTTGCTCTGGCAACTGTGTGAGTGTTTGTGTGTGTGTGTGTGGGGGGGGGGGGATCTGGGTTGATAAAGGTGTGCGAAGCTGACTGCTTCATATGTGTGCATTAAGACAGAGCAAGTGTGTGTGTGTGTGTGTGAAAGAGAGTAATAGTTAATAGTTATAAGTTGATAACTGTGTGCAAAGCTGACTGCTTTATGTGTGTGCATTAAGACAGAGCATGAAGAGTATGTGTGTGTGTGTGTGTGTGTGTGTGTGTGTGTGTGAGTGTCCTATGAGTGTGAAGTGTGTGAGGAGCAAATAACTGTGTGTTTGTCTTCACGTGTGCATTTACACTTTGGACTTCCATTCTAATTGAGTTGTCTTTATTGGAAATGGGGAGAGATCATTTGTGTGTGTGTGTGTGTGTGTGTGTGTGTGTGTGTGTGTATGTGTGCGACTAGTGCCTTCTAATGGACTATTGATGCAGATGTCTGCTCCGCAGGTCCTCTCTCTCTCTCTCTCTCTCTCTCTCTCTCTCTCTCTCTCTCTCTCTCTCCTTTAAGGCTTCAGGACTGCTTTGGTCAGCAGCATATCTCTAACAGTTGTAGTGATGTCACCAGGACCTCCAGCCAATCAGAGCTCTGTGGATGAATGACAACCCACCAGGCCCCTCCTCTGTCAGAGTAACCAGTGTTAACGCCAGTAGCCTTCTGTGAAGAGAAAGGCCATGGTCCTCTGGAGTGTGTGTGTGTGTGTGTGTGTGTGTGTGTGTGTGTGTGTGTTGGGAGAGAGAACATTACATGGTCACAGTGTAAATCTGCAACAAAAGCGGAGAAGAACACGCACACAGAGCATGTAACTGAGTCATGTATCAATGTGTGTGTGTGTGTGTGTGTGTGTGTGTTGTGATGTTGCTTTATGGTTTTGTTCCATCAGATAAGGGTGGTGGGGTGGGTAGTATGAGTTCTGCGGGACAGTAAAAGAAGGGGAACGTCATTAGAACCTTATTGAGGAAACCCTACTGAAATGACCTGAAGACGTCTTCCTCTGGAGAACCTCCTCATCGCCGTGGCAACCACACACTGCCTTTGTGTGCCGTGTGTCAGAGGGGATGGGAGGAAAAGAGAGGAGGAAAAAAAAACCTTTTGTCTATCTCTCTCTCTGTCTATCCCTCTATCCCACCATTTATTTTTCTCTCTCTCTCCCCTCTCTCCATGCTAGTCTCTATCCTCCCATCATCTCTGCCTCCCTCTCCCCCATTCCTCTCCCCCCCTTGCGTGTAAGTGTATGTGTGTGTCTCTGTGTATATGTGTGTGTGTGTGTGTCTCTGTGCATATGTGTGTGTGTGTGTGTGTGTGTGTGTATGTGTGTGTGTCTCTGTGTATATGTGTGTGTGTGTGTGTGTGTGTGTGTGTATGTGTGTGTGTGTGTGTGTGTGTGTGTGTGTGTGTCTATGTGAGGTTCTGGAGGGGCTGGCTAACGCGCAGACATGCCCAGTAGAGCCCTCGGCCCATAGTCAGCAGCACCAGCAGCAGCAGCACCGCCCACGAGGCGTAGATCCCACGGTACTCACGAGCCTGCACCCACGTCCCCGCCTGCCAAGCACACACACACACACACACACACACACACACACACACACACACACACACACACAAAAAATATCACCTGTCAAACACTGCACTCTCATACACACTTTTGCAACACCCTACACACTAAACCCTACGCCCAAACCCCAGTCTTGAAGGGTTCAGGGTTTGGGATTCAGACACTCATTCACTATGTAGTGTTTACTAGGAGTGGATTCTAGTGCAGACTCAGTGTTAGACTAGTGGACTAGTACTCATCCTCTCACTAGTAGTACGCACTCCTCTCTTCAGTAGATAATTCTGAGTAGAATGTACTTGTGCACTCATTCTCTGAGTAGTGTGCACTCATTCTCTGAGTAGTGTGCACTTATTCTCTGAGTAGTGTGCACTCACTATCAATCCAGCAGTTGAGATGCTGAAGAGCAAGCACAGCAGGAAACACCACAGACTCCGCCTCCTGGGGTACCTCTGGCCAATCGAGGAGCTGCAAAGACAGGAAGAGGAAAGAGCAACATAATTGCTAAGAGGGAAATCGAGATGGAGTTCCACTCAGAGCTAGAAGCAGAGAGACACACACGCTCAGAGTTAGAAGCAGAGACACACACACACACTCAGAGTTAGAAGCAGAGAGAGACACACACACACTCAGAGTTAGAAGCAGAGACACACACACACACTCAGAGTTAGAAGCAGAGAGAGACACACACACTCAGAGTTAGAAGCAGAGAGAGACACACACACACTCAGAGTTAGAAGAAGAGACACACACACACTCAGAGCTAGAAGCAGAGACACACACAGACTCAGAGTTAGAAGCAGAGAGACACACACACACTCAGAGTTAGAAGCAGAGAGACACACACACTCAGAGTTAGAAGCAGAGACACCACACACACACTCAGTTAAAAGCAGAGAGAGACACACACACACTCAGAGTTAGAAGCAGAGACACACACACACTCAAGAGTTAGAAGCAGAGAGAGACACACACACTCAGAGTTAGAAGCAGAGAGAGACACACACATTCAGAGTTAGAAGCAGAGAGAGACACACACACTCAGAGTTAGAAGCAGAGACACACACACCCACTCAGAGTTAGAAACAGAGAGAGACACACACACTCAGAGTTAGAAGCAGAGACACACACACCCACTCAGAGTTAGAAACAGAGACACAAACACACTCAAGAGTTAGAAACCGAGAGAGACCCACACACTCAGAGTTAGAGGCAGAGACACACACACACTCAAGAGTTAAGAAACCTCAGAGTTAGAGGCAGAGACACACACACACTCAGAGTTAGAAACAGAGAGAGACCCACACACTTAGAGTTAGAGGCAGAGACACACACATTCAGAGGTTAGAAGCAGAGACACAAACACACTCAAGAGTTACAAGCAGAGAGAGACCCACACACTCATAGTTAGAAGCAGAGAGAGAAACACACACACACTAAGAGTTAGAAACAGAGAGACACACACACACTCAGAGTTAGTAACAGAGAGAGACACACACACTCAGGATTAGAAGCAGAGAGAGACAAATACACTCAGGGTCAGAGGCACAGAGAGAGACACACACTCTCAGAAGTAGAAGAAGAGAAAGAGAGAGACACACACACACTCAAAGTTAGAAGCAGAGAGAGACAACAGAGAGACACACACACACTCAGAGGCAGAGAGACAGACACACTTAGGGTTAGAAGCAGAGACATACACTTTTCTGCAGTGTGGGCATCGGGCCAGCGTCCGGTCTGTGAACTCTGTCCACTGCAAGAGGAGGAGCAGACAGGTCAGTGGCTGTACAACATCTCTAGTCTCCTGCTACTGCTAACATGCTAATAACAGAGACACATGTAGGAGCAGACAGGTCAGTGGCTGTACAACATCTCTAGCCTCCTGCTACTGCTAACATGCTAATAACAGAGACACATGTAGGAGCAGACAGGTCAGTGGCTGTACAACATCTCTAGCCTCCTGCTACTGCTAACATGCTAACAACAGAGACACTTAGGAGGAGACAGGTCAGTGGCTGTACAACATCTCTAGCCTCCTGCTACTGCTAACATGCTAACAACAGAGACACTTAGGAGGAGACACATCACTTAAAAGAAATTGTATTGTGGACGTTCGTAACGCAAAGATGGTGCAGTTGAGAAACTGGAAGTCCTGCTCTGCAGTGAAAGTAACCAATCGCATTGCTGGACACGGTATGACTGCCAGCAAACCTTTTGTTTACTATCCAAGTCACCATGGTGATAGCCATGCTGCAAATGTTGGCGCAGGTGTAGTGAGCACATTGCTGTTTTAAATAATGTCTTTTTCACCCTTATTTGAGCAATCTACAGGTTGATTTGGCCATCGTTTAATTCAGACTTAAACAAGGATTTGCACGTTACACTTTTTAAGTCAGTACGCCGATCTGGAGGTTTGGATATCTCCCCATTCATCTCCATAGAGCCTGGATACTGGAAAGTGGGGAGTTTCTGATGTCAGAGGGTCTATCACTCTTGATTGACCAATGAGTCATGAGTGTTGTAGCCCCTCAGACATTAGAAACTCCCAACTTCCCAGTATCCCATTAACGCATTATAATAGCATGTGAGCAGAAAGCGCTAAGGAAATAGCATGCAAGCAGAAAGTGTACTTGAAAATGATCAGAGTGATGTAGCACTGAGATCATGGTTGGGAAGAAGAGGGTGGCAATGATGAAGACCATTATATTGAAACCAATTCTGATGGTGGTGAAGTGTAGCAATGAGACCGACTGTGTTGGATGATGATGGTGGCGATGGGGGTGGTGATGGAGGTGAGGTGATAAAGAGTCCTACCAGGAAGGTGTTGTTGCAGTGACCACAGGACACACGAGCACCTGCTGGCTGAGGGTCCGGACTGGCTGGACCCGGGTGAACTGGGCCCAAGTTAATTATCCTCTTACTGCAACACACACACGCAAGACAACAACAGTTTTATTGTTTCACTGCAAGAGACTGTTTGATTAATACATACAAATACACACACACACACACACACACACACACACACACACACACACACACACACACACACACACACACACACACAGAGAGAGAGATTTGTTCAGACTGTTCCCTGAGTCAGTCATGCAAAGCAACAGATTCCTGGACAGCAGTCCAGGAAAAGACCCATTCTCATTGGTTAAAGACCCATTCTGATTGGTTAAAGACCCATTATCATTGGTTAAAGACCCATTCTGATTGGTTATCTGATTGGTAAAGGCCATTATCATTGGTTAAGACCCATTCTGATTGGTTAAAGACCCATTCTGATTGGTTAAAGACCCATTCTGATTGGTTAAAGGCCCATTCTGATTGGTTAAACGCACAGCTAACTAATGCAGTAACATTCCTATTTGGAATGAAAGTCCACAAACCCAACACACACACACACACACTTTAGAAGCACAAAGGAAACAGATGCACCACTGAGAGAAATACACCTCAGAGCCGAAAGAATTCACACGCATAAACACAGGCACACACACACGCACACACACGCACACACACACACACACCTACCATTAGGTGGTTATGGTGTGCCTGTTAGATAATGTCAGGACTGTGACAGGGCCCTTCCCTCATCACCCACGGGAACCCCTCTCCCAGATGCACCATGCAGACAGGCATGCTGGGAGGACGGTTGCTGGGAAACAGCCAAGTAAGCTGCTGCACCACACCCTAACTAACTCCCATGCGTATACACACACACGCACGCACGCACGCACGCATGCACACACACACGCACACACAAAGCACACACACTTGCGCACACACACACACACACTTGCGCACACACACACACACACACACGCACACACACAAAGCACACACACTTGCGCACACACACACACACACACACACACACACACAAAGCACACACACACACAAACACACACACACACAAACACACACACACACACAAAGCACACACACACACACACACACACACAAAGCACACACACACACACACACACACACAGTTCCACGCATCTGGTCTCAAGCGTTTTTACAGTGGTTGTAATGGCGCCGCTTCTCTGACTGGGTTACAGAGCAACTACAGTAACTGACCAATCACAGTTAACTATCCATCATTTACAGCAGACACTGACCAATCCCAGTTAAGTACACATCACATTTACAGCAGACACTGACCAATCCCAGTCAAGAATACAGTAGTACAACCAAGCAGGACACTTTAAGCCTGGACAGGCAGATCAGGCAGGCCAGCCCTGTGGTTGGCATGGAGCTGGACAACCTGGACACAATGTCTGAAAAAAGACATTAAACAAGCTGCTGTCCATCTTGGATCATCCCTGCATTCCCCCATCATCCAACAGAGAAGCCTGTCCGCAGCAGACTACTGCTCCCTAACTGCAGCACAGACAGAGTTAGGCTGCTATAGCCAAGTGCCACCACAAAACCTTCATGTGTCATGTCGTACAACTCTCTTTCTCTCTGTTACCCTCTCCCTCAATATGTATATATATATATATTTATATACATATATGTATGCCCAAATGACACATTTGCTCTCTGATGTGTGAGCCTGGCCTAATTCATTTTCTTCCTCTGTCTGCAATTTTCTCTGCAGAGTGTCATCCCTGCCTCATTCCGGTGGACTCTTCTCTCCCTTTCCATCTGGAGTGGACTGCAACCAACACTACGGGAGGCCCATGTCAGGACCGACTCTCCATCATAGAGGCCCTTCCAGGACGCCCATTTTCTGCATGCCCCCTGGCAGCTGGGTTAGCCCCTTGAGTCGTGGATCTGCCCAAGGTTTCTTCCTAGACTAACTAAACGTAAGGGAGTTTTTTCTTGCCCCTGTTGCTCTTGGGTACTCCTTCTGTGAAGCGCCACGAGACAATACTATTGTAAAAGGCACTGTATAAATAAAACTGAATTGAATTGAACTGAAAAGACTACTTCTCCCTGACTGCAGTACAAACAGATTTAAAAAGACTACTTCTCTCTAACTGCAGTACAGATTTAAAAAGACTACTTCTCTCTAACTGCAGTACAGACAGATTTAAAAAGACTACTTCTCTCTAACTGCAGTACAGACAGATTTAAAAAGACTACTTCTCTCTAACTGCAGTACAGACAGATTTAAAACCTCCTTCATCCCCTGAGCTACTGGCCTCTACAGCACCACCCTAAAGGGGCAGAGGGGGATGGAAGGGTAAAAGTCTAGGAGACAAAGGCTTGAGTACTGTTGGATTACTTTATACTGGACTAAGTGTGCTATATACCCATGCATTACCGTATTATGTAGTAGGTCAGCCATCTAACTTGTAAACAAGCAGCATGGTCATCATACACTCTGGACCAGTCACCTGACAGTGTTCCACTTACCAGTAGGGCTGTAAAAAGGTAATGCATTGTGAGGTCACACACACACACACACACACACACTGCTCCACTCACCAGTAGGTC
>PYXC01001084.1:85000-112500 GCA_015244755.2 Tenualosa ilisha
TCACTATGTGGTTCTGCCTGGCTCAGTGGTGTGTGTGTGGTTCTAATAGTGGCTATGTGGTCACTATGTGGTTCTGCCTGGCTCAGTGGTGTGTGTGTGGTTCTAATAGTGGCTATGTGGTCACTATGTGGTTCTGCCTGGCTCAGTGGTGTGTGTGTGGTTCTAATAGTGGCTATGTGGTCACTATGTGGTTCTGCCTGGCTCAGTGGTGTGTGTGTGGTTCTAATAGTGGCTATGTGGTCACTATGTAATTCTTTCCAGACATGTGTGTGACACAGTAGCGCTTATGGAGATGCAGTCCCCCTTTCTCTCTCTGAGTGTGTGTGTGTGTGTGTGTGTGTGTGTGTGTGTGTGTGTGTGTGTGTGAGACATAGTACTCTCCTCTTCTGTGTGTGTGTGTATGACACAGTGGTGTTGGGGTCTTCTCTTCTCCCTTTGTATGTGTGTGTGTGTTTGTGACACAGTGGTGCTGCAGCCTCCTCTACTCTGTGTGTGTGTGTGTGACCCAGTGGTGCTTATGGCAGAGGCAAGACTGAGTTCCTTCTCTCCATATGTGTGTGTATGTGTGTGTGTGTGTGTGTGTGTGTGTGTGACCCAGTGGTGCTTATTGCGCGGGCAGTACTGAGTTCCTTCTCTCCATATGTGTGTGTGTGTGTGACCCAGTAGTGACTATGGCACTGTCAGGACTGAGTTCACACACACACAGACACTCTAAGAGGCCTAATGCTGATTGCCTAATTGAGCTGGGCAAAGAGGTTTCAGAACAAGAATATTGACCGAGAATTTATGTAAGTGTGTGTGTGTGTGTGTGTACAGAGCTGAAATATGATGTAAATTTGTCTGTAACTGTATATGTGAAGGAGAGAACATAGCTGTGTATCACTGTGTGTGTGTGTGAGAGAAACACTGAGTGTGTCAACTGTCAACTGAGTCCTCAACAGACATAACTGTAGCAGAGTCCCCCAGTAGTGCAGTAGAAGCAAGTAGAGCATTCTTCTCCCCCCCCACCCCCCTCCCCACTTACATCTGGATTAACTGGAAAATAAGATTTGGTCTCGAGTTCTCCTGAAAGGCGCTTTATACTGGCAACAGGAATGCAAAGCTTACTCCTGTCTCAAGACTAGCCTGTGTGAGAACGTAGCCTATTCTTTCTCTCTCTCTCTCTCTCTCTCACACACACAACACACATTCTGTGTGTGTGTGTGTGTGTGTGTGTGTGTGTGTGTGTGTGTGTGTGTGTGTGTGTGTGACACAGTGACAGCCAAAGACATGCCTCATTCGAGCTGTTAAGTTAATAACAACAAACTATAATAGCCAACAGCAGCAAAGATCAAGCTACATAACCTACATCAATTGCAAGTGCAGCATGCAAAATTTCCTCCCATTCCGTATGGAATCAAGAGGTGCCAATGTTTACGTAGGTTCTTATCGCCCGCCTCCGGCGCGCAACCATTGGCCAGAATCTTATCGCGCTGTAGTTCTAGAATAGTAGAATGGTCAAGAGCTGTGTCAATCAAATCAGGTGGTTAGCACAGTGGCCGCAAACATGCTGCTGAGAAACAATCAAATCGTAAAACCACATACATTTGGACACCATGATAAGGCCTACCCATCACCCGGTAATCGGAGGATACAGGATGACCATACTACGAACCTTAGCACGCAACTCTGAATGGTGCGCATTGTGCACACACAACCCAAGGTGGGAAGCGAGACAGCGAGGGCCTGGATTGAGTTGTCATTCCCATAGCACTCCCACGGGCTCGCTAGCTTGCTAACCACAAAACAAACCAGCTAGCTACATCAGCTGTGCCAGGGAAAGGCGAACGTCGTTCAGGTCAGGATGCGCGCCTAGTCATCGCCCACAGCTAGCTATCCGTCATCTTTCAAAAACAACCACCAGGGCGACGTGATCCCACCACGGGTGGCCAAATCGCTAACGAGGCAATTTCTTCATCGCTGCGGTGCTGCTGTGTGCACGCCTGTGACAGCCTGTGCTCGTTGCAGAAGTATCCATCGCTAACTAACCGGCACAGTGGCCACCACCAGCGCAACACCATTTATTCCCGTAAGCTGCTCGGTCTGCAGCTGCACTGCGTTAGCATAGACATTACCCAAGAAATCACGGCGAAGCCCTCCCTTACTGTGAACACACGCACAATGTTAGTTATAGTGATAAGCACTTTTGAATACATTAAGAACGTCACCGATTCGCCCCGGTGAAGCACATCTGACAGCATGGAGAGGACCGATCTCACGTAGATATACTCACTTGGCGGTTTGTTCGGTACGCCATACGGACCTGCTCCCGGAGACACCCCGCCGTTGCCGCTCCCGAGGGCTCCATCACCGAGATCTGATAGCAACGGGGACCGCTCGCCATCCGCCATACCGAAAGCAAGGCGTGGGTGCGCGAGACCGACGCAGGAATATAGACGCACGTATTGTTATGGCCCCAGATCGTGCAGGGAGCGCAACGCATGCGTCACATGGTAACCCGCGCGACGCTGTGGCAACCGCGAGAGCATCAGCTGCCAAGGGCTGGAGTGCGCGCGCGCCAGGCATCAGCCAGCGCCAAACCCTCAGCCTCACAAACAAACCACCCGTTCATCCCTGATTTTTTTTGTGCTGGACTTTTGTTATATCGACAAACAATTTGATGTCAGCTGCACAATATCAACGACACTTGTTAAGTATTTTTTATTAGGATAAAATGTCCATATTTCATAACTTGGATGTACACTGTGGTAGTGTCAGTCTACTCCTGACAGGTTTTTATCACCTGAAACACACACACACTCTAGGTGCTCACACACACACTCTAGGTGCTCAGCAGGTCCACGAACATCAGCAGCGGAGTGGCTTTGCTCTGAAGAGTGCATGATGCACAGGCCTCAGCATCTGTCCCTCCCCATCTCTCTCTCCCTCTCTTTTTCTCCACTCCTCCCCATCTCTCTTTCTCTCTACTCCTCTGTCTAAATCTTTCTCTCTACTTCTCTCGGCCCACAACCCCTCATCCCCTCCACCCTGCCCCAAAGTCTTCTCCTTTCCATTGTTCTCTCGCTCTCGCTCATTCTTTCTGTCTACTCCTCTCTGTCTATGTCTCTCTCTCAATCTCCCCTCATGTCTCTCTCTTCCACCGGTGTGTGTGTGTGTGTGTCAGTCTCAGGCCAGGTTTATGCAGTCCATGGGTCGATGCATGAGCAGGGAGATCTCCAGCTCCTGTCTTTCAGTGATGAAGCAAGCTTTTCCCTCGTGAGGCTGCACTGGCTGGGGAAGATGCAGGCCCAACTTACTGCAGGTTAGTGGGGGGGTGGAGGTGGAGATGGAGAGAGAGAGAGAGAGAGAGAGAGAGAGAGATGGCAGGAGAAGTTTGTTGATGAGTAAAGTAACTATTAGTGATTTATTGTCACTTTAAATAGCAGACAGCATGGCTGAGTGACTACAGGTGTGAGTAAATTCAGATGTTTGGTTTGTGTGTGTGTGTGTGTGTGTGTGTGAGAGAGATCTTACAACTTTGGGGTCCGTAGGTCCAGGAATTTCTCTTTGACATCCAATACCACCTCACTGGCCTTAGTGTCTGGAAGCTTCACCTTCACCTGACCAACACACACACACACACACACACACACAAAGAGATTTAACAAAACCAAGAAACCACCACACACATACCCGCACAACGCTTTAAATCCAGGATGTTAACATGACCGTGTGACCTACACACACACATACCACACATGCTACACACCTCTCACACACACACACACACAGCTTTTTAATCCTGGCTAATACAAACACATTCACCACGTCATGTGTGTAGCCCATGTTTGCATAAATCACACTGTTTTCCCATGACCTTCAAGAAAAAGAGGGATGAAGGTAGAAGGAGATTGAGACCAAACCAACAGACAGAGTCTGGTGCGATTGGGTGTTTCAGTCTTATCACCAGCAGAAGGAGATTGTGGCCAAACCAACAGAGTGCAGAAGTCTTGCGGGAGTCTCATGTCTCGTGAAATAACGAATTGCTTTATGGCACTACACACAAACACACCCCAGATCAGCACCAGCTAGCTATAAACACAACACAGGAAAGGGGGCTCAAACATTCATAATGGAACAGCCAAGGAACAGAGAAAATCAATGTAAGAGGGACAGAGACAGAGGAAATGGCAGCGTGGCAAATATCTACTCCGAAGCTGTAGGGGGAGCTCTGTACAGAAATATGCATGCACAAACCTGGCTTAAACTGAGAAAACAACAAATGAATGGCTTATCCTGCATAGGGAGGCTTTAAAACTAGACTTTAAAACTATTCTGTAGTTACAAAGAGCATTAAGACAGATGAAATGTGGCAGTTTTCTAGGCCAATATGACATAGAGCTATGCTCTTATCCCAGCATAATAATCAAGGAACTTCTCTACCGCCCCCTACCATGAGATCAGTGATTGCACTTCTCTGACAGTCCATACCATGACATCAGTGATTGCACTTCTCTGACAGTCCATACCATGAGATCAGTGATTGCACTTCTCTGACAGTCCATACCATGACATCAGTGATTGCACTTCTCTGACAGTCCATACCATGACATCAGTGATTGCACTTCTCTGACAGTCCATACCATGAGATCAGTGATTGCACTTCTCTGACAGTCCATACCATGAGATCAGTGATTGCACTTCTCTGACAGTCCATACCATGACATCAGTGATTGCACTTCTCTGACAGTCCATACCATGACATCAGTGATTGCACTTCTCTGACAGTCCATACCATGACATCAGTGATTGCACTTCTCTGACAGTCCATACCATGACATCAGTGATTGCACTATTTGTCTTCTTTCACACATGGTTGCAAGTTTCCTTGATTATTCCGCCAGAATGAGAGACTAGTTCAGGGTTTCCGCATGTCCTGGAAAACCTGAAATTTTAGAGATGGCTTTTCCAGTCATGGAAAAAAATTATATTGTCCTGGAAAATTATAATTTAGCTCCCCTCATTCAGACAATATACAGTATACACCTTTAGCCCCCCTCATTCAGACAGTATACAGTATACACCTTTAGCCCCCTCATTCAGATAGTATACAGTATACACCTTTACCCCCCCTCATTCAGATAGTATACAGTATACACCTTTAGCCCCCTCATTCAGATAGTATACAGTATACACCTTTATCCCCCCTCATTCAGATAGTATACAGCATACACACTGTGGTTGTTATTTTGTACTGTATCCTGAACCCCTGTGGGGACAATTGAGGTGTGTTTTCAAAAAGTATATCTTTACATCTGAAACTGTGTGAAAAAAGGCATTTAGCTTTCAGAATCATTTCACATTTTTCCCTTACTTTTTGAATTTCAAGGATGTGGGTGCAATCGAGTACTGCAATGGCATACTATTTGAAGGCCGTGGGCCAGATAGGCTTATAGACTTTACATTTTCTCAAAGCCTATAACATCTACATGTGATTTAACATGTATTGGTATGACCCAATTTCCTCCACACCTTAGATTATGCATAGTAGTGTCATGTATTTCAATGGAATTAAGCTAGGAGTTTAGAGTTTGGAGTGGACAGCTATTCATGGGGAAACACATTGATTTTGGAGTGGACAGCTATTCATGGGGAACAGGTAGTGCATCCCAAATTGTTTAATGTTAAAATTCAAATTCACATTCAGCATGTCCAGAGATTTTTTTAAAAAAGTTGTTTTTGTTGGGAGGTGGAGGTGGAGGGGAGCAGTAGTTCTACTCCATGGCATCCACATCCCTGATATTACAAAAGCATGATGTGCTCCCTGCAGAGAATATATCTTGACCAGCATTAAATGATCTATCTGGCATAAGGTGGTTTAAGATGTGGGTGGTTTGGCTGGCTTGACTAATTTATGATGGTCACTCTAGTAGGTTTTGTTGGCCATATACCAGCCATTTTCAGTTTCCACACCAGCATAATCAGGATCCTCCAACAATGTTCAGTTTGACCAGCTATACATGTGACCATCTTATCAAGCTAAAACATCAAGGCTGAAAAAAACACACCATGACCAGCGTAAAACGATTAAGGTGGTTGACTGGCTAGACTGACCAGATGAAGGTGTGTTTTGGCATGACTTTTTGATTGTTTAATTGGTTTGATAGGGAAGCCTCAGGGTGCTAGGGCTCCCTCTTGGGCACACTGCTCCAGGCCTAGAGACCCCACTGGTATGATGCCACCTTGACTTGGCTCAGTCATATATGAATACCATACAATATACTCACCATCATAAATGAATCCCATACAATATACTCACCATCATAAATGAATCCCATACAATATACTCACCATCATGAATGAAATGAAAGCAAACCATAATGTGGAGTGGAAACTGCATCATCGGCTGAGCTGTTAACAAAACCAACCACCACTGTATCTGTAGTTGCAGCTGGGTCCTAATGTCCTAATGCATGTGTCCTCACCTCAATCTGTGGCTCAAAACATTTCATGTTGAATCCTTGAATTTGCAGCAAAAGGCCTGGAAATGTCCTCGAAAAGTCCTTCAATTTGATACTAAAGAAAGAGTGGAAAACCTGACAGTTCCACGTCATATCAATGAAGTAAAACCAGAGTGCTTCTAAGGCCCTCGCCCGCCATCTTGGAACGCCTCCGAGCAGCCATTTGGGATTAACAAGACCAGACCCCTATAAAAATGAATGGAGAGATATCCAAAGCTCCAGATCGGTGGGTCGTACTGACTTAAAAAGTGTACTGTGCGAATCCTTGTATAACTGAACAATATTGAAATCAGCCCGTAGATCGCTCAAACAAATCTAAGAAAGACATTATGTAAAACGCCAATTTGCTCACTACACCTGCGCCATGGTGACAGTGATCGTAAACAAATGGTTAATTGTGGTTAGTTTCAGTGATTGTAAACAAAAGGTTAATTGTGGTTAGTTTCAGTGATAGTAAACAGAAGGTTAATTGTGGTTAGTTTCAGTGATAGTAAACAAAAGGTTAATTGTGGTGACTTGTGTGATGTGTCTCCTATATAAGTGTCTCTGGTAAAACTCAAGAGTTTCACTCAAAAGGACGTGGACATTGAGCATATTTCCCCAAAAGTTCCTTTAAAAATGAAGTCCAACAGACAGACAGACAGACAGACTGGCTGACTGACTGACAGATAGACATACAGATACACACATTGCCACCTCTATGTATTTGCCCCCCAACCCCCGAGTCCCTTCCACGCTAACAGCAGCACAGAGAGCTTACAATGCTATCCAAGAAGCATACCCTACTACACACACACACACACACACACTCATCCTAATGACACAGTTGAATATCTGTGTTTATAATACCAGCATGGCTTCACAGCACATGGAAGAGGGGTCTTTCCGGCTCATGCCCAAAAACAGGTCTTCTGTACCAACACTCTGCCTCAGGATGATCTCATACCTACACACACACACACAGATACACATAAACACACATACACACGCATGGGGAGCTCTGTATACGTCCTAACTGTCAGAGCTACATTATATAAGCGGAATTCTAGCACCATTCCCAAAAATTCAGCCATACTCAGGCTCTGGACGCGGATCTGTGAGGTCATCAAACTGTGCTCCTTCTGCAACTTCGTCTTCATCCCAGATGTTTTTGCAGTTCTGCTTGGCATACACAGAGGAGACTGCACACACACCACCACAGTCACTGAGTCAGCTGATAAAATTCACATTACTGGAGCACTTGTAACTACATCTCTCAACCAGTCTTTTCTTTTAAACGTATTTCCAACATCCAAGTTCCATCAACACAAGTTCCAACTTATAACATGCACTGTTGTGAACATACATTTCTTAATTTTATAATGATTAGTGTTATTTAGCAAAAAAAAAGCTACATATGTGACTAAATGAGGCTGTCAGACAGGTTTCACATCACTGTAAACAAACACATTTTTTTATATACAGTATATCCCACAGGACAGATTAGCTTTTTCTATGGGTACAACTGATTTGAGCCCAAAAATGTCAGTATTTTTAATGGTGTGTTGACCCAACAACAAATAGATGTTGCTCTCTATTTGTTGGAGAGGGCCACAATGTTATTTTAAAAAGCAGTAGAGTGTTACAAAGTAATTGGTCAATGTAAAAAAGCCATGGAGCTGAAATTTAACCCACAAACTATTTATCAGCCCACAGTTCAGCAAACAGAAGGACCTGAGGTAGCCAGTAGCCTTCCGTGTGCCAGCGCGCACAGAATGGATGAACTGAATGGATGATCTTTTCAGGCCTTGATTGTGCCTAATTCAGTGATCTAACTCGGATCTTTTTAATCATTTGGGCCAACAGATTTTCTTTTAAACAGTATTTATTTCACTGCGTGATGTGATTCGTAAATTTGTTTAAAGTTAGCCTACCTGTGTTCAGTTTGTCTGAAGAGGCTGAGGAACCGATATTGCCAGGACACAATTTAGTTGAGCCCTGAACTTCCTGTGTAAGTGAGAGCGGTTAAATTATAACACTGAGGCCATTTAAATTCTGTATTGTGTTTGGCAGATGTGGACTATTGGTATAATTTAGCCTTGCTCATACCTGAGAATCATCATCGTCGTCTTCGTCGTCCTGTTTTGCTAACATAGAGGAGAGAGCTTGAAGAGTCTGCACTGATGACAGGCCATCCATTTCAAACGAAAACGAGATGGGAAAAAAACCTCAATGTTCACGGCGCTTCTTCAGGAATCTTTACCAATATCCCAGCTAAACAGATGTCTAACTCCTCCTCCAAACCCGCTATTTAGCAAGTTCTTCACAACCTCCTGACTCCTCTGCTCAGATTCAGAAACGTTGTTGTGTGCACCGTTGCCATGGTGATGACGGGCCAGCTTCTAACGTTGCTTTGACAACCGTGTGACGCAACACACAACGGGAGGTGTTTCACCTTCGTATCTGGCCAGTAACATATCGAAATAAAGATCCCAGAATTCAGTTTTAAGACTTGTTCAGAGGATACTTCGTAAGTTTACACCTTACACTACATCAGCATGGAAGTTGTTAAACACCAGTCGATGAGTCACACACCAGTCTAAGCATTACAAGAGTGCTTAAGAAAAGTTTCAAGTTTTCAGATCTCAAATGCTCAGCGTAGGCTACAGTTGCCCCTCATTCAGGGTGTTTGGGGTCCTTCAGCTCTGACTATAAGGTCCCTCTGCTGTCTCAGGAAAGTCAATGAAATGGGATACCCAGCTCTGACCCCCACTGCAATCACATCCAGTCAGTGTGAAACCCTATACTCAAGCCCAGTCTTGATCAATATGTCCGCCTGCTCCATTGTGGGTCCAGCCTAGCCCTAAACTGATCACACACCCACAAACATCTGCAGCCCTCTGCTCAGGACAGAGCAGGCTAGGAGCTGCATCCTGTGTGTGTGTGCGTACCTAACTCACACTTTGTATGCAAAGCAATTCACACTTGTCAATTACTTTAGGCAAAGCAACCTGGGGTTAAGTGCCTTGCTCAAGAGCATCATAATGGCAGTCGGGAATGGAACCCATAACTCTACACTACCTCTACACTACCACCACCAGAGTCTGACAACGGTTACGTGTGTGGAATATTCCGGTTTTAAACGGACCTTATACAGACCTTAAATGGAAACCGCAGGGGCTCCATGGACATCAGGTAACTGTATACCGCAGCAGCAGCCAGAATATTAGTGCATGTTCCTCAGGGAAAGAGGCCCATAATGACACAGTCTCACACACACAGATTCACTCTCCAATGTTCTTATTTATTAGCAAAAAAAAGAAAGCAGAAAAGGACACTGAAGCTTAAACAGGAGCCTCTTCCTCTTCCTCATCATTTCCCTACCCACACAGATCACATGACTGGAGAAAACATGACCCACACAGGTCACATAACCACCAGTTTCTCGTTGAGTGCGATCTGAGCCTGGGTCAGGTTGGACAAGTAGGTCACCATCAGCAGATCCTGAGACAAACACAAACACGAGTTATTTTATAACACAAACATGCACACAGATAACTACAATGTTTGTGTACGTGTGCACGCATGCACCAACCCACCCCACATTCTTTGCACACCCAGTATATTCAACAGGACAGGATTTGCTTTTTCTATGAGTACACCTGACTTGAGCACGTAGATGTCAGCACTTGATACATATACACATACAGCTATCATGACAGACCCCAACCTCATCCACACACACAGCTCAATAGAAAACACATTCCTGAGTTCTCTGAACCCTGGTGCTATCTAATGGTCCTATAAGTACAACTGGAGAACTGAGACTTTATTTAGTGCGGTGTGGTGCTACTTAACACTAGCTATGAATTGCTAGGTAGTTCATCTTGTTAACTTGTGGCAATGGTTGCTAAGGGGACAAACTCCTGCTTTAGCTGGCTCCTGATTGATTGGTAACCCAGTCTAACGTGTTTCGGTTCTACACACACACACACACACACACACACACACACTCACACACACAGACACAAAGACGAGTACAACCCAGTCCAACATGTTTGGGCTTCACAGACACACACACACACACACACAACCAGTGGTAAAAAATAACTTTTGGCTACCAGCCAGTGTAGCTGGTAGCTGAAAAAAATGACTAGCCAGGCATTTTTTTTACCGGTCAAAACTAAACGTTTTTAGTTTATCGTTTATCATGGGGACCACATTATAAAAGCAGCACGCAAGTGATTTAACAATGTTTTTCTAATCATGGGAACCACATTCTAAAAGAAGCAGGCAAGTAAAAGGCAATGTTTGTCCACAACAAAACAATCATTAAATTATTCTGGTGTGTGGTAGTTTTGAGTTGAACACATCTGTATGGCAATATCAGGAAGTCTTATTTGGTTCACTTTTCCACTCTCCCCTCCCTGACTTATTAGAAAGGCCCCTTTGCCTCTCCCATCTTTTTAATGAGTCTCCAAATAAATAAATAAATATAACTAACAATAAAAATAAAAGACTGCACTACTGCATGTCAAAACTTTTGCAGTTCACATGCAAGAAATCCACTACTTTGCACTCCATATCAGGCCTACAGCAGCTTACATCAGAATAGACATGACTGTTATATGCTTGTCCCATAACCAGTTAATGTTTGTAAGGGAGTTGATTAAACATTCAAACATGCTGGGACATTTTCATGAAAAAGGTAGCATATATATGCAGGCAAGATAACGTGACTAGAGTGAATAAAAATTATTTTGTCACTCAGTAGCCAGTAGGTTGGAAATTAAAACGCTATTGTGCTTTCGTTTTCAGTTTGATTGCAGACATACGTAGCTGTATATATGCTATATTTAATATAATGCTACTGTACATTCCGTATGTACAAATATCATTGCCAGGTTAAAATAAAACCAATAAAGCCTTCTGGAGAAAGCAGAAGCACAAGGGCATGTGTGGTGCGTGCGAGGGAGATGTTTGTACTAATGGGGGAGAATCTGAAGTCCTGTTACTCACAACATGTGACACTGCTGAAGGACAGCTTGGTATTCTCTTCATAGCTTACTTTGCTTACAAGGTTCAACATGTTTGGGTCTCATACACACATACACGCACACGCACACACAAAGATGAGCTCAACCCTGTTAAATATGTTTGGGTTCCAACTCCAGACAAATCTCTCAGGTTAGGAACTGATTGAAATTTGATTGAAGTAGTTAGACTGGGGAAACCCAGACCGACCGGCTAGCAAATCTAAACGACTAGTCCCCCAAACCCACTTGAGTCCACCATACATACTTTCCATACATACACCATACAGACATCAAAATGAACAACTGAAGAGTTTCTGCACAGTTTTTACTCACATACACACTTTGCACTAAAGAGAATAATATCACCAACACACATCTATATAATCTCCCTCTCTCACACACACAAAAATATATATGAACATATCTCTCCTATCCTTGCTCTTTCCTTATCCATTTACTACCTATTAAAAGTCGAATCGATTTTAAAATACTTCTCCTAACCTATAAAGCCCTCAATGGCCATGCTCCAACATATATCAAAGACTTACTTGTCCCTTACCACCCTCCTAGAACCCTAAGATCCCAAAATGCTGGTCTTCTTGTAATCCAAAGAACATCAAAATCTACGACAGGAGGAGCCTTTTGCTACCATGCGCCTCTTGTAGAATAATCCCCCCCCCACATCCCACAAGCGGACACTCTAAATACCTTTAAGTCTGGACTCAAAATCTTTCTCTTTACTGTTTCCTATAGTTAGGGATGGTGCTGGTAAATCATCATTCCTAATGGGTCTTTTGGGAGGGACTGCCTCTGCTGTTGCCCCCTGTTGTGAGGCATGGTGGCCACTGACCATCACTGCAGTGCTGCTGGGTTGCCATGCATCATACCTTAGTTATGCTGCTATAGCCTAGTGCCGCCACAAACCTTTCATGCGTCATGCCGTACAACTCTCTCTCTACTATATATATATATTTATATTTATATACATATATGTATGCACAAATGACACATATGATCACTGATGTGTAAGCCTGGCCTAACTCATTTGCTTGCTCTGTCCACCATCATCCCTGCCTCCTAGAGGCCCTTCCTAGACACCCTTGCCAAGACTGACTCCCCTTCCCTGGGGCTTTGTGACTGACGCCCCTCACAATGGCACTGTCCAATGGACCCTTACGACCCATCTCACTCCTTAAGTTTGATGTCTGGCCACTACTACACTGTCCAGCCATAATTCTTGATAACCACCTATGGACTGACTACCATGTGATGTAAAGTGGGATAATACTCTGTAACTATTAGGAACCTTGGCTAAAACCATGGACAACTTTTAGTCTATTATGGTTACTACTGATTGTACTTTTCCTGCATGACCCCTGGCAGTTGGGTTAGCCCCTTGAGTCATGGATCTGCCCAAGGTTTCTTCCTACAATAACTAAACATAAGGGAGTTTCTCCTTGGTTTCTCCTTGCCCCTGTTGCTTTTGGGTGCTCCTTCTGTGAAGCGCCATGAGACAGTACTATTGTAAAAGGCGCTGTATAAATAAAATTGAATTGAACTTACGTTTATGTTAGAGTTGAGCATGGTCTCAAAGTCCTCAGCTGGGATCTTGGGCACTTTGTTGACCAGATCCATCAGGAAGCGTCCAACACTGTTGTCAGCGGACACCTTCCCTGACTGCGGGGGAGGGGGAGATGCTTTAGAATTTGCCACATCTGCTGCTACACACACACACCTACACTTCTGGCTTTGCAAGAGTTTGAAATAGCTTGGTGGCTCTCTACACACACACTTGCTTTATAATCTTGCTTTGTAAAAGTGAAGCAAGCACGATGGCTTTTACAGCTCCTGGAGGAGCAGGGAGCCGATGGAGAGAGACAGACAGACAGACAGACAGAGAAAAAGAAAGACAGTGAGAGAGAGTGAGTGAGTGTGAGAGAGATAGAGAGAGCGAGAGCGGTGGCACTCACCAACACGTCTTCTATGTATGCTAGCACGGTGCTCAGCATCTCTTGGGTGCGTGCTGCTGCCCCGCCCACCTGGGAAAGGTCAGAGGTCAGGCCATTGGTCCGACTTGGAGACGCCCGCGTTCGTTGGAGAAGGTCAACTAGCGTGAGAGAGAGAGAGACTCAGCGATCACAATGCTGCAGGAGGGAGGGACAAGGAGACACAGATGGCTACTCAAAGACCAAAGAATGTGTGGTCACTGAGGGCGGAAAGGGTTGAGACAGAGGAGCCTTTCCACTGAGAACAATGAGAATCTCAGACAGATTTACTTCCCTAAACTTCAAATCACATCCCAGGTTTGGAATGTCTTTCTGAAAGGGAAAAAAAGGCACTACTCCTTAGAGGAGAAGGAGGGGGGGGGGGGGGGGGGGGGGGGGGAGAGAGAGAGAGAGAGAGAGAGAGAGAGAGAGGAGGTGTACCACAGGGGCAGCTAGTTCAAAGAGCATCTTGTCTTCTGCATATTTTGCTCAGTCAAACCTGCAACAGATAACCTGCTCAACTGACCATTCTGTGTCACACTGTCAAACTTTCCCCAATATTCACCATGGGCCCTGTGTGTGCCTCAACTGGAGGAGTCAGCAATACACCGTCACACAAAACACACCGTCATAGATGTACTGTCTGTCGCAACGTTTCCACATACCCAGGTATTTATGAAAACAGGAATATTCTCCTCCTTCCGTATCAGAAAATGATTCTGTTTGCACACTGCTCAAAAACAGCCAGGGAAGGCCGTCACTAACACGTCAAACAAATAGAAAGCCAACCAGAAATCAGAGAGTTTCAGAGATCTCCACTTGGCCAGAGTGTTTAAAAGTAGCTGTTCAGTGTCTGCACCCTCTGTTTACATGTAAATGATAAGTGGAACCGCATAGATATGCATGTTTGCAGATATCCAGGTATGTGTAAACGGGGTCTATGTGAGTGAGTGTGTGTGTGCGTATAAGACTCACCTCCGATACGCTCTGTGTCATAGTAGATGTACTTGACTGACAGTGGAGTGAACATCACTCCCACCGTCTTCCCAGGCACGCCCATCTGAGCACTGCCAACCAATGACAAACAAGGAATAATCTGTCAGCATCCAATCAGAGTGTGTGGCAGAGACAGAGAAAGCGAGACAGAGGGGGGGGGGGGGGGGAGAGAGAGAAAGACAGAGAGATAGACAGAGATTGGAAGATTAAAAATGAAAAAGAGAGAGAAAGAGAGAGGACCTGACGTAAGCACGGATGTTCATCTTGCCGCTCTGGAGGGCAGTGTCGACTGTCAGGTGGATGGGGTTTTGGGCCTCACGACTGTAGTACTCATGGATCAGGACTGAATGTTCTGTGATGTCATATCCTGTCGCATACCTACAGGGCACACGGCATAAAATTGACTTTAATCCATTACAAGAGGAAGTTCCAGACCAGAAGAACATGTGGGGTTACCGATAGAGATACTGCTGGACAGACTGAGTGTGGGAGAGAGTACAAAAGGGAGAGACAGTGAAATCATTCACAAAACAGAGAGGGAGAGAGTGAGATGCAGTGTAACGTTAACCTTAGGAAGTTAAGACACTCACCAGCCAATAATGACTTCAGTGGGGGAAACCTTCTTGTGAAGTTCATACATGTTCTTGGCGAACTCCATGTCAACAGCCACCTGCAAAGTTCAAGAGGTTAACCTCACTAACGCGACCACTGGCAGTATGTTGTCTACCCCGTTCATCTCGGAGTTTTGTTCGTTCGAGTAATTGATTCGAGCTGAACATTTAAGCCACATACCTCATCTTCGGACTCGTTGTGTGGTACCGAGAAGCAATTTGTCACTTCCACGGTCTGTTTATCAATGGTGCCTGTAAGACAAAACAATGTTAGCTGCCATACCTAACTTAACGTTAGCTGATCTGCCGAGGCTGCTAACAAAACGTTGCATGCCGACCAACGCCACTTCATCATACTGTTAGCTAACATTAGTCGCTAATCTACCATGCGCCATTCGTCCTTTAAATAACTTGCCAATGAATCACATCAATAGAGTCATGTAGAACTAAAAGCAACTGATACACACCAATGTTGGCGAAATGCTGTAACGTTACATTGCAACAAACTAGCCACAGCGAACACCGGTGTGTGAGCTGATGGGTGCCATATGATAGTGATAGTGTTAGCTGTGGCTAGTTAGCCTCCACCAGGTGCCGTCCGCTAAAACACGTGGAAGCTCTGGAAATTGACTCCTGACAAGTTTGTTGTAGAACCTACCTAATAGCGTCCCGATAACACGACTCGCACCCTCATTTCTCCGCTCATACGCATCAACAATGGAGGCGAGAACCACCGGGTGGATTTTCACCATTGGCCCGAACACCGACATTTTGGAAAGGAAGGATGCTGTGGTTGTTGTGCGAAGAAACGGCTCGTCCAACATAGACGACCGATCACTATCGCCGCCTTATGGAACAGCGGATGAACGGCATGTATTCGCAGAATGACACTAATATCTAACTGCAGAGTCGCAGAGCCTCAAGCCACAACTTTACAAAACCAATTTTTTGCTGCCGATGGGGGTAGGTATGGACGTATTTCTAACTACATCAACACAGACAAAATGAACAGGCTCTGCAAACATGAGAGACTTTGTCTTAAACGAAATGACCAGAGGTACATCCAGCGGTTGATTCTATGTCCTTGAATAAACATCAAACGTGCCAGGATCGGATAGCCCAACTAGCTAGCTGTTGCTACCTGACAGAACCCCAGGTCTACGCAGCCAAAAATGAATGCTGTTGACGACTTTTATAAAGAAGGCTACTCCCCCAACCCACAAGCCCTTGCTGTTGTCTTTATTTGTATGAGATTTCTAAAGGGATCGGTTTCATGTCGTGGCCTATACAGTTTATGACCTATGAAGACTTCTAAGCTCATTAGTGACTCAAACAATGAAACCATAAATCAAACCGTCTGGATGCGATGTGGTGACTCGTAGGTATAAAACGGGTTGTACAATGTCCAGTTCAAAAATACGGGGCCAAGACCTAATGTGTGGTTATCCAAGAAGATGGGGCAAGAGCCTGTGTGCAGTGGCCATCTAGTGGTCTAAGTGTCAAATAACAGATTCACAGAGCTGGCTCTTTCAGGAGAAGCATGAGGGGCTTTTTTTGAGGCCATTTTGCCAAATTAATTTCCTCACGTCCAAAAAACACTGAATTGATTAAATGCGTACCTCCGGAAAAGCAATGCTGTAACAAACAAATGGACAGTGATAGCACTAGGCCTGTCAAACTCTGAATGAGATGTGAGAAATCTGTGAAAATGTAGACACATTTCACATTTAGCCATGGAAGGTCAGAATGAAGGGTGTATGTCCTTTTTGATTGTGTATTTTCAAACTTTAGCATGCCTGTTTTTAAAAGTATTTCTCTTCTGAGTGATGATAAACAGCCTGAAGTTCAAAGGGGTGGTTGGAGGGGATTGCAGTCCAAGTGCAGGGGACAGGGGATAGTCCAAGTGCAACACATAAACAAGATCAAGGAGGGTGTGATGTTTTTTCCCTAAGTCTTAGCAAACAGGTGATGACCAACCCATCTCGCACAAAATTAACTGAGTTATGATAAAGTGGACAGGTTTTGCCTGGTTTGTGTGACTGAATAGGCTACTGTTCGACTGTCAACTTTGAAATGCAGTGAGGGTGAAAGGATTCCGAGGACTGCTGTTTTGCCATTGGCTGCAGCTGAACTACCAGTTTGCTGTGGAAAGCAACTCTGTCTCTAGGGGGCAGTCTTCACTCTCCCTAGATGTCAGAAAGCTAAATTCATCTTAATTAAGCTCGTTAAACGCGTAAGACCAAATCTAGGCCCTTTCAAGCTACCATAATTTTCAGCCGCTTTACTCCATTTAAGTGATTAGAAACATGTAGCCTTGAGGTTACCGCTATTTTTTAGCTGTTTTTTCGGGTTTGTAAAGTGGGTAATTGTGTCTCGTCTATTTCCGACTCCGTCTCCCCCTCCAGCTCCTGCTATATTTATACACCTTCACCCAGCTCGCGCGTCTACACCCCACCCACCCTTTTCAGTCTACGTCGCTCTGTCCATCCCCCTTTCTCTCCATCTTTCTCTCTCTCTCTCTCTCTCTCTCCATCTCTCAGACAGCCTTTCTCTCCTCTCCTCTGCGTGTACACCTGCGCACAGTCCTCGAGCCGGTGAATCACGCTCTCGCCTCTGTCTCTCGTTTTCTCTCCGTCAGTAAGCGCACGCAATTCTGCGCGCATCTCAGCCACCATTTTAAACCGACAGCGCAGATCACGAAGGAAATTAGCTGGGGGAAAAGGTACGAACGCCGGTGGGTTTCCTCGATAGGATGCAGAGACTGTGCTGTGGTTAAATTTTAACGGCAGTCCGCTGTTGTTTCCTTTGCTGCTTGCAGCTGTGTATCAGGATTGCTCAGCTCGTGCTTTCTTCTATTGTTTTTCTTTCTTTCGCTCTTTTTTCACCGGAGGGGAACCGCGAGGTGCTGGTGCGTCGCCGAACCCGTCT
This sequence comes from Tenualosa ilisha, assembly GCA_015244755.2. Classification (NCBI taxonomy): domain Eukaryota; kingdom Metazoa; phylum Chordata; class Actinopteri; order Clupeiformes; family Clupeidae; genus Tenualosa; species Tenualosa ilisha. Next base: position 103,036 of record PYXC01001084.1, read on the forward strand.
GCCTGAAGCCCTTCATCACCAGCCAAACCGACATGGGACGAACGGAAGCCAAACTCTCCTTCATCACGAGCTGGACTACTGGCGGAGTTGTGAGCTAGACGTTAAGTCTACAGTGCGAGCAAAGAAAGCCTCGAAAGGTGGACCAAAGTGAAAGCGTACTGACGGGGAAGCGACAGGCTCAGGTAAGCACCCGCTTGCGCCAGGGGGGATCATCATCACCAGCAGGGATACAAACGGTCGGATAGTTGATGATGAGGAGCCGGGCTTTCTGTCTGAAAGGCCACACGCGTCTGGTTTCCTCCCAACGACGACGCTTTGTGTTCCGATATGTGCTCAGGTGCGCTCTGACAGTTTCCCAAGCGATACACAGATTTACTATGTGTATGTATGTGTGTGTGTGTGTGTGTTTGTATGTGTGTGTGTCTATGAGAGAAAGAGAGGTGGGGGTGGGGGTGGTGTTGGTGTTGGGGAGGCAGTGTTTTGTTTGTGTTCTGTCTGAGTTGGTTGTGTGACATTTCCACAATCAGAGAACTAAAGATAGCGTCGGCGCGACCAGAACTGGCAGCAGCTCGCTCCGCTGGGAGAACGCGGACACAAATAGATTGGTGTGGACCCGTGCAGAAGCCACCCTCGCATTCGTGCTCTGCCACTTCACTTTAATGTGTCCCAGAGCAACGGGGATGTGGTGGACAGCTCGGGAGAGAGAGAGAGAGAGAGAGAGAGCTTTGTGTTCTCTTGAGTAGTCTGGGGTAATTAACGTTTTTCATCAGGTTGCAGTCTCGCAGAACACACATAATGAAGCACACTTGCAGAAATTCACCGAGATACACACATACACACACACACACACACAAATACACTTGTGCAGATGTGTAAGTGCACAGACACCTGCGCCCATCTCATTGAATAGAAAAACAGACACTGTAACATCAGTGTTGATACACACACTTGCAGCTGTGCACACACACATACACATAAACAATCACGCATTTACAATACACAATTATGCACACACACACACAAACACATGGAGAGATCTGTATGTATTCTAACTGTTCAAGCTGCACACACACACACACACACACACTGCATGAGTGGGGGGGCTTTCTCACTCATTGTTTGTAAGGACACTAGAAGACTCCCAGAGGGCTCTCCACATGTTGAGGGGTTGTGCCTTACTGGAGGTAAGGTGACCTTTAAACCCCTGTAGAAAGGTCTTTCCCAGATCAAGGTCAGTTGACCTTTGACCTCTCACCTTTCCTGACCGGGGCCAGGAAGGCTAAGGGCCAGAAATGGTTCCATGGAGGGTTCAGGCAGGGATTAGTGATAGGGCAAAGACTGAGTTTTTAAGGTAGTTCAGCATGTGTGTGTGTGCATGCGTGTGTGTGCGTGCGTGCGTGTGTTTGCATACACATGTCCCTGTCTCCCAGTTTCCCAGTTTCACCAAACTGCATAACTAGACTCCAGAGCATGGGGAGAGATGTAAATATGTGTGTATGTGAGAGAGAGAGAGAGAACGAGAGTAGAACAACCAATGGAAAGATGTAAGAGCACACACATTCACACACACATATGTTAATAACAATGATAACAAGTGACACACACACTCACATCTTGGTGCAGGAATGGCAATGTAGTGCAGTATGTGTGTGCATGAGAGCCTGCGTGTGTGTGTGAGGTAACATCATCAGTTTCATTATTCAGTTTGCTGTGAGTTAGCTGGTGGCACCAAGGCTGTTGGCACTGTTTCCATGACTTTCTGTGTGTGTGTGTGTGTGTGTGTTTATTTACTACATCTCCATTTGGGTGCAGTCCCTCAGATTACCTCCATATTCTTTCACTGTCTCTCTCACACATTTGTGTGTGTGTGTGCGGGTGCGCACATGCATGTGTGAGTGTGTACATAATGCATGCATGTGTAACAGAGGTCATCATGCACAGTCCAGCCCGGGGCTCGAACCTGCGACCTCACAATGACAGGACTGACAGATGAACAACCTTGCCAATCGACTGAAAAGTCTGGGCTTCCAGTCAACTGACTAGGACGCTCTATGTGTTGTGAGGACAGCCTGACAAACCAGACTATAATATCACTATAACTGTTTAGTCTGGCCACGACCGATAGATCGGCCTCAGTCCTAGGAATGGAATCAGTGGTTGTCTTTCAAACTTCCTCTGCACGCAATTAGATAGCGCTACCACCAATCAGAGCAATGTCAGCAAAGCAGCAAATATGTCCCCCTTTGAAACCAATGACTTGGGTGCCTTTTTCTGCTCAACGTTTAGAGGAAAGCCCAAGTCTAGCTCTTCTAAAGTCGAGACCAAAGCCGATTCAAACGGCCGCTGGTTCTTAGCTTAGTTCTTTTGCACCATTGAAGCTCTGTTGTCATCGTGCTAAACCCAGCCAGCGACTACAAAGATAGAGCATTTTGATTGGTCCTACCAAGCCTTGGCTAGATTTACCTGCTGAGCAAAACTGTTTGCTACCACAAGGGTAGGTCTAGATTTCTAAGCTATCGGGAGGGAGGTTTACCAACATAGCTAGGCTAGCTAGTATCCATTTCACATGTTCATGTACGTCTGTGGACTGTTGTCCATAACTAATTCTTGGACAATATGGACATTCTAAATTCATTGTCTCCTCTCGATTCATTCAGTCTCACATGAGTGCGCAGTTCTCCAAATCCAATAGTTTAATTCCATCGCAGTCTGGAAAATCTCTCAAGGTAATGTTTTTCCTTCATGGTAACAACCATTTTACCTCCTCCAGATTGATTTTTATCAATAAAAGTCAATGAATCTTCCCTTCCAAACTATAGACCTCTTCTTCCCTATGATCGATGGTTCTTTAGAAAGAAGTCTCATCTTTTCTGTCACAAAACAACCAACATGAATCAGGTTTAAGTGCAGTCATATCAACCCAGGGTCGGACTGGGAATAAAATTCAGCACTGGCAACGGTCTTGACCGGCCCCAAGCCGCCGAGCTGCATAGGCCTACTGAATTATTATTGCACAGTGTTTTCAAATTGCATGACTATCCATTATATGCCAATAGCAACCGCAGAAAGGAGGTGGGTGTGATAGCACTGCAGATAACTGTAGATTGCAAATGCTGTAAATGACTTTAGGACTAGGCCACTGTTGGCAGAATTTGGCTATACTAGATTATGTATTTTTCAATAGGGTATCATGGCTTGGCTTAATCATTGTATTTTGCACTACGTGGATGGGCTGATAAATGAACTAAATGAAGGGGAGAATATGTGGATGCATACTTGTGGGTGGTGGTAGTGTCATGGTTAAGGAACTAAATAAAGGGGAGAATATGTGGACGCATACTTGTGGGTGGTGGTAGTGTCATGGTTAAGGAACTAAATAAAGGGGAGAATATGTGGACGCATACTTGTGGGTGGTGGTAGTGTCATGGTTAAGGAACCTGGCTAGCATGCTAGTAGCCTGGAATTTGCCGTTTTGCCCTTGAACAAGGCATTTAACCCGAAGTTGCTCTAGGGGACACTGACCCTTAAGTGATTTATAGTTGACATTAGTAAGATAGTAAGTCGCTTTGGATAAAAGTGTCTGCTAAATGTAAACGCTTATAGATAGCCTGTGTAGATTGCCTTGTTGCGGTCATGTAACCCCTTATCTAATTGGCTGTGGTAGATATGTAACCCCTTATCTAATTGGCTGCGGTAGATGTGTAACCCCTTATCTAATTGGCTGCGGTAGATGTGTAACCCCTTATCTAATTGGCTGCGGTAGATGTGTAACTCCTTATCTAACTGGCTACAGTAGATGTGTAACCAACCCCTTATCCAATTGGCAGCGCCAACATGGGCTGCACTACAACAGAGGATTTTGACTTTCTGGTCAGGGGGTCAGGATTTGGCTGGTTAGCTTCAGCCAATTAGCAAGACACTTCCTCATCAAAACTTTCCAGAATTTATAATAATTTCTGGGACCATTTCCCCATGTTTGACTCTCGTTTCAGCTCATGCATGGGTTTAGTGTTGTGTACAAGCTGATGGGAGTATACTCACATGAGATGCCCATTAGACTGATGGGAGTATACTCACATGAGATGCCCATTAGACTGATGGGAGTATACTCACATGAGATGCCCATTAGACTGATGGGAGTATACTCACATGAGATGCCCATTAGACTGATGGGAGTATACTCACATGAGATGCCCATTAGACTGCGCAGGCGCCGCCTGCTAGTGGATTTCTGTCCCCTGAACAGTCCCATCCCCATCCTTTCTGTCCCCTGAACAGTCCCATCCCCATCCTTTCTGTCCCCTGAACAGTCCCATCCCCATCCTTTCTGTCCCCTGAACAGTCCCATCCCCATCCTTTCTGTCCCCTGAACAGTCCCATCCCCATCCTTTCTGTCCCCTGAACAGTCCCATCCCCATCCTTTCTGTCCCCTGAACAGTCCCATCCCCATCCTTTCTGTCCCCTGAACAGTCCCATCCCCATCCTTTCTGTCCCCTGAACAGTCCCATCCCCATCCTTTCTGTCCCCTGAACAGTCCCATCCCCATCCTTTCTGTCCCCTGAACAGTCCCATCCCCATCCTTTTTGCCCATCCATGACACAGCTGTGTGTTCTTACCTCCATTAGTAACATGAGACCTGATTGGCTAAATAAAATGGTGCTGGAAATGAGCCCCATTAAGCTCTATTTTTAAAACATTTCCTGTAGAAATCAAAGGGGGCGGGACTTCCTCACTTTCTCCAGTTCTCATAATACCTCTATGGTTCTGGTACAAAAAAAGTTGCAGTGCATATGGACTGCATATATCAGCCCACCTGATGGACCAACCCATGGAGCATTTGCCAGATTTTCAAGATTGCCAGTCTGAGCCTGTATCAACTGAAACAGCACTTGTATCTGTAAACACTGAAAGATGTTAAAGTTTCAGCTAAATCATCAGTTCTAATTTTACTTGACCTGTCTACTCTATCTCGAATAGGAATTTCTAGAAATGTTCTCAGCTGGTTCGAATCTTACCCTAAAAGGTTTTTTTTTCAGTGTTTCTGGGCATGGGCAGTTATCTAAGTATTACGCTGTCATTAAGTGTCATTCGTTTTTTGTAACCTAAAGTTGACGCTGTTTGGGAGAGACATTTCCTGACAGTAGTCATAAACATTTTGAAGTGTCATTATTGGGTTACCTAATGAGTCCATCCATGACAGGGCCTTGGCTGCGATGTGCAGATGCTTTGCTTTTGTTTTGACATATTCCATAGGCACATATTTGTACTACACTTTGCTTTCTGTTACTAAATTGATATTTTCTATCTTCTTTAATGAATCTTTCTCTATTAATTCTAATTACGGGTGGCCTCCCCTTCATGTAGCTCGTGCCTTGAGCCAAGCATGCGTTACACTCATGATATGTGTCATGTGATGTTTATGACAGGCTCATGATGCGTGTCATGTGATTTTTATTACAGGCTCATGTCACTGTTTTCATGATGCGTGTCATGTGATGTTTATGACAGGCTCATGATGCGTGTCATGTGATGTTTATGACAGGCTCATGATACGTGTCATGTGATGTTTATGACAGGCTCATGTCACTGTTTTCATGATGCGTGTCATGTGATGTTTATGACAGGTTCATGTGACTGTGTTTATGATGCGTGTCATGAGATGTTTATGACAGGTTCATGATGCGTGTCATGTGATGTTTATGACAGGCTCATGTGACTGTGTTCATGATGCATGTCATGTGATGTTTATGACAGGTTCATGATGCGTGTCATGTGATGTTTATGACAGGCTCAGGATACGTGTCTTGATGTTTATGACAGGCTCATGTGACTGTGTTCATGATGCGTGTCATGTGATGTTTATGACAGGTTCATGATGCGTGTCATGTGATGTTTATCACAGGCTCATGTGACTGTTCATGATGCGTGTCATGTGATGTTTATGACAGGCTCATGATGCGTGTCACGTGATGTTTATGACAGGCTCATGATGCGTGTCACGTGATGTTTATGACAGGTTCATGATGTGTGTCATGTGATGTTTATCACAGGCTCATGTCACTGTGTTCATGATGCGTGTCATGTGATGTTTATGACAGGCTCATGATGCGTGTCATGTGATGTTTATGACAGGCTCATGTCAACACCCTCAAGTAAAGTGTTTCCAGCTGGTCTTTTGTTTAAAAAATTTTTTTTTGTCATACTTGTAATCTGCACTACAGGGCATTTGATTACTGTAGTTTATTTTTATTTATTTATTTATTCATTCATTTAAATTCATTTCCAAGTATTGTGTCATAGGTATTGTGTCATAGGTATTGTGTTATAGGTATTGTGTCATAGGTATTGTGTTAGAGGTATTGTGTTATAGGTATTGTGTCATAGGTATTGTGTCATAGGTATTGTGTTATAGGTATTGTGTCATAGGTATTGTGTCTTTGGCCTTGGCTTTTTTTTGTATATGGCTTTGGATAAAAGCGTCTGTCAAGCACGCATAAACATAAACGTGTGTGTGCGTGTGTGTAGGTGTGTGTGTGTGTGTGTTAGGCCTGTAGCACTGTATATGCTGACATCTGGGTTAGTGCATGTATGTGTGTGTGTTGTGACAGTGATGTATGAGTGTGGAAATAGAGTGAGAAAAGACTGGGATGAGAGGGAGAGAGAGATGAAGAGAGATAGAGAAATGAAGAGAGTGGAGAGAGATGGAGATGAAGAGAGATAGATGAAGAGAGAGGAGAGAGACGGGAGATGAGAGTGATAGGGATGGAGTGAGTGTGTGAAATGATGGAGGAAGATAAATAAGGGGAGAGAAGAATAGAGAAAGGAGGACAGAGAGATACTAAAGGTAGATGGATAGAGAGCGATTGAGAGAGAGAGGGATAGAGAGCGATTGAGAGCGACACAAAAGGAAGGAGAAAAATGAACCAGAGGTGCTCTTAGAATTATTCTGAAAGGACTGTGTGTTGCTATGGGAATAACATTCAGGTGTGTGTCTGTGTCGGTCTGCCATATTCACCAACCATTCTTACAAAAAATCTGAAAGATTTGAAAAGATTACTTATTTTTCACTGAGACTCTGAGAACCTTACGTAGTTTTCACTGAGACTCTGAGAACCTTACTTAGTTTTCACTGAGACTCTGAGTTCCTTACGTAGTTTTCACTGAGACTCTGAGTTCCTTACGTAGTTTTCACTGAGACTCTGAGTTCCTTACTTAGTTTTCACTGAGACTCTGAGAACCTTACTTAGTTTTCACTGAGACTCTGAGCTTCTTACGTAGTTTTCACTGAGACTCTGAGTTCCTTACTTAGTTTTCACTGAGACTCTGAGAACCTTACTTAGTTTTCACTAAGACTCTGAGTTCCTTACGTAGTTTTCACTGAGACTCTGAGAACCTTACTTAGTTTTCACTGAGACTCTGAGTTCTTTACGTAGTTTTCACTGAGACTCTGAGTTCTTTACGCAGTTTTCACTGAGACTCTGAGTTCCTTACGCAGTTTTCACTGAGACTCTGAGTTCCTTACGCAGTCTTCACTGAGACTCTGAGTTTCTTACGCAGTCTTCACTGAGACTCTGAGTTCCTTACGCAGTTTTCACTGAGACTCTGAGTTCCTTACGCATTCTTCACTGAGACTCTGAGTTCCTTACGCAGTCTTCACTGAGACTCTGGCATTCACTAATGTCTTTTTTATCTGTTCATTTTATTCACAGGAGCCCTCTTAATTTCCTCTGAATTTAAGAAGATATTGGTAAATGAGGCCCATTGATTGCAGTGGCTTGGTTTTGCTTTGCTTAAGGTTTCATAGCATACTAAGGTGTGTGTGTGTGTGTGTATGTGTGTTTGTTTGTTTGTTTGTTGTGGAGATGTGGATGAGGTGTCTGTCATCTCACTTTCCCGCCAAATTTAAAGGCTGATGATGTAGACCTCTCTCTCTCTCTCTTTCTTCATGACGTAGGCCTCACTCTTGTTCCTTCAGTCCAGAGTACAGTGTCTTTCATAACCAATGCTGAAGGGGCCTTACAGACAGAGAGAGAGAGAGAGAGAGAAAGAAGCATTTCAAGGACCAGAGTTCCCAGAGAACCCTCAGTCCATGAGAACCCAGAGTACCCAGTCTATGAGAACCCAGAGTACTCTCAGTTGGTGAGAACCCAGAGTACCCTCAATCTATGAGAACCCAAAGAACCCTCAGTCTATGAGAACCTAAAGTACCCTCAGTCTGTGAGAACCCAGAGTATTCTCAGTCTATGAGTACCCAGATTACCCAGGTTATGAGAACCAAGTTTACACAATAAATATATTTCAATATATACAAAGATACTATTTTGTTTTAATGTTACTTCCACAGTCTTTAAATTGAGGTTTTTCAGTCAGTAAGATGCTGCTGTGATCAACACTACACAAAACAAAACAAGAAAAGGAAACAGGAAACTTAATTTTCTCCTCAGTTAGCCTAGACCCTCTCCTTGATGCTGTGTTCTGCACTGGGAATCAGAGCAGAGCTGCGGCAGACTGGAATCAAACTCAGTGAAAGTGCTGTGAGAATAGAGGAGACATAGAGCCTGTGTACATTTGCTCACGAGTCGTCCTCAAGGTCTGTTTATTTCTGCCGTGTTTAGGACTGTTTATTGTGTGTACAGTATGTACTTCAGTATGTGCGTCTTTACACCCAGTCGGTTCTTGTGTTATGTATTTTGGAGGGAAGTGTGAAAATGGGTGTAGTGTTTTGCAGAGAGTGTGAAGCAGACATTGTGCTTAAAGTTGTATAGATATGCCCTGTTGTTTTGCCCCTGGAGTGTAGTGTTTTGCAGTTGTTTTAGTGTGTAAACAGTTAAAACTAACAGCTTGGCTTAGCTTAGTTAAGCCAGTGCTAGGAAGAGGACGGATGAGAGAGTTAGCTTAGTTAAGCTAGTGCTAGGAAGAGGATGAATGAGAGAGTTAGCTTAGTTAAGCCAGTGCTAGGAAGAGGACGGATGAGAGAGTTAGCTTAGTTAAGCCAGTGCTAGGAAGAGGACGGATGAGAGAGTTAGCTTAGTTAAGCTAGTGCTAGGAAGAGGACGGATGAGAGAGTTAGCTTAGTTAAGCCAGTGCTAGGAAGAGGACGGATGAGAGAGTAAAAGTTTCTTTGTTTTTATGGAAATCAAGTGTCAAATTCTCTGTATTGGTGTGTGTGTGTGTGTGTGTGTGTGTGTGTGTAGGTATGTGTGCATCTTGTAAGAGTGTAGGTGTGAGTGGTGTGAATGGCTGTATGTTGCTCAGTGTAGGCGGTTATAACCAGTGTTCATAGTGTTCTAGCACTGATAACGTAGTAGTGTTCTATTAATAGTATTGTGTTGTATGGTATTCTACCAATGGTACTGTATTGTGTAGTATAGTGTTCTACTAATGGTGTTGTAATGTATTGTATTGTATAGTATAGTATTCTACTAATGGTGTTGTAATGTATTGTATTGTATAGTATAGTATTCT
>PYXC01001084.1:117500-120000 GCA_015244755.2 Tenualosa ilisha
TGTGTCGGCACCTGAGTGTGTTTTGTGAGGTCAAAAGCCAGTACAGTAGCAAAATGTTCACCCATTTTCTTAGTTTAATGAAATGTAGCAGTGGCACACCAGACTTTCTACACAGCTGTATGCTGTAGTCTAGGATTACACAGACTTTCTACACAGCTGTATGCTGTAGTCTAGGATTACACAGACTTTCTACACAGCTGTATGCTGTAGTCTAGGATTACACAGACTTTCTACACAGCTGTATGCTGTAGTCTAGGATTACACAGACTTTCTACACAGCTGTATGCTGTAGTCTAGGATTACACAGACTTTCTACACAGCTGTATGCTGTAGTCTAGGATTACGGCAGTGTGCCGTTTCAGTGGCTTCATTATGTTTTGTAACTTGTATTCTATAAGTGTAGTATATTTTGGAACAGAAAGTGCAGTGTGTATACTAGTGTACCATGTTGTCCCGTTCCTGCATGTTGCACTGCTAAAAAGTCAGGGGTCATTACATGGTTATCACATCACTTGAGGTTCCCATATAATGTCCCACTACAAAAAGTACTACATGTAAATAGGCCTACAATACAGTAAATAGGGCAAATATGTAAAAAGAGTTGGATGTAGATGGACTGAATATATTGTGTTCTATTTCTTTTAGGTTTTGACTTCACAGTTAACTGTTTTGATAGAGTCTTTAAATATCTGCAAAACTATTGTACATAATTTTGCTGGAGGTGAACATTGACTAGAAGTACATTTACATTTACATTTATGCATTTAGCAGACGCTTTTATCCAAATCGACTTACAAAAGAGGATAGCATTCAAGCTACAACCCAATGAAAAAAAAAACTATCAAAGAGTGCATATTGCTAATATAAAATTTGCATTATCTTAAGTTGAAAGTGCAATAGTGTAATAAAAGTGTAATATAAAGAGAGATTAAGTATAAGATATTAAGTGCATTCCTGATATTCAGAAATTCATGCCAGGAGATATTCTTGGAAGAGCTGGGTCTTGGGAGAGGGGATCTGTTGATCTGGTAGTGCTGAAAAGGTCCTTCCACCAGCGCGGAACCAGGGTAGCCAGTGGAGTTGCATGAACAGAGGTGTGACATGCGCCCTTTTTGGCTGGTTAAAAACATCTGGCTGCATCCAGCTGCATTCTGGATCATCTGTAGCGGTCTCACAGCACAGGCTGGAAGGCCTGATAGGAGGGCATTGCAGTAGTCAAGGCGAGAGATTACCAGGGTCTGTACCAGGAGCTGGGTTGCATGTTGGGTGAGATACGGCCTGATCTTCCTTATGTTGAATTGGGAAAAACGGCACAACCGAGCTACAGAGGCAACGTGATCCACAAAGGTCAGTTGGTCATCGATCATGACACCCAGGTTTCTTGTCACCTTGGTGGGAGCAACAGACAGGGAGTCAGTCTTGATGCTGATGTTGTGATGTATGGTTTGTTTGGTTGGGAGGACCAGCAGTTCAGTTTTGCGAAGGTTTAGTTGGAGGCGATGTCCTTTCATCCATGCAGATATGTCAGAAAGACAGTCTGCACACATAGGAAGTAAGTGAGTGTCCATGAAGTATCCATGAATTTCGGATGGCGTGGTGATTGAAAGCATTTGTCCTAAAGAAACGCAAAAGAGAACACTGTTTGGCTCCCATAGTTTATGGTTGTGGTGAAAGTGTGTGGTGTATGGTTGTGGTGAAAGTGTGTGGTGTATGGTTGTGGTGAAAGTGTGTGGTGTATGGTTGTGGGTTGTATGGTTGTGGTGAAAGTGTGTGGTGTATGGTTGTGGGTTGTATGGTTGTGGTGAAAGTGTGTGGTGTATGGTTGTGGGTTGTATGGTTGTGGTGAAAGTGTGTGGTGTATGGTTGTGGGTTGTATGGTTGTGGTGAAAGTTGACACTGCATTGAGACAAGTGTGAAAATGATTGGCCAAAACTGTAATCGATTCATTAATGATATACAGGCATGCATACACACATACACATGCATTCACTAACATACAAACACACACACACACACACACAAGCAGTCAGTAACAGTGTGAGTCTCAGGTATCCACAGCTGCAGTGTGTGTGTAGTATATTGCTTAGTGTCACAGCTGCAGTGTGTGTGTAGTATATTGCTTAGTGTCACAGCTGCAGTGTGTGTGGAGTGTATTGCTTAGTGTCACAGCTGCAGTGTGTGTGGATATTGCTTAGTGTGCCAGATGGATGGAAATGGAACCTTTCTATATGACCCTGCTCCTTGGGATACACTCATCTGTGTAAATTCATTACATGGTGTGTGTGTGTGTTCGTGTGTGCATGTGTGTGTGCGTGCACATGTGCCTGCATGTAGAGGGGACTTGGACCATCTAGAGGATGTGACGTGGACTCCGTGCGTGAACAACTTAAACGGCTTCATCTCGGCGTTCCTGTTCTCCATTGAGACGGAGACCACCATTGGCTATGGCCACCGCGTCATCACTGACCAGTGTCCAGTTGGGACTATGCTGCTCCTGCTA
>PYXC01001084.1:125000-167500 GCA_015244755.2 Tenualosa ilisha
TAAAGACAGCTCGTTCAAGGGCTTTGGAAAGGAGGGGGGGAGAGAGACAGGCCGGTAGTTCTCCACTTGAGTGGGAGCAAGGGATGGTTTTTTGAGCAGCGATGTTACCTGGGCTTGTTTGAAGGCAGTGGGAAATGTACCCCTAGTTAGTGAAGCATTGACCACATGTGTGGTTGCTGTCACAATGGTGGGGGTTATGGCCTGAAGAAGGGTTGTTGGGATAGGGTCCAGAAAACAAGAGGTAGGCCGGCTGTCTGTGAGAAGCTTAGACACCTCTGCCTCGGAGAGAGGAGTGAAAGAAGAAAAGGAAGCAGTTGGTTTAGAGAGGCTAGGAAAAGGAACCTCTGTAGATTGGTTTGAGAACTGACTACTAATAGCTGCAACTTTGTTAGTGAAGAATGCAGCAAAAGTGTCAGCTGTGAGGTTAGTTGGAGGAGGTGGGTTTAGTAAAGATTTAAAGGTGGAAAAGAGTTTCTTGGTGTCCGTGGCATTGTGAATCTTGTCGTGATAGAAAGCCTTTTTCGCAGCAGTGACACTGGATGGAGAAGGAAGATAGTAGTACTTGGAATTGTGTCAGATCGGCCGAATTCTTAGTTTTGTGCCATTTCCTTTCAGTAGCTCTGAGGTTAGTGCGCATTGACCGAAGTGAGTCATTAAGCCACGCATGAGACTGAGTGGGTCGTGCGGGTCTGGTAGACAGAGGGCACACACGATCCAAGCAGGATATCAGCGTAGAACAGAGTGACTCTGTGGCATCATCAACCTCAAAAGAAGAGAAACTTCTAGACGGTGGTAGAGCAGACGCCACCAAGGAGGAAAAGTGAGTAGGAGATAGATTCCGGAGATTGCGACGGACAGAGACAGTGGGAGTAGAAGCAGATGGTTGCTGACAGAGGGAAACTTTGAACTGAATAAAGTAATGGTCAGATAGATGTAGAGGAGTAACTGTCTGTGAAGTAGCGGCGCACTTCCTGGTGAAAATGAGATCAAGTTCCTTACCGGCTTTGTGAGTCGGAGGGCTGTGAACCCGCTGTAGCTCAAAGGAGTCCATCAGAGATAGGAATTCTGCAGAACCTGGATTGTCTAAGTGGATGTTCATATCACCGAGAACAAGCATGGGAAAGTCATGCTCAGGGATGGAAGAAAGCAGAGTGTCAAGTTCCTCAAGGAAATCGCCCATTTGACCTGGAGGACGATAGATAACACACAGATATATTTTGACCGGTGCCGTTACCAAGATGGCATGGTATTCAAAGGAGCTGTATGTGACAGACGTTACCAGTTGAGTATATTTCCATTTGTCTGATATTAATAGCCCCGTATACTACACGCTAGCCTACACACACACACTCACACACACTAGCTTACAAACATAGAGCACACACCCACAGACGCACACACTAGCCTACACACATAGAACACACACACACACACACATGCACACACACACACACACACATTTACACACTCTAGCCTACACAGATACAGTACACACACACAATGCAAAAAAAGTCTCTCTCTCACCTGCACACACACACACAGTGAATGACACACACAAGCGTACTTAGACGCACACACACTCACACAAATACACACTCTCTGAGAGGTGTTGTTTGATTGACAGGTATGACGTGTCAGGCACGGAGCTCCTATCTGGCGGAGGAGGTGTTGTGGGGGCACAGGTTCAGCCCCATGATGTCATTGGCCGAGGGCTTCTTCGACATTGACTATGGGGCTTTCCACCATACTTTTGAGGTAAGCACACACACACACACACGCACACACACACACACACACACAAATGCACACTAACATACCCTCTCTCTCTCTCACACACACACACACACACACACACACACACACATATGCACACTCACACACACACATACATACGCACACACACAAACACACTCAGTCTCATGTACACAGACTTCCTGTGCTGTCTGGAGTATGGAAAAGTATGGAATTTAATTTGAGTGTTTTCCAGATCTATATAAGTATTGGAAATAGGAAAGAGGACATGGAAAAATATTTGTGTGTCCAGACTACTGCAGCCATCATTGGACTATAGTAGCTCTACTAGTCTCCTGTAAAGCACCAGTAGACTCTGTAGGTAATTAGACACCAGTAGACTCTGTAGATAATTAGCTTTTGTCTTGTTTAGGTATAATAAAAGCCCATTACTGCAATCAGTAAACAGTTTTGAGGTGATATCTGAGGCCCACACTAGATCTGTTTCTGAGGCTCAGCCAGTTACTGAATATTGAGTCTGGTTGGGCCCAGTTCCTAGGGCAAAGTGAGTGTGCTGCTCTAGTTTTACGTCTCATGGTGTCGGACCGTCGAGCCTCTGTGAGCATGCACAGCTCCACCAGTACTGGGAGATGGACAGCTCATTTGCAGTGGTGTCAGTTAATATTGTGGTTGTCAGTCAGTATCGTGGTCAGTTCTCTGAAGTTGGCCAGGTATGTGCACCCCAGTGACGTGTGGTGAGGTGTGCTGTGTGTGTGCAAAAAATGATAGCTAAATATATAAAATAGATATTAAGCTCTAGCCTCCAGCAGTGGAGCAGAGAAAGGGGAGGGGGGGTGTCACCTCGTTGCCCTGAAGATTATTTTGTCAGGCTACTCCACATGATGTCACCTAATTTGCTTTCATTTGGTTAAAATCAGCCAATTTCAAAAGTTACAGAGAAAGATTGATTGGTCAGCACAGGCAGCTCTGCAAAAACAATAGTTTTGTCACTAAATCACAGGACCAAAAACATTAGTTTTGTCCCTAAATAACCAAAAACATTATTTTTGTCACTAAATAACTTCACCAAAAACATTAGTTTTGTCCCTAAATAACGAGACCAAAAACATTAGTTTTGTCACTAAATAACCAAAAACATTAGTTTTGTCACTAAATAACGAGACCAAAAACATTAGTTTTGTCCCTAAATAACGAGACCAAAAACATTAGTTTTGTCACTAAATAACTAGACAAAAAACATTAGTTTTGTCACTAAATAACCAAAAACATTAGTTTTGTCACTAAATAACCAAAAACATTAGTTTTGTCCCTAAATAACAAGACCAAAAACATTAGTTTTGTCACTAAATAACGAGACCAAAAACATTAGTTTTGTCCCTAAATAACAAGACCAAAAACATTAGTTT
The DNA here is from genome assembly GCA_015244755.2 of Tenualosa ilisha. Taxonomy (NCBI): domain Eukaryota; kingdom Metazoa; phylum Chordata; class Actinopteri; order Clupeiformes; family Clupeidae; genus Tenualosa; species Tenualosa ilisha. The sequence goes on from PYXC01001084.1 coordinate 128,159, forward strand.
TGTCACTAAATAACTAGACCAAAAACATTAGTTTTGTCACTAAATAACCAAAAACATTAGTTTTGTCACTAAATAACTACACCAAAACATTAGTTTTGTCACTAAAAAACCAAAACCATTAGTTTTGTCCCTAAATAACGAGACCAACAACATTAGTTTTGTCACTAAATAACCAAAAACATTAGTTTTGTCCCTAAATAACGAGACCAAAAACGTTAGTTTTGTCACTAAATAACTAGACCAAAAACATTAGTTTTGTCACTAAATAACCAAAAACATTAGTTTTGTCACTAAATAACGAGACCAAAAACATTAGTTTTGTCACTAAATAACCAAAAACATTAGTTTTGTCCCTAAATAACGAGACCGAAAACATTAGTTTTGTCCCTAAATAACTAGACCAAAAACATTAGCTTTGTCACTAAATAACTAGACCAAAAACATTAGTTTTGTCACTAAATAACGAGACCAAAAACATTAGTTTTGTCACTAAATAATGAGACCAAAAACATTAGCTTTGTCACTAAATAACGAGACCGAAAACATTAGTTTTGTCACTAAATAACGAGACCAAAAACATTAGTTTTGTCACTAAATAATGAGACCAAAAACATTAGTTTTGTCACTAAATAATGAGACCAAAAACATTCGTTTTGTCACTAAATAACAAGACCAAAAACATTAGTTTTGTCACTAAATAACCAAAACCATTAGTTTTGTCCCTAAATAACGAGACCAAAAACATTAGTTTTGGCCCTAAATAACTAGACCAAAAACATTAGTTTTGGCCCTAAATAACTAGACCAAAAACATTAGTTTTGTCACTAAATAACCAAAAACATTAGTTTTGTCCCTAAATAACGAGACCAAAAACATTAGTTTTGGCCCTAAATAACTAGACCAAAAACATTAGTTTTGTCACTAAATAATGAGACCAAAAACATTAGTTTTGTCACTAAATAACGAGACCAAAAACATTAGTTTTGTCCCTAAATAACCAAAAACATTAGTTTTGTCACTAAATTACAAGACCAAAAACATTAGTTTTGTCACTAAATAACGAGACCAAAAACATTCGTTTTGTCCCTAAATAACGAGACCAAAAACATTAATTTTGTCACTGAATAACAAGACCAAAAACATTAGTTTTGTCACTAAATAACAAGACCAAAAACATTAGTTTTGTCACTTTATCCTGTCAGTGAAGATGAATGAAGCTTGCTGTAAATCGTGGCGATTTGCTTCTAGATGCTTTTGGACTTAAATATGCTATAACATGCTTAAACATGGTACTACAGAAGTTGGTACTAGCAAAAACGTGTGTGTGTTCTTATAAGTTTAATATATTTTTCAGGATTTTATAATATTCAAGATCTGGCAGGCTAGGCTCTGCCTACCTTGCTTCCCCAGACCCCACGTCACTGGTGCCCTCTAGTTCTGCACCCCTGCGAAGCCATAGTCCACCACTATGCAGCAGGGCAAACACTATATTCATGAATATGCAGCAGGGCAAACACTATATTCATGAATATGCCATCATTTCAACTCTAGGCTTAACACTGTGGTAAGTCAGTCCATGAGTGACGTGTCCTGATAAACTACTAGTGCCCGCAGGCCAAGCAGACTTAACTTAATTCAATGCCACTGACAGCTGCTGCTGCAGATCCAACCCTTTAAATAAGCCCCCACACAACACACCCAAACACAAAGAACCACACAACACACCAAACACAAAAACCCACACAACACACCAAGACACAAAGGAAGGCCCACACAACACACCCAAGACACAAAGGAAGGGCCGCACACTATCACCCAAGACACAAAGGAAGGGCCTCACACAACACACCCAAGACACAAAGGAAGGGCCGCACACTATCACCCAAGACACAAAGGAAGGGCCCCACACTATCAGACGTCCGACTGTCGACTTCAGTTTAGACCGAGGGACCTTTTTGGTCAAATATGGTCAGAAAGATTTGACCCAAAGCACTAAAATTTGAGTATGGAAAAAGTATGACATTTTGAAATTGAATATGTATAGGAAGCCTGCACACACACACACACACACACACACACATGCATATGCACACAGACACACACATACACACACAAGCACACACTCACACACACATACAAAGAAGCAAATACACACACACACATACACAGAAGCAAGCACACACACACACACACACTAGCACACACACATACACAGAAGCAAGCACACACACACACACTCACAAACAAACACACAAGAGAGGGTGGTGGGCCTGTTACTGGTTGAGGTCTGGCTGTGCTGTAGGGAGTCAGAGAGATCAGTGTAGTCACTCCTCCATCTCTCCCCTCTATCGCTGCCCTTTGACCTTTGACCTGTATCCATAGCAGCTGTGTGGCTGATGCCAGTGCTGTGCCCAGTGCAGAAGGATGGCGTGGTGACACAGTATTAGCGTGCCCTCTAGTGGTGATACTGCCCAACTACAGCATCACACCTTAGCCAGTTGCCTCTGACGCTGGTGTGGTAATAAGCAGTGTGTGAGGTGTGTGGGGTGTGTGTGTGTGTGTTTGCCTCTGACGCTGGTGTGGTAATAAGCAGTGTGTGAGGTGTGTGTGTGTTTGCCTCTGACGCTGGTGTGGTAATAAGCAGTGTGTGAGGTGTGTGTGTGTGTGTTTGCCTCTGACACTGGTGTGGTAATAAGCAGTGTGTGAGGTGTGTGTGTGTGTGTGTTTGCCTCTGACGCTGGTGTGGTAATAAGCAGTGTGTGAGGTGTGTGTGTGTGTTTGCCTCTGACCCTGGTGTGGTAATAAGCAGTGTGTGAGGTGTGTGTGTGTGTTTGCCTCTGACCTGGTGTGGTAATAAGCAGTGTGTGAGGTGTGTGTGTGTGTTTGCCTCTGACGCTGGTGTGGTAATAAGCAGTGTGTGAGGAGTGTGTGTGTGTTTGCCTCTGACGCTGGTGTGGTAATAAGCAGTGTGTGAGGTGTGTGTGTGTGTTTGCCTCTGACGCTGGTGTGGTAATAAGCAGTGTGTGAGGTGTGTGTGTGTGTTTGCCTCTGACGCTGGTGTGGTAATAAGCAGTGTGTGAGGTGTGTGTGTGTGTTTGCCTCTGACGCTTCCAAAAGGTAGGCAGGATAATCCTGGAAAATCTATTAAACAATAACAATACACACAATGCTCTACACTTGCTAGTATAAAACTTTCTAAGAGATACATTTGCTATATATGCTATAACATCCTCAATTTAGCTTAGCTGTTTAGCTGCTAAAATCATGCACAATTTTTGCGAATTAATCTTTCTCTGTAATTTGAGATTTTCTTATTTTAACCAGGTGACCCTATGTGACATTATGTGGAGTAGCCTGACAAAATAGTCCTTAGGGCCATGAGGTGACACCCTCCCCCTTTCTGTTAGAGGCTTGAGCTGGATATTTATATGACATATTTTGCACACCGCCTACCCTGGTACCGACTCCACCGCATGTCACAGGCACAGATTTCTGCATCTTCTGCTGTGAGTCTGACGAATGTGTGTGTGTGTGTACAGATTTCTGTATATTCTGCTGTGTGTGTGTGTGTGTGTGTGAGACGGGCGTGTTCATGCATATAAGGAATTATTAGAATCTCTAATAATCTCTCAATCTCTAAGGAGATTGTAAGTTTCTAGATCATTTCCTGTTGTTATATGTATGGAAAGTGTAGGTTTCCATAGGACCTGCTGTAGTTGTTATTATGGAAAGTGTAGGTTTCCATAGGACCTGCTGTAGTTGTTATTATGGAAAGTGTAGGTTCCTGTGTCCATTTGCTGTGGAAACTGGGCATGTGTGTTGATTTTCTGCCTCTATTCTACCACAGGTGGATACTCCTTCCTGCTCCGCCCACGAGCTGGCATTGGCTGCTGCCAGACGGGAGGCTCATCTCTATTGGTCAATCTCCAGTCGCCTGGACGAAGAGAAGTGGGAGGGCCCTCCACTAGCTGACCAGTCAGGGAAAACAGCAGACACAGATCTGGCCAATGGGAAAGAGGAGGATGGGCCCACATTTATTGTAGGTGGGGTCACTGAGGGGCAAGACCAATCAGGACCTGGGGAACAGAATGGAAGTGTCACTACTGACCAATCAGAATCAGAGGCTTGAGCCGCACAAAAGGGGAAGGTGACGAAGATGATGATGATGATGATATAGAGAAAATAATTCTGCCCTTCCTATAAAGGCAGTTGTACAGCATTCCACTATCTCTCTTATAGAAACACGCTCTGTTTTTTGTGTGTGTCTGTGTGTGTGTGTGTGTGTGTCTGTTTGTGTGTGTGTGTGTGTGTGTATGTGTTAGTGCTTAAGGATAGCTTAGAAGTCCTGACTTCATAAGTGGATATATGTGTCACTGGCTGTTTTTGGTTGTGCAGGGTGATGTGTGTGTGTGTATGTTTGTGTGTGTCGAGGAGAGAGAGAGGGGGAGAGAGCAGGTCTGTGTGTGTGTGTGTGTGTGTGTGTGTGTGTGTGTGTGTGTATGTTTGTGTGTGTCGAGGAGAGAGAGAGGGAGAGAGCAGGTCTGTGTGTGTGTGTGTGTGTGTGTATGTTTGTGTGTGTCGAGGAGAGAGAGAGGGAGAGAGCAGGTCTGTGTGTGTGTGTGTGTATGTGTGTGTGTGTTTGTGTGTGTCGAGGAGAGAGAGAGGGAGAGAGCAGGTCTGTGTGTGTGTGTGTGTGTGTCTGCCTGCATATGAGTACTTTTCACTCAGACCACACACAGATAGACACATGCGCAGGTACACATAATATCCACAGGATGTGCCCAATTCACACACATTCATACACATGACTTAAACACACACACACACACACACATGTTCCCAATACATACGCATACATACATAAACACAGGCATGTATGTATGCAGCAAAACACACACATACACACACACACAGGCTCAAGTGCTATGATTGTCATGTGACCTGTACTATACAGCCATTGGCTCTTCTGACTCCTAGTCCCGCCCCCCCCAGTTGGGCGAGTCCAATAAGATGCCTGTAGTTAGGAAGCAACCTTAAGCATCTGTGTGTTTACTCACAGAGCCGGCCAACCATATTCAGCTGTGTGTGTGTGTGTGTGTGTGTGTGTGTCACAGAGCTTTGCTGGCTTTCCAGGGACTGCTCACATCATGCAGTACTTCAGATACACTCACAAACACACACACACACACACACACACACACCACACACACACCACACACACACACACACACACACACAGCCTGAAGGTCACCACTCTTCATGTGAATGTATAAAGCAGGCAGAACTCTTCTGGTCTTATAGTTTTATGTTGTGAAAGAGCTTGTGAATACTCTACTACCCTCCTTTACCTCTCTCCCTCTCTCTCTCTCTCTCTCTGTATGCCCTTCTGTCCCCCTCTCTCTGATCTTGCAGTGAGCAGGGGGCTCCTCTAGTGAATGTGTTACTATGGCAACTGAGCCTCCCAGTCAGATAGGTGACTTCGCCCTCGTGTGGTGATATCTGGACATGACTGCCTAGGAGAGAGTTAGCTGAGAGAGAGAGAGAGTTAGCTAGAGACAGAGTAAGAGAATCAGCTAGATACAGAGTAAGAGAGAGAGAGAGAGATAGAAAGAGAGAGAGAGGCAGAGAGAAAGAAAGAGCAGAAAGTTCCTCCACTGCTCCATCAATGAGGACAACATCTCAGTGTGTTGGTCAGACATAGCATAGGTGTTGGTTAGTCCGTTAGTAAAACACTGCCACACAGACACACACACACTCACACACATCTGTAGACCTGGAGTGGAATTAACCAGCCAGGAATGAGACACTGATGGAACAATGTTTTTGAATGTTGAAACAAAAACAAAACTCATAGCTCTGTGCGTATGTGTGTGTGTGTGTGTGTGTGTGTGTGTGAGAGAGAGAGAGAGAGAGAGCGAGAGCAAACACTCACAGTAACCCCTGACACACAGACACAGACGCACACACACAGACTTCTTATATTATATTTTCTAGAACACACTCACATACACACACAGACTGAAAGCACAATCCTTTACTGCTGTGTGTGTGTGTCTGTGTTCCTATCATAGATGAAACAGCAGGTGTGTGTTCTTATATATCCAGTAGACTACGCATACACACACACACACACATTATTCCAGTAGATTAGCACTCTGACTAGCACCTCTAAGCTGTCTGTAGACAAACACACACACACACACACACATTTCTTCAGTAGACTATAGCACCTTTAACCTGTCTGTAGTTAAACAGATGCTCTAATAAACTACTACTCTACTGTCTTTTGAGTTGTCTGATAACTTTCAGTAGCCTACATGACCCATAGCCATGCTCTCCATCCAAAGCCATGCTAAACACATGCCCATTCAGAACCATGTTAGACATTAGGTCTAGTTAAACCTGCAAAGAACCCCTGGAAACATATGCAAGCTCTCTTTAAGGGTAAAAGGGATAATCATTAATTTTGTAAATCAGGCAACCGATCATTTCAGTGGATGAAATCACATTCCTAAGATGTTTTGAATGCAAACACTGTCAAATAAGAATGAGCCCATACATTTCAATAAATAAAGATATTCCAATGAGGGTTGTGGTGGTGGTTGATGTTATACCAAACTCTTGTAGAAACGCACCTGATAAAACCTACTTTATTCCATTCATTCATTTACTCCTTCATTCATTCATTCACTTTTTAAAGATAAAAAAAAAGTTTTTGCCTGTTTGGAGTTGCCGTTCCATGTATGACCACTAGAGGCCAGTGTGGTGCGCCAGAGGCTGTGTGTGAACAGCGGGGCTGCGCCTCTGCGGAGAGAAGGAACGCTATGGCTGTGCCTGGCGTGGTGCATGGGACCAGTTTGACTCAGTACTCTCAGGCTGCACGGAGCCGAGGCAGGGCAGACGATGGACAAACTATAGCTTTGCAATTGTGAGATAGTCAGTAATATTTATAAGTAGGCTAATAGTTCTGTAGTGGAACAGTAGTTCTGCTGTATAGTTCTGTTATAGTAGTCAGACTTGCAGTATTGTAATAATTATAGACTAATGTTTATGAAAGAGACAGTGTGACCTACTACATTATAGCTGTCAGAAAGGCTAATTATAGTAGTTTAGACACTTGCAAAGATGTAATGAAACATTTGAAGTCAGTGAGTGTTAGGCTAAGCCTATAATATCATTGAGTGTGATGGTTATCCAACACACAACTAATGGCATAAGTGTGGGTCCTGATGTCCTTCCCACTGAGTGCAGGGGGAGTTGAGTTAATGGCGAAGGTGTTGTGTTGTGTGGCCCCTGATGTCCGTGAGTGCACTCACTCTAAGGTGAGAGGGTGCAGGCAGCAGTGAAGCAGGGCAGCTGTGGAGACTGAAGTGGAGTTAGCCTCAGGTGTGGCATAGCCGAGGATTCACACAGGAGCACTAGCCCACATGGGGCAGCCATGGACATGTGCATAGAATAGAGCTGAGAACTCCTGCAGTCCGTAACATAGATAAACAGAACAAGGGTGTAAATAACAACAGAACATGGGTGTAAACAACAATAGGACATGGGTGTAAACAACAATAGGACATGGGTGTAAGTAACAATAGGACATGGGTGTAAACAACAATAGGACATGGGTGTAAGTAACATTAGGACTTATTTAGGCATTAGGCAATAAACAACAGAACCCTGGTGCAAATCACAGAATTCCCTGTGAAGTCTTATTTTAATCTTGGATCTTGAAAATCACAGCAACTCTGAACTCTGTCCATTACTGAAAAAGCCATGAGTGGATGAAGATGCGGACACAGACGCCAAGAGGATGCCAACAGAGACGCTACCAATGAAAGACATGGAGCTGGCCATGAAGATGATGGTCATCGTCACCAGCAGCAACATCAAGGAGTGGGAGAGACATTCAGCACATACCATACATGCAGTGTTTGTGTCGGGGGGGTATAGGTGTGTGTGTAAGCCCTATGTATGTTTGTGTGTGTGTGTGTTTATGTATGTGTGTACAGTAGCCTATATGTACATTTGGCAGGGTTGTGTGTGTATGTGTGTGACAGGGGTGTAGGCTAAAGGAAGAGAGGTCAGGAGCAGGGTGTAGTGTGTGTGTGTGTGTGTGTGTGTGTGTGTTGCCAGAAGTAGACATTATGAGATGTGATTGTCTTCTGGCTGATGAGGGCTGACATGGTGTGTCAGTGTGTGTGAGTTGAGTATAAACTTAAACCTAGTCAGCCTTTAATCCTACTGGTGTGTCAGTGTGTATGAGTTCAGTATAAACTTAAACTCACTCAGCCCTTGTTCCTACTGGTGTGTCAGTGTGTGTGAGTTGTTCCTACTCGTGCAGGACGCCGAGCTGCTAGGTGATGGAAAGATTTCCAGAAGTTTCGCTCGCGCTTACCGTTATTTCTCTGGCGGACACTGCCTTTCTCATTACTCTGTCCGTTAGGATCGGCAAAGATGTTCACGGCGCCTGAGGACTGAGCAGATTTCATGACTAATGAGAGGGGTGATGTTCGTGTGTTAACGGTGTTTACGGCTGTTTAAAGTTTACGCTGGCCGCCTCACCATGATTCCCCTAGCAGGCTACCGGCTCGTGCCAGAGTAGTCCAGAGTATGCAGACGCGCGCTGACTGCCTGCACCCGCACATGCAGCCCGCGAGCGTGCAGAGTGTTATTTTAAATGTCAAGTCAATCAGCAATTTTCACGGACGTCTGACGTCAATTCCTCGACGAAGAAAAGAAGAGACGGCGACGAAGAAGAAGAGGAGGGAAGGAAAACTTCACTCACTTCGGAAGAAACCATTTTGAAAATTCCCTATTTTTTACGCGAATGACGAGTGCGGAGCGTCGCAAGGAAAGCCCGCTCGTGAATAGGCATGCTCAGCCGCGAACCGGAGCACCCTGCAGCCGCCTGCCGCCACCGATGCAGCGCGTGGTGGGGAAACTGCGACGGCCCCACCAAACATCCACCAGGTACGGTGTGCTTCTCTCCATGCCCATCCGCGTTTTCCGCGGCCGCACGGAGCGAGTGAGTGGCGCGTGTTAGCACAGGGGGAGCAGTCTTCTGCCGGCCCACATCTCAGCTCCCCCTCCCTTCTCCCAAGGAGCGGTTGGATGTGTGTGTGCGTGTGTGTTTTCGTATAACAGCAGCAGCGGCAGAAAGCCAGGCAAGCCTTGATAAACACATGCGCCGCATACCACTCGGGCATTAACACGCATCTGTGAAAACCATTGTAACGGCGCTTGGGAGTCGCGAACAGCCGCGAGAGGGGAGAGGAGATGCTCTCGCGCTGTGTACGCTGAGTGCTTTGAGCCCCGCGCTGTGTGTGCGCCCGGATAGGAGCCTAGGCCAGGGACGTGTTTATGCTCGCGCTGGAGACGGGGAATATGTAAAAACTGAATTGAGCTTGTGATTGGCTTACGTCCGTTCGTCAGGAGGAAACGAACGTTGACTCTATTTTGTAACTTGCAGTTTGTGCAGATGCATATAGATTTCCCCCTCTCTCCTCCGTCCGCCGCTACCTGCAGCACAGCACAGCACTGCGCTGTTTGGTATCTACCGGCGTCTCCGCGGACTTTAAAAGATCATTGGTACCGAACGGCCTATTTTATGTATACTTTAGCTTAAGCACTGCAGCACCGTGATGCCAGCCTTCTCGCGCGTTCCTGCCTGTACTGTAGGTCATAGCATGCGCCGAACACACCTCCGGTTCGCCCCTCGCGCTGCCTTGGCTGACATTTTTATGGATCTGCGGCGCTGAACGGCTCAGGTGTGGGTATGGAATGAAGAAGGCACGAGAGGAAAACGCACCCATTCGTCCGCGAGCGGATTACTCGCGGGGGAAATTACCGACGGCTTTCACAAGTTTTGTTGTCAGGAGAAGCCGCGAAGATCGGGGTGGGTGGAGTGCCTGGTGTTTTCATTGAAGTTCTCGCGAATGCGCGAGGTGACACGCTTAATGTCCATGTTTATTGATCGCTATACTGCCGGATATCTGACCATGGCGAGCGACAGGGTAACGGGAGTGCATTGCTCTGTACTGGTCGAAGTGTTGATGTGTGGCCGCCGGAAGTCACCTGTGTAGCTCCGGGACCGAGTGTGCCCGCGGCCCGGTTTGGCGCGAGGCCCGCGCAGCAAAATCTGGAGCCAGGGCCCTGTGACACTGCTGTCAACAACTTCAACGGTTTCAGTTCTACTCACCTGGCAGTAGATCGACTGTGTGCGTGTGTGTGTCTGAGGGAGTGTATCATTGGCCATGTGTGAGTATCAGTGCGGCATTTATTCCATGTAGATAAGTAGGTAACCGTGGTACTTTTTGTATGTATGCTTAGCCTACATCTCAGTCGTGTGTGACTGTGTCTGTAATATTGGTTAGGCTATGTGACACCAGTGTTGCATTATTGCAGGTAGGTAGGCAGCCAGTGTTTGGGGTGTTTGCACCATTGTAGTGTGTGTCCAGGTAAAAAAGTGACAATTTTTTGTCCTTTTATAATATGGCAATATAGTGCAGTTAGAAATGGAAGGCCACAGAGCTGTTGTAGTTTGCTTCCTAGTGTGCTGTAGCCACTTCCTGTCTAGAGTTGTTACAGAGCTGTTGTAGTTTGCTTCCTAGTGTGCTGTAGCCACTTCCTGTTTAGAGTTGTTACAGAGCTGTTTAGTTTGGTTCATGATGGGCAGGCACATCTTCCTGTCTCTGGGGGAGCTGGGTAGCCATAGTGACAACAGGATGCTTGCAGCATGTTTGTTTAGAATGTTCAGGAGTGTGGGTGTGACATATTAACCTGTTCCTTGCCTCTGTCACAGAACTCTCTAGATGGTGGCAACTTGATTGTCCTTTGTGTTTTGGGTTGTGTGTGGAACTTGGTCATTCTGTGTGTGGACGCAAAACTCTCTTATCCTCCCTGTTTTTATGTGTGTGTGTGTGCTGTTGCAGAGCTGCTGTGTCAAGGTCATAGAATGGAGGGGTCAAGGTCAGGTGGAGGTGAGCTTAGCCCCGAGGTAAACTGAGAAGAGCCCTGAGGTGAACTGAGATGGGCCAGCCCAGGCAGCACTGAGCACTGCAGAGCACATTCACATCAGGAGGAAGGACTAAACAAACCAGGGCTAAAGCAAGCTCTGGACAATATAAGGGCCAATGAACAGGCTCATAACATTAGGGCCAGCTAGCTCATAATGTGGCTAGGTTAGCAGGTTCGTAGCGTGGCTGTGTTAGGGTTAGCTAGCAAGCTCATAGCGTGGCTGTGTTAGGGTTAGCTAGCAGGCTCATTGCGTGGTTTGGTTAGGGCTAGTTAGCAGGCTCATAGTGTGGCTTTGTTAGGGCTAGTTAGCAGGTTCATAGTGTAGGTATGTTAGGGTGAGCTAGCAGGCTCATAGTGTGGCTATTTTAGGGCTAGTTAGCAGGTTCATAGTGTGGCTATATTAAGACTAGTGTTGAGGCTCATAGTGTAGCTATGTTAAGGCTAGTTAGCAGGCTCATAGCATGGCTGTATTAGGGCTAGTTAGAAGACTCATAGTGTGGCTATGTTAGGGTCAGCTAGAAGGTTCATAGTGTAGCTATGTTAGGACTAGTTAGCAGACTCATAATGTAGCTGTGTTAGGGCTAGTAAGCAGATTAAGAGCGTGGCTGTGTTAAGGCTAGTTACAGTAACAGGCTCATAGTGTGGCTGGGGGCCATAGCTAAACCATATCCGGACCAGATTAGGACTATATCTTGGCCAGACTAAAGCATGTGTGAACGTGTGTGTGTTTGTCTGACTGACATAAATGGGCATTTAAGGCAATGCCTGAGAGCCTGCTAGCTTACAGAAAAGAGTTTTGAGTGCTTTTGCAGTGTCTGCATACTGTGTGTATAAAGCAATGTGTGTGTGTGTGTGTGTTTAGGTGTGTATTTGAGGCATTTGTTATGTATGCGTTTGAGAGATCAGAGTGTATGTGGTTGCTGCATCTTAAAGGGTTTTTCTCAGAAGTGTGTGTGTGTGTGCAAGTGTGTGTGCACTCACAAATACTGATGTACCTGATAGCGTATATTGTGTGGGGTTACACACCATGTCCTACCAGACAACTAGACTTACTGTGACTGGGGATGTCATAACAACCAGACTACATTCCTACTATGACCAGTGATGCCATGACAACTAGACAACATTCCTACTGTGACCAGTGATGCCATGACAACTAGACAACATTCCTGCTGTGACCAGTGATGCCATGACAACCAGACAACATCCCTACTGTGACCAGTGATGTCATGACAACAACCTTACCATTCCTACTACATCCCCATTATTAGTGACAACTAGAATACAGTATTACTATTAGTAGTACAACTACCTGCTAACAAACGTTCTCTCTCCTTCTCTCTTTTCTTCTCTCTTTTTCCTGTAGTGATGGCCTTTGCCGAAAAGCATAGCTCCTGCCTCCACCAGAACAGCACATAAGGACACACACATACACACACATATGTATCTGCAGGTGTAGAATAATCCTATACAGTGCTGACCTGCCATAAAACACATACAAATTTACCAAGTGTTTTACACTTCCAGAAATTTGACAATACTCACATTTGCACACACACACATACACACACACACACTCACCCATTCACGGCCACACACACACACCATGTACAGTGTGGAGGACCTTCTCATCTCCCATGGCTACAAACTCTCTCGGACGTGCCCCCCTCAAGCCCCTCCCCCCCACACTGCAGCCGCTGCCCCCTCCTCCTCAGCGGCCCTTGACAACAAACAGCGCCATGGTAACCCTCGCCGTGACAACATGGACCTCCGGCCCGGAGGTGGAGGAGGAGGTGGGGCCTACAACGGTTTGGGGACAGAAGGTGGGGCAGAGGGACGGCCTGAGGCCACAGGGGGAGGAGTTATCCAGAGAGCAGAGGGCGGGGAGATTGTGGAACGCCTCCAGAGAAGGAAGGAAATGCCTGTCGTCAGTTACCTTGGCGACCTGCAGCCCCTTGGAGACTCCTTGGCGACGGACAGTGGGTGAGTTTGGGAGCTTTTGATGCTGTTCAACTACAGATCTGACTGCTGCATGAATATCAGGTGTCATTGTGGCATAAATATCAGCTCTGACTGTGGCATGAAGGAGGCATATACTCCACTGCTGTAACATAACAAACCACAAGATCAGATCTGCACCTTGTCAGCATCTAGTCAGCATCTAGTCTAGTCAGTACCCCAACACAGAACAGACCAGAAACTATAGTGACCCTGCCCCGTCTCAGAACAGACCAGAAGCTCTAGTCACTGTACCCCATCACAGAACAGACCAGAAACTGTAGTGACCCTGCCCCATCACAGAACAGACCAGAAGCTCTAGTCACTGTACCCCATCACAGAACAGACCAGAAGCTCTAGCCATTCTGCCCCATCAGAGCACAGACCAGAAGCTATAGTGACTGCCTGGTCACAGAACAAACCAGAAACTGTAGTGACTCTGCCCCATCACAGAACAGACCAGACTTGCCGCTTGCTTTTGCTGTATAAAAGAGCACATGCTATAATCTGTTTCTAAAACTCTAACAGAAAACAAGACTACCATGTGTCTCAGTCTCAGTCTCAGTCTAGTAAGAGACTGAGCTTTTCTGGTTGTTATCTTTGCGATTGCTACTATTAGCGGAATGTTAATCAGATTTTTTCACTCTTCCACTTGAGCTTTGTGGTGTGTAGTTTTGTAAACAAAAAACAATCAAAAAGGCAAGTAAATACAGGCTTAAACTATAAACGAGTCCACATAGGGGCATAGGGAGATCACCCCGCCCACTGCTAGGCTGAAGACTGTGCACTGAGACCATGGACAAGCCCTACGCTGACCCAACCTTAAGCGTGTGAGGATCAGATCCCAATGATTTTGAGAGAATCCATAACCTCTAGACTAAAAGCACAGTATCAGTATAGATAGTGCATCAGTGCAATACGTAAAATATTATTATATTTATACATTTATTATGATATTTATTGTAGGTTCTCTATACATTAGATATGTATTAGCTAGGATAAGAATGTAGCGAACCAGGCTTATCAAGGTTATCAAGTTTTTCAATCAGATTTACTCTGTTGGGTCCCCTGGCAATGAGCCATGGAAGCTCATTAGCTATTCACCCAGAATCCCAGGAACCAATCACAACCACTTATCCAGCATGGGGCGGGCATTATATTGTTCACAACCAGTGAATTTCTGTGTTGTCAAACTATGGTTGTTGTGTTTTCCTTGGAATTTAGCAAACAGTTGCAGTGTCTTTTACATGAAAGATGCGTTTGGATCAGTATCTCATAGCCAGACCCTAAATCAGGGGTCAGCAACCCCTGGCACGCAGAGGGATTCTCACTGGCACGTCAGTGATGGTTCGCAGGTCTTGTTGTTATACATTAGAAGAAGTTCGCCAGTCTCATTTGCTGTTAAACAGTATAGGGTTGGATAGGGTGCGACTTGTGTAGTGTGACAGACGGAAATACACCCCACTGGCTCTCAACATTTTCCCATGAGACGAGTCACAGCGCAAACAAAGGTCATTCATCAGCTTGCGCAGCTTTGCCCAGACGTTTGGGCATTCGGGCATATCCCTCTTGGATATTATGGGTATTCGGGCATATCCCTTTTGGATATTATGGGTATTCGGGCATATTCCTCTGGGATATTATGGGTAGAAGTGCATATCCCTTGGGGATATTATGGGTAGAAGTGCATATCCCTCTGGGATATTATGGGTAGAAGTGCATATCCCTCAGGAATATTATGGGTAGAAGTGCTGTGTGCTTGTTGCATTTTGAAAGTTTTGTTTATATTTGTCCAACTTCAATCATCCTTATGAGACAGAAACTCGAAATGACAAGTTAATCAAATGTAGGAGTGTTCAGAATTCAAGGTTTTGAACTGGCTCATGGTTTCTAAAATGTAGGCTACCTGAACAGTACCAACATCGCCTGTTAAAATACGATGCTTTCTCTCAGTGAGTTTTCTACAATAATTTTTAAGGTCTAAGGTACCTACTAAACCTACCCACTAGCTACTAAAGGGCAGGGTACCCAATCCATGTTCCTAAAGTGCTGCTTTGCATAGCTGGAAGGATTCAACATATTTCAGGTTGGAAATGCGGTCCATAATTATGCAACTCAAAATATTTGGTACGTGTAGAATTGAACTCAACCAAAACCCTTGGCATGTGTAGAATTGAACACAACCAAAATATTAAGTACGTGTAGAACTGAACTCAACCAGAATATTAAGTACGTGTAGAATTGAACTCAACCAAAACCCTTGGCATGTGTAGAACTGAACTCAACCAGAATATTAAGTACGTGTAAAACTTAACTCAACCGAAATCTTTAGGCATGTGTAGGATTAAAGACCCCTATACCTCCGTGAGTTACAATGTACGCCCTTTATACATGATGTAAATATTATGGGTAGATTGTAAGTCCCCTGCACATTAGGTACTGTAGGTATTAGAATGTAAATCCTTACACACTCTCTCTGTCTCCCTCTCTCTCTCTTTCTTTCACACACATACACACACATACATAGGGATGCATAGGAGTGTGTGTGTGTGTGTATGTGTGTTTGTGTGAAAGAGAGAGAGAGAGAGAGAGGATGGAGTATGTGTGTGTGTATGAGTTTGAGAGAAGATGGAGAGTGTGTGTGTTTCTGTGTGTGTGTGAGTATGAGTGAGAGCGAGAGGATGATGTGTGTGTGTGTGAGTGAGTGAGAGAGGATAGTGTGTGTCTTATGTGAGTGACAGAGGATGGTGTGTGTGTGTGTGTGTGTGTGTGTGTGTGTGTGTGTATATGAATGGGTGAGAGAGGATGGAGAGTGTGAGCATGTGTGTGTGTGCAGTATGTGTGCGTGTGAGTGCATGGTTGTGTATGAATGTGAGAGAAGGAGAAAGACAGTAGTGTGTGTGTGTGTCTCGTCTCTTAGAGAGGGCTGCTGTAGAGTGAGTCTGAATGGTACCAGCCATGCGAACATAATCATGTCCACTGCAGCCCCTGAGGTGACCGGTGTGTGTGTGTGTGTGTGTGTGTGTGTGTGTGTGTGTGTGTGTGTGTGTGTGCGTGCGTGTGCGTGATGCGTGTGCATATCTGTTTTTGGTCAGGACACTGGTTAAGAGTCTATGTCTATGTGTGTTTGTGTATGTGTGTGTGTGTGTGTGTGTGTGTTTGGTCAGGACACTGGTTAAGAGTCTATGTCTATGTGTGTTTGTGTATGTGTGTGTGTGTGTGTGTTTGGTCAGGACACTGGTTAAGAGTACTCTCTGTGTAATGCCACTGTGGCTCCATGATCTGACCCTAGAACAGCAGGTGCACTTGTAATGCTTCCATTAATGTGTTGACCAATCACAGCAGTGCTGTAAAGCTAACTAACCAATCACAGCTTCGCTGGGGAGTTGCTAATTATCAAAAATAATTTGAGATGCTTTCCATTTCTGATTCCCTCTCCTCTCTGTTTCCAAGGGAAATATTGCACTTTGACCTCTCTACTCTGACCTCTGCCGATAGTTGTTACATGTGTTCAGCATGCAGTGTGTAGGCTACACTCATAGACAGTAAAAGAAGTGGACAGAGTAATCATGTCGATCTCAGTGGTTGGCGTTGAGGCCGAATTTTACATTTTCAGTTCAGTGTCTACTGCACTTAGCTGACGTAGTCACGTTGATCTCATGAACCCAAACACTGTAATTTGGCTAGTAGATGTAGCAACAGAAATTCTGACAGATATGACACAGACGGAAATCTTATACTGTCTGTGAAATGTGACTGTCCTTAAGTACGCCTAAGCATTGTGTTTAGATGATTTTAAATGTTTGTTATTTCATTATCTATATATATTGGCATATCCGGACTCCCAAAGTCTGACAGAACACTATCAAGAAAGTACGATAAAATACCTCCTGTGAACAGAGAGTCAGAAGCCATCGCTGAATTTGTGTCGTTGCTCTTAGCATCACCGCACATAAAAGTTTCTTACAAGGAAATAACATGACACAGATAATGGAGCTGATATGCATTCTTGTGTTAGCTCCGGTGTACAACAACGCTAAAAGCGAGGTACCAGGTGTTTCTCGTGTAAAGTTATCTGATTTTGACGTGACGCTAAAATAAATTCCAGCCAATGAAACCGCAACAGCCAGAGGGGCCTTTCCGGGTGGAACCAGCTGGGAACAACTTCCACGTGTTTCAACTTCTGTGTGTATTTCTGCCCCCTTAGCTACACTGTGCTACATGTATTTAACATGCAGTGTGTAGGCTACACTGTGCTACAAGTATTTAACATACAGTGTGTAGGCTACACTGTGCTACATGTATTTAACATGCAGTGTGTAGGCTACACTGTGCTACATGTATTTAACATGCAGTGTGTAGGCTACACTGTGTTACATTTATATTCTGGTTTCCATCCAGCCAACTTATTTTTGAAGGTTTCTTTATCACTTTCAAAAAGATGCATTTTAGTAAAAAAATATAAAATGAAGCTTAAGCTATGCAAGCACACACACAACATACACACTCAAACAAACACAACCCCCATAGTCAGTCATAAAGATTAACACATATGTTGCTCTCAGAATACAAAAAAGGAAAAAGGAATAACAGAAAACTTTTGAGAAACTAATTCCATGTTACAGCCACTCATTTCTTATATGCTCCTTGGTGTAAGACATGGGCTTCAAGGACTTTTTCAACACAGTCAGGATGCTTTGAAACTAGTAACTGGCCCCATTCCTAGATCGTGTTGTTTAAAACTAGTAACTGGTCCCATACCTAGACCAACTTGTTCAAAACTAGTAACTGGACCCATTCCTAGACTGGACCCATGTTGTATTCCCAACTGGACCCATGTTGTATTGGTGGTTTTCTCTGCTGGTTCTAATGTGTGTGTCTTTGGTTCTGCAGGTTCTATGATGCGCCCAGTTTGACGTTCGCGGAGCATCCTGAGGAGCGTGACGTGTCGTACTGGCGGCGGCGAGGACAGGACTTCAGCGCTCTGCTGGACTATGCCGATCCCCGGGAACTGCGTCTGTCTGGGGGACTGTGGCGTGGCGGCGTGGGGTTCGCCCCCGAAGAGCTGCGTGTCGATAGGCCTGTGGCACGCTGGGAGGAGCCTCCAAGCTGGCAGCAGAGGGAGCCAGCGGTGGCCGCAGCAGCATTGGTGGCAGCGGACTCGGGGCCAGAAACGTTACGTGTGAGTGTGACCGGGGACAGGAAGTGCCAGAGTCTGGGCACGGAGGAGTGGCGTCCGGCGGTGGGCCTGGGCCGGCAGCTGTCAGACAGCGAGGCAGAGCGTTGGGCCCAGGAGCAGCAGCTGCAGCTACGGCTGCGTCCACATGAGGGCGCTGTGGTGCCTGTTGTTCGGCAGAAGTCTCAGTCCCTCCCCCGTGTGCTTTCACCTGAGGACCCCCAGTACGGTGGTGACCCCCCTTCTACGGGACCCCCTGCCTTGCCCATTGTCCCCAGACTCAATGGCAGCGCCCTTTATGGACGCTACCCTGGCGACTGGACCAGTGCTGGGGAGCGGTGGGCTTGTCAAGGTCAAATTCAAGTTCAAGGTCAAAGTCAAGGTCAAGTGCAGAGCCAAGGTCAAATTCAAGGACAGGTTCAAGTTGCGAGTAATTTCCAGGGTCAGGGGAGTACTGCGGTTGTACCAAAGCCTCGGTTCAGCCGGCCGGTGAAGCCCCCTTCTTACGAGACACACCAGCAGAGCCGGGGCAGCTGGGAGACCCTCTCCTCTGAACCTGCATCCAAACACAGGGACAGGGACCGGTCACTCGCTTACCCCCAGAACACAGAATCACTCCGGGATCGATCCCTCTGCCTGTCTCAAACTTCAGAACCTCTCCGGGATCGATCACTCTGCCTGTCACAAACTTCAGAACCGCTTCGGGACCGATCCCTCTGCCTGTCACAAACTTCAGAACCGCTCCGGGACCGTTCCCTCTGCCTGTCACAGACATCAGAACCACTTCGGGACCGATCTCTCTGCCTGTCACAGACTTCAGAACTACTCCGTGACCGATCCCTATGCCTGTCACAGAGTTCAGAACCTCTCAGAGATCGATCATTCTGTATCTCCCAAAGTTCAGAACTTCTTCGGGACCGATCACTCTGTTTCTCACAAACGTCAGAACCCCTTCGGGACCGGTCCCTCTGTGTCTCACAAAGTTCAGAACCACTTCGAGACCGATCACTCTGCCTCTCCCAGAGTTCTGAGTCTTTCCGGGACCGGTCCCTCTGTCTCTCTCAGAGCTCAGAACCACTTAGGGACCGCTCACTTTGTCTATCCCAAAGTTCAGAACCCCTCCGCGACCGGTCACTCTGCCTGTCCCAGAGCTCGGAACCGCTGCGTGATCGGCCTCTTTGTCTCTCACAGAGTGCAGAGCCCCTGAGGGACCTCCGGGACAGGCCACTATGTCTGTCTCAAAGTGCAGAACCCCTCCGTGACCTGAGGGACCGCTCCATCTGCTTCTCCCAAAGCGCAGAACCCCTCCGGGACCTGAGGGACCGCTCTATCTGCTTTTCCCAGAGCGCAGAGATCCTGCGTATGGACGTGAGACCCGATCTGCTGCCCCATGACCTCTACGGCTCAGGGGTCGAGCCACCGGGGTATATCCCTCCCCCCTCCTATCGGAGGATGCCCCCCCACCGGGGCCTGATAAGCTACCGTGCCGATGCGGCTCACCTCAGGTGGAAGCGGGAGCCTGTGAGTGCCGAGATGGGAAGGTGGTTCTCCCGGCAGCCACCGGCGATCACCTGGACGGACCGTTGGGATGACCGGAGCTTGGCCCTGGCCCGGAAACCCCTCCCTCCACCTCCGGCAGCTCCAAGTCGGATGGGCCAGGCACAGTACCCCCTCCCCATCTCCGTTGACGACCCACGCATCAGGCAAGTCTCTGCCAATGCCAGTGCCAGCAGCATTGCTGTTCCGCTGCCCGATCCCTCGGAAAAGATGTGGCACCATGGCAACAAAGATCTTCCCACCCTTGCTGCGGCAGTAGGACAATCCACACATGACAGTAGTGCCTTTCCCCCTGCACAGGGTCCCAGCGCCAGCACTGATGCCTCCCAAAAAACTGACGCCGTCGCCCACAAGCCAGCTCCTGGCGATCAAGACCACAGCGCCAGCCGCTGGCAGCGAGGGGCGGGGGTGCCCAAGCCCAGCGAGCCTGTAGCAGCAGCGGCTGACTCAGGTGCTGTGAAGTTCCACGCAGCCTTCCCAGCCCGACCCCCACAGCCCACCAGGATAGACAGACCGCTGCCGGAGCCGCCAAAACGCCCCGAGAAGTTACCCGAGCCGCCCAAGAGGCCAGACAGGCCACCGGAGCTGCCGAAACGGCCACCGCCGATTGACAGAGACAGATCCAGTGAACAGCCCAAGAGGATGGACGTGATTGTGCCAGACCAGCAGGCCAAAGCTCCCAAGGCTCCTGCTCCAGACAAAGGATCATCAGAGAGCCTGTCCCACATAAAGAAACCTGACCCTCCCCCTGAACCCCCGCCACCGCCACCCTCCGCCCCGCCAGAGAAGCCCAAGAGTATGAAGAGGAAGTTGAATGAGACGATCTTCTGTCTTGTGTCGGTGCCTGCTGTGCTGTCGCAGACACTCGCGATGCCACATCCCGGGATCAAAACAACTCTGAAGAGGAGAGGCTGCTGTCGGCAGATGACAGTTCACCAGTGCGGGTGCCCCCTCCACCCCCCAGCACCCCCAGTGAAAAGAGCAACACTCTGAGTGAGAAGAGCAACACGCTGAGCTCTGGGCCCAATCAGAGTCTCAAGAGTACATCCACGACGTCCACAGATCTGGAGCTGCAGGCGCTGACTGGAAGTGTGTCTAGCAGCCGTGTCTCCTCCACCAGGAGACCTCACCACCACCGCCGCCGAGACTCCCGGCCCAGTAAGCCCAACCCCCATGATGCACTGCGGCGCTACTCAGGCGCCTGGCCGGGTGACCAGTACCGCGACCAGGAAACCCAGACCAGCCCAGAGCCTGCCAAAAGCGCACCGGGTCCAGACAGCGTTGCTGCAGCCCCTGCCACCACCACCACCACCACTGCTCCAGGTCTCACCAACAACATGGAAGCACAACAGCCTGCAGCACCCACCACCTCCACCGGGGGAACTCCTGCACCCTCTTCTGGAGCAGGGGCCCAGGGCTCAGAGGGTGCTCCTCCAGGCGCAGGAACAGGAGCAGGGCCAGAGAGCAGCAGCGGAGGTGGCGGAGGTGGGGGAGGTGGCGGAGGTGGTGCTGGCGCCACCCCCTTTGGGTACGCGATGAAGGGCCAGAAACGCCTGAAGCCATCCAGCAATAGCGCTTTCTCTCGCACCGGCACCTTCAGCAAGAGCACAGGATCCGGACACAAAGCCCCACTGCACCCCCCGCCACACCCTCCGCCTCCGCCTCCTAACAAGCCCCCGGCCAAAACCACTCCGACCCCACCACCCCTGTCCCCCACACCGGGGGAGGGGCCTGCTAAGCCCAGTGCTCTAGCTCCAGGTCCCGCCGAGGCCTTCGGCCAGTTTCTGCTGAAGCCCACTAGCCGTCGCCCAGGCGATGCCATTGAGGAGCTGGAGAACATCCACAAGGGAGCGCAAGATCAGGATCAGGTGTTGTCAGGCAGCAAGCGTCCCAGCATGGACCAGTGTATCGAGGATCTCAATGAGGCCTACAAGGACATTCTGGAGCTCAGCAGCACTGCCAGTAACAACATGGCCACCCTGCCAGGCCTAGCCAGCAGCAGCCGGTCCAACCTGTCGGCCGGGCTGGTCAAGATGCCTCACCACCACGGCTCCACCATGCAGATCCCAGAGCGCATCAAGGCCAAGCTGGGGGGGTCCGGCGAGGTGCTTGGGCCAGTGGCGAAGCCTAAGCAGGGAGGCGGTGGCATGCGGACCGGTCTGGAGAGTTGGTCTACGTCAGCGCTAGGCAACAGTGACCCAGAGTACCGGGAGGTAAAGAGCGCCTTTTCGCGGCCGTCCACCACTGTCAAGAGCGTGAGCTTCAGCAAGCACCTGCGGGAGGAGATCTGCGCCGGTCCACTGTCGTCCACCTCATGCACCGAGGCTGGTTTCCGTGACTACCGCTCCATCGTGTCGGCCCTCTCCCAGCGTCGCTCCATGGACGGGCGAACGGTCATGCTGGACTTTCCGCCGTCAAAGGACAGCCCGCCGAAGGACTCTGAGGCTCTGGGTGAGAGCAGTACCCAGCAGCTCCCTCTTGTGGCCTCCACCCCTGCAGCAGAGGTGCCCTGGGCTGACAGGCAGCCCATGCAGGATGCCTCCACGCTCACCAGCCCCCCAGACTATGAACATATCTGCCAGTCTTTGCAGCAGGGCCGAGACGCCGCCTACGGGCCGCCGGTGGTCAAACCCAAGGTGCCCGGTGGGAGTGCTGGACTGGAGGGCCCTGTAGGGCCAGCGGGGGGCGCTGTGGCCAGGGAGGAGTGCTGCTACTGCCAGATGGAGGTGGAGAGGATGAGGCTGGAGCAGGTGGCGGTGGCCGGGACGGCACCAGGACAAGGTGATGGAGGCCGATTTCACGGTGCGTCTGTGGGAAAGGAGAGCGGCGAGGGCAGCGAGGTGGGGGCAGTGCCGCCTGATTGGAGGATGCAGCTGTCTCTCGCAGAGAAGCACTTGGAGACGCTCATCACAGGGGAGAGAGAGAGTGCTGAGGCTCCCACTCCAGGTAATGTGGACCACCCACAGAAAGTTCCAGAGGCCCCAGAGACAGAGGCACGAGACACACAGACGGATTGCCTTGAACCCAGCAGCGCAGAGGGAATGGAGGAGGGAGGCACGGATGAGCAGAATCTGACTGGAGGTGGTCCGGCACAGAGCACAGCAGAACCAGGCCCGTGTGCCAGGACACCAGAGGAAGAGGGCCCGGAGGAGGGCGGTAGTGGGGGTCAGGAGGCGGTCCGGCCGCGGCGTGAGCCCTGTGCGGCAGCGATACGCACCTACCCTGGCCTGGACCCCGCCCTCCTGCAGGAGTTTCCCCCCGACAGACTTCCTCTCTCTGTGCCACCTCATCACAGCCGCCGCCTCTCATTGGGTCCCGACTGGGAGAGGCGGGACTTTGAGGAGGAGAGGGGTGGGGCCAGAGAGAGGCGGTCCCTTGATGCTGAGTGGAGGCGGGGTTTATGTGGTGGTGGATGGGGATTGGAGGATGACAGGAGAGGGGGGAGGGGACAAGAGAATGTAGGAGATGAGAGGGAGATGGGGAGTGTGGGAGGGGCGTGGCCACACATGGAGGGTGGGAGTGGCCTGGACAGTGATGGACAGCATGTGCTGGCCACTGAAGGGGCTGGGGAGCAGAATGAGCAGCGGGAATGTGCAGCAGATGGACAGGAGGGGGCGGGTCCAGAGAGGAAGGGGCGTCTTCCTTCTCAGAGAATAGAAGCCCTGCAGGAGAGGCTGTCCTCGTCGCCAGGCCGGGTTGCCAAGGAGAGGATAGCCCGCATGAAGGAGGTGGACTCAGTGTCACGCATCAGACGGCTCAGCCTCCGCAGCTCGGCCTCATGGGAAGGAGAGGAGGGACGTCAGGGTCAGGAGACGACTGAGAGCAGCGCTGTCCCACCGCCCCAGGACACACACACCTCTCCCTCAGGTAATACACACACACACACATACACACACACAATTCTCTTAGGTAATACACACATGCACACACACACATACACCTCTCCCTCAGGTAATGCATATGCACACAAGCTCACACACACACACACACACTTCTTTACGGTAGGGATGACCGTAGTAAGTGGGGAGTAATGACCCTGAACACAACGCTTGTGAGGGTAATCCCTGGGAGCCCAGTATTGGGGAGTAATGAACTACATGTTGGCGAACTAGCACTTTAGCCACAGCCCTGTTGGAGAGTTTGATACTGTATAGACCGACTATCAAACCAGCAGCTAGCGCTACGTTCCTAGTTAATCTAACATTCATACATTCATGTTTGCCTGCATTGATCAAATTACATTCATCACAACCAGGTGAGGAGGGGACGATTGAACTGCTGAAATCTCAAAACCTGTCTTACCAAATCTGGTCACTAGATGGAGCTGAATGCCCTTTGGTTTATATTAGAGACCAGTGATCATAGTTCCTCCAGTCCTCTACTGTTCAGGCTGTGTCTGATGAGGGGCTCTGATAGTATATGGGTTATTTGGCCAAGGTCTCTATGATCAGCAGCACTGCTGATAGGATATTGCTTACAAGACTGATATTGCCTGAGATTTCTGTGATCAGCAGTGCTAGATGGGACCTGGTAATAGCATATAGCTCATATGATGTCCGGGTGATAGCAGCACACACTCTTGTCAGAAGAAGTGTTGTATAAAGTATACTAGTCATTGCAGTGTTGTATAAAGTATTCTACTCGTTGCTGTACACACTGTAGTTAGATGCAGCATTGTATAAAGTATACTACTTGTATAAAGTGTACTACTTGTTGCTGTACACAAGCTCGTTAGAAGCTGTGTTGTATAAAGTTTACATTTACATTTATGCATTTAGCAGACGCTTTTATCCAAAGCGACTTACAACTCATCAACTATCAATTGTTCAGTCTCCCCTAGAGCAACTTAGGGTTAGGTGCCTTGCTCACCCGTGCCGGGATTCGAACCCACAACTTTTCAGGCTACTTACACGCTAGCCAGGTTCCTTAACCACTGCGCTACCACCACCCCACCAGTATACTACTTGATACGCTCTTGTTAGATACTTGGGGCTAAAGGTTCCCCCTAAGCTGTCAGCAGATTTATCTGGCCTAAATTTTACCCCCCTACTCAAGTCAATAGAAGATGACCTTCAGCACTGGATAAACCTTCCACTATCCATCATAGGCATCAAAATGACAATATTACCCAAATTAACTATCTACTTTCAATGATTCCAATACAATACATACTATTCCAATTCCAATGCAATCCCTACCCCCTCCTGGTTTAAATCACTCGACTCAACAATCATTCAATTGTACTGGAAAAACAAGACACCGAGAATCAAACTGACCACCCTCCAAAAACCTAAAATACTAGGTGGACTAGAGGCCCCACAGTTCTACCACTATGCATTGGCCAACCAGCTTTAATACATATACAAATGGTTAAATCCCACCCCTTCAGAAAACACCTGGTTAGACTTAGAACAAACCATTTGCAAGGACATCCGGATCTCAGACCTACCTTTCTGTAGTCAGTCAATCAAGAAACATCCATCCTTCAAAGCACTAACAATAACATCCAGTCTGACAGCCTGGTGGAATTTTTATCACATCACTAGTTAACCCCTATCACCATCATAACTCACCCCCATCACCATCATAACTCACCCCTAACACCATCATAACTCACCCCCATCACCATCATAACTCACCCCTTTCACTGTCATAACTCACCCCTATCACCATCATAACTCACCCCCATCACCATCATAACTCCCTAACTAACCCCTATCTGGAACAATCCCACTGTCAACAAAAAACACTCAACTTCCTCACATGAATAGGCAAGGGCATCACTCAACTTCACCACATCATTCATGACAAAAGACTGGTCTCTTTTGCTCATTTGGTCCAGAAGCATGGCATCAAGAGGAAACACTTCTTAGAGTACCTACAGATTAAATCAATTATCAAAGCAAAGATTAATATTCAGACAGCTAACCTAGACATCCCCCCACTAATCTTGGAATTGATTAACATACCCTTCCCCCCAAAAAATTCTTTCCAAAATATACAAAATTATATCACACCTAGAAAAAACCTTAAGCTTTCCATATCACAAATGGGTATCAGACTTGTCTATTACACCCAATGCTGGCTTCTGGACCCAAATGTGTAAAAATATCTTCCTCATGACTAAAAAATACAAATCTACAACTAATACAGTACAAGGTACTTCATAGGTTTCACTTCACCGCACAGAAACTGAAATGGGTTTTGGCTCTGACATGTGTTCTCACTGCATGCAGAACAACCCAGACACATACATTCACGCTTTCTGGCATTGCACTCCAATTAATTGATTTTGGGTAAAAGTCACAGAATCACTCACTGCCATCTTTGGCTGTCACATCCCAGCCACCCCTTCCCTATGCATACTAGGAGTTACATCTGAAACTAATCTAAAATAAAATCCTGCTAGTAGTGCTAACCATCAGCAAGAACACAGTACACATTACCCATTAGATAAACCTGTTAACTGATTATATATCATTGGACAACCCATCCACTCCCAACTTAAACAACACTCAGGATACACCGTCCCCATGGCCATCTTTCCTCACCTACTTACAGACATGACCTGACCCTCTGTGCCTGAGATCCAGTCTTAACTCCACACCCACATATCCCTCATCACATCCACAGCCACATATCCCTCCTTATCTGTTAATACATAGCCATATATATTAGGTTGGGGGATGGAAGGTGGAACATTTTTCTTTTCTTTTCCACTCTATCCCTTGCTTTTTTTCCTCCTCTCCTCACTTTACCCTCCCTACATCACCTGTTTCTGTTCTACCTGAGCTTCTGGGATGGCTTGGATGGCCCAATTGGGTCTGGATGGTGGTTGGTGGTGCTGTGAAGATGGATGGTTTCGGGATCCCCTTAACACCCCCCCCCCCCCCCCCCACACACACATCAATCTATTCCTGGTAGTATGCAACATGCCTTACTTTCTTTTAAATGCACTACACATTAGGAGGCACAGAGCATGATAGACTAGGGCAAGGGAGGCGTGTATGTGGATGCCTCTACAGGTATATCACTGCACACCTCGCACCTTTGAATGAGGGGTGAATGAGGAGACATATACAGAGCAGTGTTGTATAAAGTATACTACTCATTGCATACATACTCTCGTTAGGAGCAGTGTTGTATAAAGTATACTACTCATTGCATACACACTCTCGTTAGGAGCAGTGTTGTATAAAGTATACTACTCATTGCATACACACTCTCGTTAGGAGCAGTGTTGTATAAAGTATACTACTCATTGCATACACACTCTCGTTAGGAGCAGTGTTGTGTAAAGTATACTACTCATTGCATACACACTTGTTAGGAGCAGTGTTGTATAAAGTATACTACTCATTGCATACACACTCTCGTTAGGAGGAGTGTTGTGTAAAGTATACTACTCATTGCATACACACTCGTTAGGAGCAGTGTTGTATAAAGTATACTACTTATTGCATACACACTCTCGTTAGAAGCAGTGTTGTGTAAAGTATACTACTCATTGCATACACACTCTCGTTAGGAGCAGTGTTGTGTAAAGTATACTACTCATTGCATACACACTCTCGTTAGGAGCAGTGTTGTATAAAGTATACTACTCACTGCTATGTGCTCTTGTTAGAAGCAGTGTTGTATAAAGTATACTACATTGCTTCTATGTGCTCTTGTGAGAAGCCTCTCTACTCCATTAGACAGCATATAGGTGATTGCTCTGCAGTGCCCTGATGAAGGCCAGTGTTGAGGCCGAGTGTTGGCTGCAGTGCCCTGATGAAGGCCAGTGTTGAGGCCGAGTGTTGGCTGCAGTGCCCTCATGAAGGCCAGTGTTGAGGCCGAGTGTTGGCTGCAGTGCCCTGATGAAGGCCAGTGTTGAGGCCGAGTGTTGGCTGCAGTGCCCTGATGAAGGCCAGTGTTGAGGCCGAGTGTTGGCTGCAGTGCCCTGATGAAGGCCAGTGTTGAGGCCGAGTGTTGGCTGCTTTTGTCTTCTTCAGTTATGAACCAGCATCATGACTGAAGTCTTTTGGAAGAAACCTGCAGGGTGTGTTGGGAGAGCTCCCTGAGACCAGACGGCATCAGATATTTGGGTTCTAATTTATTTCTGTCTTGAGTTCTGTGTTTATTGTTCTTGTCTCAAGTGATGTGCTTCCCTTCATTTTTTTTCAGATGCGACTGAGCTGAACCACACAGAGGACGTCTGACGTCGAAAGTCAAGTTCATCTCCACACAAGGCCAAGGTCGTCTCTAAACAAGGTCAAAGGTCAACTGTACACACTGGCCAGCCTGCAGCACTGTGACCTGGCTATGACCTTTGCAAGAATGCCTTCACCTCATGACCCTCTCACCCCCATTCACTCATACATCGTCACACACACACACACACACACACACACACACACAGCCTCAAACACATAGGTGCATAACTACAGAAATGTTCATAACCATGCACACATATACTTGCACAAACACAGACATACATGCATCTAACCCATGTAGTCATGCATAAGCACACACACTTACACACACTTACACACACACACACACACACACACACACACACACACACACACACAGAAATGGCCTTTTACTCCGACAAGAGCATTGTGTATGTGCGGCTCCTGCGCCGGCCTTGGGTCCCCGCGAGTGCTGTTCCACTGCCAAAGGGAGCTGACCCTTAGCAATCCGCCCTAGCAACCACCACACACACACACACACCTACACACCCAGTGCTCCCCTGACAGACTGACTGCAACGAGAGTCATTTCCACCCCCACTGTCCATGCACGCACACACCACACACACACACACACACACACACACACACACACACACACACACAACACACACACACACACACACACACACACAGTGCTCCCCGACAGACTGACTGGCATAAGAACCATTTTCACCCCCACTGTCCCCACACACACCACACACACACAACACACACACACACACACACACACACACACACACACACACAGTGCTCCCCGACAGACTGACTGGCATAAGAACCATTTTCACCCCCACTGTCCCCACACACACACACACACACACACCACACACACACACACACACACACAGTGCTCCCCCGACAGACTGACTGGCATAAGAACCATATCCACCCCCACTGTCCACACACACACACACACACACACCACACACACACACACACACACACACACACACACACACACACACACACACACACAACTCTCTGCTGCGCTGAGCAAGCGGGCAGCATCTGTAGCAGCACAGTCTCTTGGAAGGTTGTCTGTGTGCTGACGTCACAGAACTCATGTTGTTTGTGTGAATCCCTGACTCCTCTCCGCCCTGTCACACACACACACACTCACTCACACACACACACACACACACACACACACACACACACACACACTGCGTTGCCCTTTGTCTGTGTGTGGGCTCGTCTCTGTGGAAACATGAATGTACCCAAACCACTCTGCTTCTGCTGCCCCCACCCCAAGTCCACATGGCGTCTGCTCCTGGTCTGCATTGCGTTGTGTGAAGCCTGTTGATTCCTCCCCACACATACACACACACACACACACACACACACACACATCCTGTGCGCAGGGTCTGGAGAAAAAGGTCTGGCTGAAGAGCTGTTGTCCCTCCTCTGGATCACCCACTGGACCCACTGACTGGGAAACTTATCAGCACAGCAATGAGCCAGACCCTCTCTCTCCTCTCTCTCTCTCTCTCCTTCTCTCCCTCCTCTCTCTCTCCCCCTCCTCTCTCTCCCTCTCTCTCTCTCCCCCCCTCCCTCTTTCTCTCCCTCTCTCTCCCTCTCTCTCTCTCCCTCCCTCTCTTTCTCCCTCTCTCTCTCCCTCTCCCCCCCCCTCTCTCTCCTCTCTCTCCCCCCTTCTCTCTCCCTCCCTTTCTCTTCCTCTCTCCCCCCCCCTCTCTCTCTCTCTCCCTTTCTCTCCCTCCGTCTCTCTCTCCCTTTCTCTTTGTCTGTCTGTCTCTCCCTCTCTGTCTATCCCTCTCTCCCTCTCTCTCTGTCCCTCTCGTCCTCTTTCTCTCTGTCTCTATGTCCCTCTCTCTCTCTCCCTCTCTCTTATGCTCTCTCTCTGTCTGTCCCTGTCTCTCTCTCGCTCCGTCTTTCTCCCTCTCTCTCCCACACTCTCTCTCTCCCAGGCGCTCTCTCTTGCACTCTCTCTCTCTGGCTGTCTTTTCTGTCTTTCTTTCTGTCCTCCTTCCTTCTGTTTCTTTGTTCACTTTTGTCATGCCCTCGGTGCCCACTGAGTGCCTGGCGAAAGGGGTGGAGGTAGGGTGGAGTGGCCGGGTGCCCCCTCAGTGCCATCTCCTCCACTCCACTCCGCTCTGCTCCGCAGAGGCACGCCACACGCCACGCCACGCCACGCCACGCCCACGCCATGCCACACTGCGCCAGGCCCACGCCACTCCGGAGACCTGCGGAGCCTTGAACAAGCAAGCAAAGGCTTACCCTGCAGTGACCCCCAGAACAGATGCCTGACTGACAGTTTGACCTTTGACCCTGGAGGCAGCTGGTTGGCTGGGTGTGTGCGGATGTGGCATCCCCAGGAGGAAGGGGGGGGGGGGGCACGGGCGCGGAGCTGTGGGCACGGCTAGGCATGTACTGTAGCACTGCAATTACAGGGTACTTAGGTGATGGGAATCCGTGCTCTCGACTGTAGGACTCCCCACAGCACTGGTCGTAGAGGGGACAAGGTGTCAACGACATCATCATCATCATTGCAAAACTAATGACAAACATTGAATGAATAAAAATGAATTATTTAGAAAAGTATTTGGGCAGCCTTTATGCCATTCCAGCACCATGACTTCAAGCACTTTTGAATCCAAGTGTTTGGTTTTTAGGGTGGTGGCCAGAGGGAGCTTTTGGACTGTGGCGTCAGTGCTTCCTGAAGACTGACCCTGAAGCATCCTTTCTTTCACACAAACACACATACACACACACACGGCCATCAGAGAAGCCCGTTGGTTTGTATATTACTGTATAATGCTCTGATTGGTTCCTACAACTCTCAACCAAGCTCTGATTGGTTCCTACAACTCTCGGCCAAGCTCTGATTGATTAATGAATAACACTCTGACTGGTTTCTATCCTTATTATTGTCTGGTGTTTTTACTTAGCCTGCCAGCTAAATGTAGGAAGCAATAAGTGCTAACGAGTTGCCAAGCGATGGTTGTCGTGAGAACTGGCGGTGTGGGTGTGGTCAAGGGGGCGGGGCTAAAAGCACATGAAGAAAGGAGGAGTGGAGGGAACAAGTGCATGAGGGCCAAATGAATGAACGCACTGAGGACACACAGCAGTATCGCTCAACATGGAGGACCGCCAAACAGGCAGAAGCACACACACACAATCACATGCATGCACACAGACACACATATTTGTAGAAGATTCAGCTGCGGAAATGTTCCACAGACATCTGTCAGTGTTGTGTGTGTTCGTGTGTGTGTGTGTGTGTGTGTCTGAGACAGTTTGGATGTCAAAGCAGAGGTGTGTGCAGCTTCCTCTCATCTGTGTGTGTGTGACTCATGGTGTTGCTGAGGGACAGGCTTTGCATTTAAGAATTATTTGACTCATGGTGTTGCTGAGGGACAGGCTTTGCATTTAACAATTATTTTTGATATCATTCAGAAATGTTAGTCTGCATAATGTCCAAAAAAAGACATTAGACAGTATATATTTCAAATATGTCATATTTTGTATTTAACTCATAATATTTGATTTGTAAGCCCCCAGCCTTGCTGGGTCAGAGGGCAGGCAGAAATCTCATTGGTCAGAGAAGCTGAGTGACTTGGAATGAGCGGCGTGTCTCACCCTCTGATTGGCTGGGAACCCCAGAGGGGCGTAGCTTGCGCCATGTTGAACTTTGCTCTGCTGTGGGACCTGACAGTCTGGGACATGGAACACACAGCCCTCTCTCTCTCTCTCTCTCTCTCTCTCTCTCTGTGTGTGTGTGTGTGTCCTGGGAGAGGGGCACGACATGTGTGGTAACCACCAGCCAGAACCACCCCACTGCTCTTGCCTCCAGCTACTCTGGACTGAGTTCTCCTCTCTGCTGTGTCCCTCTCCAGCTGAATGTGGCCTTATTTCATTTCCTCACATGTTTGTGTTTTGTTTGTTCTTTCTGCTGTTTTTTGTACTTGTCTTCCGTGTGAAACCATCTTCTCTGTCAGCAGGCCTTGGGAATCACGTCAGTCAGATTTTTTAGACAACAGAGTTAAAAACAAATAAAATCAAACTGAAAACCTTCTCATTGCAGCTCTGCCGCAAGAAATCTCTTACTGCATGTGAAGATGATGGAGCTAATGGTGGTTGTGGGAAGGATGCTGTGTTGTTCTCTTGTCTGGACACAGACGGTCCTCATTTGAATGGGTAAAGGGCTTAGTCTTTCAGGTGAAGTCTGGTGTGAGTCAGTCCATAGCCCTGTTGTTCCAGGTCACTGAGTGCTGTTGGTACAAAAAAAGAATGAGAAAATTTGATACGACATATTTGAACCAGCAGCCAGGACCAGACGAGGAGTGGGGAATGTTTTCAAAGTCAAAGTCACTTTATCACTTTAATTGTCAATTTCTTCACATGTACTTGACATACAAAGGAATCGAAATTGCGTTTCCCACTATCCCATGCGTGTAGGTGGACAACAGTGGGGTTTGAATAGGAGTGTTTTAGTTGGGGTTTTAATGCAATTTTAATGATGCAGGGCTAATTGCAGAGAAAGTCACATTCACCTCCAAAACCTGTCGGTAGTATTACTGTATGACTATGGCCACTCATCCCATAATGTTAAGTTGCAGTTTGGGTTTGACAATAGAGTGCTTATTGGAGATGTTTGCCATGGTGGTATCTCCTCACCTACCGGTTCACTATTGAGGTTATGTTTTCACATTCTTATACCGACAGCACCATACAAATCATCTTGAGTGTGTGTGGACATTGGGCATTATATAAAGATGTGTAGATGGTGAAAGATTAATGTAATGCCTTGAGAGGTTGTCATAGGTTACTGTAATAATGTCCTCAGAAGTGATTGGAATGCTTTGAGGTGCACCTGAGGCCACTGTAATTCCTTGAGAGGTTACTCTAATGCTAGATTACTATAATGCATAGTATATTACTATAATTTGTACTAGCCTATATTACCATAATGCATACTATATTGCTATAATTCTATAATGCATACTATATTACCATAATTCTATAATGCATACTATATTGCTGTATGCTGCATCCTTTCATCTGGGTATTGGGCAGGGCTGTATACACTAAGTTGGGGCATCTTTTCAACAGCATGTGTTCTGTGCGTGTGTGTGTGGTACAGGTAAGTATTATACACTAAAACAGTTGTCTAATATTTTATTGCTGGGATTATTGTAGTGTAAGAGAAATGTCAAACATTTACCCTCCTTTGATAGCAGCACTGTTGGACTCATAATATTTCATATTTCCTTTCTGAGTGAGTTTATTAGTGCATATTTGTGCTGATACTCTGGTTCTCTCAAACAGAAAAGACAGTCATATAGTGCAGTCAGTAATACAACTCTGAAAGAAGGACTACAAGAACACACACACACACACACACACACACGGTCTCTTCCAGATAGAATTAAACTCATTTGGTTTAACTGAGCTTCACTGACAGAACTATCTCTCTTTTTTCACATGCACACATTAACGCTGAAATGTCAGCAGGCTGACTGAGGATGTGGAAACTGTGCATGTGATGTGCAGATGTGTAGTTTTCATTTATCACTAAAATAGAAAATGTAGCCATACTTTTACATAGCCTAAATACAATATATAAATATACTTTTAGCCATGTATTTTGTTTATAATGTGGTGTTTGTGTTTTTGTGTGGGGAAAAAGTGCCTGCCAAGATACTTTATTTATCCCATAGGAAATTAAAAAAAAATATTCATTAAGTGAGGAGTGTGGCAGAAGTTGAGCCAAACCCTGGTGCCCGGTACTCATGCTGGAGCCTTTCCACTCTGGCGCGCTTTCGTGTCGCGTGCTCGGCGTGCACCTGTGGAGGAGCATCACGCAGCCGCCCAATCAAAGAGGAGCGTTAACGCGACGCTGCGCGCTTTGGCCTGGTCTCACAACTTTAAACATCAAGACGCCGCAGTTTGAAATAAATTGTCAACTTCATTCAGTTACTCTTTCTTACCGAGACGTTGCAACGCCATCGCAGGGTTCTGCAAGGAGCAACAACAGCAAGGTAGGAGAAGTAGAAAGTCGATCTGTTGGAGCAGGAGAGGATAACGTTAGGCGAGTTCTGATGTTTACGGTTTCTTGTAGTAGTCCACCTTATACGGGAATGAAAAAGTGTGACAGCAGGAGCTTGTTTGGCTTTTGGACACTACGGAATTTAAGTATGTGTCTGTCTTTGGTTTAGTATTTTTCCAAATGCTCTTTGTAAGCCACACTATCAGTTGGAAAGGTATATTGATTTTGTGTGCAACCTTACAACATATGGGCTGTGTGGGTTTACGTTTTGTGTTCGTAAATTGAGAGCAGTCATCCTAAAATGAACTCATTTGTGTGTGTGTGTGTGTGTGTGTGTGTTATAGTGTTTCTTTAAGCTATGGAGACTATGGAATGGGTAAACCAAGTGGGTGTGGTGGCTTGTACAAGGGATGCATGTAGAAGGCAGTTTAACAGACTTTCCCCACAACATTAATTAATTTATAAACACAGAGACACGCCCAAATTCTGATTGATTAATCTTGTTGATCAGGTTGATTAGCCCATGGCACAGTGCTACTATGTTTCCTATATGCTGCTCACAGAGCTCCAGGGCAGCAGAAATATGGCCATTACATTTTTACATGTAGTGGACCCTTTTATCCAAAGCAACTCACATTTGTCAGCTATCAGTTGTTCAGGGCCAGTCTCCCCCAGAGCAACTTAGGGTCAAGGGCTCAAGGACACAACAGTGGTAGTTGGGATTTGAACGCACAACTTTCCAAGCTACTAGCAAGCTAGCCATGTTCAATTCAATTCAATTAAATTTTATTTATACAGCACCTTTTACAATAGTATTGTCTCATAGCGCTTTACAGAAGGAGCACCCAAGAGCAACAGGGACAAGGAAAAACTCCTTATGTTTAGCTTGTCTTGGAAGAAACCTTGCGCAGATCCACGTCTCAAGGGGCTAACCCAACTGCCAGGGGTCATGCAGGAAAAGTACAATCAGTAGTATCGAAGATAGACTACAAGTTGTCCATGGTTTTAGCTAAGGATCATAATAGTTCCAGAGTATTATCCCATAACATTACATGATAGTCAGTCCATGGTTATCAAGAAATATGGCTGGACAGTGCAGTAGTGGCCAGACATGTTGTTACAGTGACAGTGTTAAACTCAAGTAGTGAGATGAGTCATGGGGGTAACAATACAGGTCCATTTGACGGTGCCATTGTGAGCGGGGTCAGTGACAAAGCCTCAGGGAAGGGGAGTCGGTCCTGGCAAGGGCGTCTAGGAAGGGCCCCTAGGATGGAGAGGCTGTCCTGGCACGGGCCTCCCGTAGTATTGGTTGCAGTCCACTCAGGAGGGGAAGGTGAGAGGAGACGGCATGGCAACCCAGCACTACTGCAGGGATGGTTAGTGGCCGCCATTCCTCAAAACTGGGGGCAACAGCAGAGGTTGTCCCTCCCAAAAGACCCATGAGGAGTGATGATTTACCATATACCATCCCT
Source organism: Tenualosa ilisha (assembly GCA_015244755.2). NCBI lineage: Eukaryota > Metazoa > Chordata > Actinopteri > Clupeiformes > Clupeidae > Tenualosa > Tenualosa ilisha. Next base: position 163,615 of record PYXC01001084.1, read on the forward strand.
AACTATGGGAAACAGTAAAGAAGAAGGTTTTAAGTCTAGACTTGAAGGTATTGAGAGTGTCTGCTTGTCAGATGTGGGGGGGGGGGGATTATTCCACAAGAGGGGCGCATGGTACCAAAAGGCTCCTCCTCCTGTCATAGATTTTGATGTTCTTTGGATTACAAGAAGACCAGCATTTTGGGATCTTAGGGTTCTAGGAGGGTGGTAAGGGACAAGTAAGTCTTTAATATATGTTGGAGCATGGCCACTGAGGGCTTTATAGGTCAGGAGGAGTATTTTAATAGTTAATATAATTAATAATGATCATTAATAAGGTGCCAATGTAAGAAAGCAAGGAGAGGAGAGATATGTTCATATTTTTTTGTCCTAGTGAGCGTTCAGGCCGCGGCATTTTGTATTAGCTCTAGGTTTTTGATACAGGTATTACTACACTCAGAGAACAGAGCATTGCAATAATCACACCTGAAGGTAATAAATGCATGTATTCATTTTCAGCATCCTCAAACGATAGGAACTTTCTAACCTTGGCGATATTTCATAGGTGGAAAAAAGATGTTTTTGAAATGTGTTTTACATGATTATTAAGAATTACTAGAAAGATTATTAGATTATTAGAAAGAGGTCCTGGTCAGTAATTACCCCGAGGTCTTTAACTTTTGTGTTACATGACAGTGAAAGGCCACTGAGCAAGTTTTGGTGAAGAGGTAGGATGTTGTTCAGCTGTTTAGGGCGGATCATCATAACTTCAGTTTTATCAGAGTTTAAACATCGGAAATTATTAGTCATCCAGGTTTTTGTCTTTGAGGCAGGCATCAAGTTTAGTTATTGGCATATAGTCATTAGGCTTCATGGAAAGGTAAAGCTGTGTATTGTCAGCCTAGGAGTGGAAAGTAATGCCATGTTTCCTTATAACAGATCCTAAAGGTAACTTGTACAGGGAGAATAATTGGAGCTCTAGTACTGAGCCTTGGGGTTCTTTAACCGTTACGCCACCAGCACCCACATGGCCAATGACAGAAAGACTTGGGGGCTGGACAGGATGGCAGAGACCAGCCTTAAAGGAGAATACATGTAGCTGGCACCCGTTACATACAAACTGCCCAGTGTGCAGGGAATGACACTATTGTGAGCACATGCAGCCTGGCCAGTCTGCAGGGATTGACACTATTGTGAGCACACACACCCTGCTAGTCTGCAGGATTGACACTATTGTGAGCACATGCAGCCTGGCCAGTCTGCAGGGATTGACACTATTGTGAGCACACACACCCTGGCTAGTCTGCAGGATGACACTATTGTGAGCACACACACCCTGGCTAGTCTGCACATGGAGCACACACAGCTTGCAGTCTGCAGGGATTGACACTATTGTGAGCACACACAGCCTTGCCAGTCTGCAGGGATTGACACTATTGTGAGCACACACACCCTGGCTAGTCTGCAGGGATTGACACTATTGTGAGCACACACACCTGCCAGTCTGCAGGATGACACTATAACAAAAAAAAAAAAAAAAAGACACTATTGTGAGCACACACACCCTGGCTAGTCTGCAGGGATTGACACTATTGTGAGCACACACACCCTGGCCAGTCTGCACTATGTGAGCACACCCCTGGCCAGTCTGGAGGGTACTGAGGAAACTATCACTCCTTTCTGTGGAAGAGGGGGAGACCACACAGACACACACACACAAAATTCAATTATACAGCACCTTTTACAATAGTATTGCCTCATGGCGCTTAACAGCAAGAAGCACCCAAGAGCAACAGGGCCAAGGAAAAACTCCCTTGTGGTAGATAGTCTAGGAAAAAACCCTGGGCAGATCCACGGCTCAAGGGGACAACCCAACTGCCAGGGGTCATGCAGAAAAAGTACAATCAGTAGTTACCATGCTAGACTACAGTTTGTCCGTGATTTTAGCTGAACATCATAATAACTCCAATATATTGTCCCACAAAGTTATGTGATAGTCAAGCCATAGGTGGTTGTCAAAAGTTATGGTAGGACAGAGTAGTAGCAGCCATACATAATGTTAAAGTCAAAGAGTGATGTCAATCAAGGGAGTAGCATTGAGAGGATCCATTTTGACAGTGTCATTGGGAGGAGAGGACAGTCAGTCAGGCCTCTGTAAGTAGAGTCAGTTCTGGCATGGGCATCTAGGAAGCGCCTCTAGGAAGGAGAGATGGTTCTGGCATGGTCCTCACGTGAAGCTGGTCGCAGTCCACTCTGGGGGAGTTGGTGACAGGAGTCAGCCAGTGGGAGGCAGGGATGACACTCAGCAGAGGTGATTGTGGGGTAGGAGGGCAGAGGAAGCAAATTAGTTAGGCCAGTGTCTCATGTTTCCCATATGCATATATATGTAAATATATATGTATAAGAGAGAGAGAAAAGAGGGAGAGATGTACGGCATGACACATGAGAGGTTTGTGGCGGCACTAGGCTATAGCAGCAAAGCTAAGGTATGGTGCTTGGCAACCCAACACTACTGCAGGGATGGTCAGTGGCCGCCGTGCCTCACAGCTGAGAGCAACAGCAAAGGCAGTCTTTCCCAAGGCCCATGAGGAGTGATTTACCATGCACCATCCCTAACTATGGGGAGCAGTAAAGAGGAAGATTTCAAGTCTAGACTTAAAGGTATTGAAAATGTCCGCTTGTCTAATGTGTGTGGGGGGGATTATTCCACAAGAGAGGCGCGAGGTAGCAAAGAGCTCCTCCTCCTAGGGTCTAGCAGGGTGATAAGGAACAGGTCAATCTTTAATATATGTTGAAGCAAGGCCATTGAGGGCCTTATAGGTTAGGAGGAGTGTTATGATGCACTGCAGTCATTGCATGACCAGACACATAGCCTATCTCTGAATCAGACTTCACACAAACATGCAGACCAAGACCTACAGGAGCTTAAGTTAATGTTAGGCTATAGCTTGCTTTGAGTTCTAGTTACCGGTACTTGTGAAAATCTGCGCTGTTCCAAGATGAGCACCGCTCACTGTTGTCTACCCCACTGAGATTGCTTTGATGCACTATTAGAGATTTTTAAAGTGAGCACAAAATGTCATATACACATGATGGCTTAGTTTCTGAAATTCTTCTGACACGGGAGTGCATTTTAAATTAGTGTAACTGCCTCTGACCATCCAGTGTTGTAGTCTAACTACAGACACGGGATCCACGCTTCAGCTTTTTCTTTGTGCATTTCTGTGGTTATCGGCAAATGTAAGCATGCATTACAGAGACCTTCTGTAAATGACATTTTCTAAGATCCAACAGGATTAATGTGTAAGGGATAATGTATTGTCCGCCGGTCATTATAGGAAAATATTTCCCGACAGGACGAACAGGACCCCAACACTGAAGACTTTGACTTAGTGGTTTCTGTGCTACAATTAGCTCTAAAGCCTAGAGGAGGTTCAGGTTTTTTAATAGATGGTGTAATGACATTCCCTGCACTTTAGTGAGTGATCTTTAAGTATTGTCTCAGTAGAGGGCTTTGGGTAGGGATTGGATTGGTAGAGGCTTTAGTTGATGTAAATGAATCAAGGTATGCTACAGTTTGACAGGTTGAACTCGCTGTGACCATTAGATGGGGCCCAACTAGGTTTGAGGTTTCAAGGGTGTTTATTTGAAGTCTTAGGGATTCAGTTTTGCCATAAAAAATGGATAAAGTCACTGCTGCTAAGAGTTATGAGAGAATGGAGTCAGTCACCTCATTAGTCACCTCATTCTCATTGCTCATAGGATATTGTGCTTTTATTATCATTTGTAAGTGAGGAATAATATGCTGATTCGGCATTAAGTGACTTCTTATCCTCATTTAAGCTGTCTTTCCAAGCTAGGCGGTCTGGTATACTGAGGGGCCATTCTTTCTGGTTTTCTTGTTGCGTTA
>PYXC01001084.1:172500-187500 GCA_015244755.2 Tenualosa ilisha
ACTCTTTTGTACCTACAGTATTAGTGTGTTTTTCAGTTGTCAGGTTGTCGGTGAGCCTTCTAGTCTCAGGGCCGTTAAACAGGAAGAGGTCAAAAGATCTTTGGGTGAACAGTGAGAGGTCGAGAACTTTCAATACATTGCAACAGTGTATCAGAGCGCTCAGTCTAGTCTAAATCTACACAGTGCAACAGTGTATCAGAGCGCTCAGTCTAGTCTAAATCTACACAGTGCAACAGTGTATCAGAGCGCTCACTCTAGTCTAAATCTACACAGTGCAATAGTGTATCAGAGCGTTCACTCTAGTCTAAATCTACACAGTGCAATAGTGTATCAGAGCGCTCACTCTAGTCTAAATCTACACAGTGCAATAGTGTATCAGAGGACTCACTCTAGTCTAAATCTACACAGTGCAATAGTGTATCAGAGGACTCACTCTAGTCTAAATCTACACAGTGCAATAGGGAGGGGAAGTGAAACAGTGATCCTAGCGGTAGTGTTCCTAACCGGAGAGCTGCTCTATTTCAAATTCCATAGACTCAATTTTTAAAAAATCTCACGAAGACATGACACCGAACTTCTACACCAAAGATATTTTTCATTGTATATATTGGGATGATCTACTAACTGTAAAAGTGTCCGGTGAAATTTTGCCTTCTTTTAAATAATCGAAATTGTGCCCATCCAATCAGAATTTGACTACACTTGATTAGCAAGTTCCTTGTTTGTAAGCATTAGCTTGGACCATGGCTTTGGGTATAAGGTATACGCTACCAGCTCTTTGTGTGAGTAGTTCCTCAACACCAATTGCTGTAACACAAAGGTTATAATCCTACGATATACATCAACCTTTCTTTACAAAAAATGTTTAGTGAGTCTGGCAAGTCAGTGTTTTGACTGACAAGTAGAGAAGGCACTCTGCAACTTGACATGCGTTGCCTGCTTCCGGTACATATAAGTAGGAAGGTACATGTAAGTAGGAAGGTACATGTAAGTAGGAAGGTACATGTAAGTAGGAAGGTACATGTAAGTAGGAAGGTACATGTAGTAGGAAGGTACATGTAGTAGGAAGGTACATGTAGTAGGAAGGTACATGTAAGTAGGAAGGTACAGTACATGTAGTAGGAAGGTACATGTAGTAGGAAGGTACATGTAAGTAGGAAGGTACATGTAAGTAGGAAGGTACATGTAAGTAGGAAGGTACATGTAGTAGGAAGGTAAGTGTAGTAGGAAGGTACATGTATTAAGTAATGTATAAAGGTACATGTAAGTAGGAAGGTACATGTAAGTAGGAAGGTACATGTAAGTAGGAAGGTACATGTAGTAGGAAGGTACATGTAAGTAGGAAGGTACATGTAGGTAGAAGGTACATGTAAGTAGGAAGGTACATGTAGTAGGAAGGTACATGTAGTAGGAAGGTACATGTAGTAGGAAGGTACATGTAAGTAGGAAGGTACATGTAAGTAGGAAGGTACATGTAAGTAGGAAGGTACATGTAAGTAGGAAGGTACATGTAGTAGGAAGGTAAGTGTAGTAGGAAGGTACATGTATTAAGACGGTACATGTATTAAGACGGTACATGTAAGTAGGAAGGTACATGTAAGTAGGAAGGTACATGTAAGTAGGAAGGTACATGTAGTAGGAAGGTACATGTAGTAGGAAGGTACATGTAAGTAGGAAGGTACGTGTAAGTAGGAAGGTACATGTAGTAGGAAGGTACGTGTAAGTAGGAAGGGTGATTCCAAGATGGGCTGCCTGGCAAAAAGCAAAAAGTGCAAATTGTTCCAATAGTAGGAAGGTACATGTAGGTAAGAAGGTACATGTAAGTAGGAAGGTAGGTGTAGTAGGAAGGTACATGTAAGTAGGAAGGTACGTGTAGTAGGGAGGTAGGTGTAGTAAGAAGGTACATGTAAGTAGGAAGGTAGGTGTAGTAAGAAGGTACATGTAAGTAGGAAGGTACGTGTAGTAGGAAGGTAGGTGTAGTAAGAAGGTACATGTAAGTAGGAAGGTAGGTGTAGTAAGAAGGTACATGTAAGTAGGAAGGTAGGTGTAGTAAGAAGGTACATGTAGTAGGAAGGTACATGTAAGTAGGAAGGTACGTGTAGTAAGAAGGTACATGTAAGTAGGAAGGGTGATTCCAAGATGGGCTGCCTGGCAAAAAGCAAAAAGTGCAAATTGTTCCAGTGTTGGTTGTTCAGATCAGGGCATCTGTTATGTGATGATGTTGCACTGGTGGATGGTGAGCTGGGGGTGGATCAGTTATCATGTTCAGCACTAATATTAGCCCATGGGCTCCTCAGAGAAATGTGCTGTAGAATGCAGTAGACTGTGTCTGAAGCAGGGCATTGGTTTTGTTAGTTTGAGTAGGCCTGTAGCTGATGCCTGTAGCTGCGGCTTAGGCTGGCTGTTAGCCTATTAATTAGCTCTCTGGTGGCACAGTGGCTGAGGAACTGTGCTTCCAAGCAGGAGCCACAGAGTCATGGAGATCATTTCCAGCTGCCCCCCTGTGCCCTGAGAGAAAGGCCCTAAAGGAAAAACCCTGAGTAAATCAACCCATACCCCTGTTCTTTGAGACTGTTGAGTGCTGGCAGTCGGTATAAGAATAGCAGCATTTGGTACAAAGTGGGCCGAATTTGCAAACTGGGAGCGAAAGTTAAAAAAGATGGGGGACATAAGAAAACTAGACTGCATTTCCTCAGCAGAAACTGCGGGAGTGTGCTTGCTCAGACCCACTGCAACACTGACGATGTGGGCTGGCGTGTCCTTACGCCAATTCTCACATTCATGCACCAAACACATTAAGAGATATGAAGAAAAACATGTTTTTGATAGTTATTGTGCCCCCTTGTGGTCAAATGAGGCATCTACTACGTCTATTAGACGTGGTTGTGATGGGGTCCCACCAAAATTGGTCTTGATACCTCAAACCATGGTATATCATGGTGTGTGTGTGTGTGTGTGTGTGTGTGTGTGTGTGTGTGTGTGTGTGTGTGTGTCTAGGCCTACATTTGTTTTCAGGTATGAGTTCTTTTCTGATGAAAGCACATGTGGCACAGTGGGGAGTGTCCCCTTTCTTTGGCTGCTTATGCAGGGGGTACTCAGGCAGTTCTGTCAGACTTAATGAGATGAGTAATTGTTGAAATCTGATTGGCTATGAGTTAAGTGCCTGTTAAGTCCCGCTACTGGGATTCAGGGAGGCTCATTCTTTTTATCTTTTCAACAAGTTATGTGTGTTACTGTCATACGGTCATTGGAGTGAGTGCCTGATGTTGCGATGTTCTAGATGTGATTTCAGTCGTTAGCCGACTCACCGCACTCTTTGTTTTGTTTGTATTGTTAGGCTTTTCTGTGTTGAGCTGAACTTTGTCTTTAGTGATTCTCTGTTTTGTATATAGTTTAACACTGGGATTTGGGTTATATTGGTAAAAAAACGGATCATTTTTGTACATTATTTTATCGCTGCTGAGTTTCTATCTCCTGGGCCACAAGGCTACATTATAATACCTTTCAAAACACTTCATCACTATAGACGCCAGGGCCCCCAGGTCATTTAAACATGGTGGACTTGGCAAAGGGACAATAATGGATTGCTTGAAGCAAGTAGGAACCTGTCTTTGAGCCAGTTAATTGTTGAGATACAGGTGAACATAGGCACTAACTGAGCAGTGCAGCATTTCAGAACCCTGTTAGCAATGCCATCCAGTCCGCAGCTTTTCTGCAATTAACCTTCCTGAAGACATTGCTCACATCGACCTCAGAGATACAGAAAGATGTATCTGCACTACAACACTGTAGCATTAAAAGCATGTTGTTCATTAGAGAGGGATTTACTCACACTCTTCATAGAAGGGGACTTTCTTTCAAAGCCTGTTATGGTTTGTTGTCCCTTCCACATGTGTGCTGGGTCACCCTCCATGGAATCAACTTTAACTTTGTCATGGTAGTGCTGCTCAGCATCTTTAGTAGTTTTCCATAAACTGTTCGATGCTGCTTTGTAATCTGACATATCGCCTGAAATAAGCCCTTCATTATAAGTGGTTGTTTGTGTCTTCAGTGCCATTCGTACTACTCTGTCCACCCATGGTTTCTGCCTGGGGAAGCTTCAGATCTTTACAGCTGGGATGATGGAGTATTAGACACATCTGGAGACATTGAGCGTTCACACTACAAAACACATGTTGTGTCTTAAACCACCTTCACATGTGGTTTGAGCAATCAGATTCCAAACCGTTTTGGTCATTGTTCACTCCTGTATTTAGAATGAGCTACTTGCAATCAGATTTAGCCAAAAAGCATCCTAGTGACTTGTGTAAACAGGCTCTATATGGGGTGTAAAAGAGGCAGACAGGGCCTAGTTCAGTCTGGTCCACAGAGCATAGAATCCTGGAGAGAATGTCTGTGATGAATCGGGGACTAGCGAGTTCGTGAGAGTGCAAGTTTTTGAGTTTGTAAGTTGGGTGTTTGGGCAGTTTGTCTACGGAGAATGAATGGGAGGACGTGCTCTTGTGCAGTCTCAACATACACGTCTCGCTCCCACTAAATATGCAGTCTCAACATACACGTCTCGCTCCCACTAAATATGCAGTCTCAACATACACGTCTCGCTCCCACTAAATATGCAGTCTCAACATACACGTCTCGCTCCCACTAAACATGCAGTCTCAACATACACGTCTCGCTCCCACTAAATATGCAGCCTCAACATACACGTCTCGCTCCCACTAAACATGCAGTCTCAACATACACGTCTCGCTCCCACTAAACATGCAGTCTCAACATACACGTCTCGCTCCCACTAAATATGCAGTCTCAACATACACGTCTCGCTCCCACTAAACATGCAGTCTCAACATACACGTCTCGCTCCCACTAAATATGCAGTCTCAACATACACGTCTCGCTCCCACTAAATATGCAGTCTCAACATACACGTCTCGCTCCCACTAAATATGGCTCTACATGCAAGTTAATTAAAAGAATCCCCATCATTTTTTAAATGACCACAATTCTCAGGATCTTTTTCTTAACTTAGCATACAAAGCTAACTCACCCCATTCACATCTTGTGACTAGCATGTTGAGCTAACTGCAAAGATCCTCATTGTCCTCAATTTTAGCCTTATTTAGCTAGTAGCTAACGTTAGCTCACCAAAATGAATAGCAGAATGAGTGCAGATTTATGATTCTTATGATAGACGATAGATGTTTTTGTTATATTGATGGAATTGATTTATGTACTTAATTATGTTTATTTCAGTTTAAAAATGTTTTTATCTTGGACTATCTAGTCAGAATCCTAGAAATAAAATAATGACTAAAACCCAAAACTGGGTCTCACTGCAGACGGCACAGATTATTGTTATTTGTAGTGTGTTAAGGTAACTCAGCAATACGATCACATAGCACTCAACCATCTTATGCAAAATTTCATCCCATTGACTTTGAATGAGGAAAATACTTCCACGACCCAGCTCATATCCCACCAGTAGGACAACTTTCTGGTCTTGAAAATGAAAGTTAGTGAATGGGTGATGTAACACACTCACCTCTCCACTCTTATTTAGCTCAGTGGTCTGGTCATTTAGTCTCCATGACTGAAAACACTGTCTCTGAGCTTGCATCACATGACCAGATGACTCTGTCCTTACAGAAGATGTGTGTGTGTCTCAGGGACTGCAGCCAGAGAGTAATATTGCAGCTACTTTGCTGCACCTGCCATCTCTGTCAAAATAAACCAAGAGATACACACACTCACTCACACACACACCCTCACGCACGCACACACATCACACACACACCCTCGCACCCTCACGTGCACACACACACACACACACGCACACACACCCTCACACACACACACACACTCACACACACATACACACACACACACACACACAGCCATTCAGCCCCATTCCTCTAAATTCTTGTTCCAGAAACACCCACCAGCCACTGTATGCTTGTGTGTATGTGTTCTTGTACTGTTTCGCATTTTCAGCTTGACATGATCAGATGGTGTTTTTCTGTCACTGTGTGTGTTTGTGGAACATAGTGTGTGAGTGTGTGTGTGGTGTGTGTGTGTGGTGACGGGGTTTTGTTTGCGATTGCAGTGTGTGTGTGTGTGTGAGTGTGTGTTTGTGGTGTATTGTGTGTATTGGGTTAGTTTCCCAACAGTCGGCCCAGGAGACGTGATGACTGGAGCTGCTTTAGTGGGGCTGCTAGTGAGACACTCAGACCCCGTTTATCACCTCCAACTATATTTATTTATTTATGTGGCTGCACCTATCATTTACACGTAAACGCCTCCAACTAAACCTTTCCAAAACTGAACTGCTGGTCCTCCCAGCCACACAAACCATACATCACAACATCAGCATCAAGACTGACTCCCTGTCTGTTGCTCCCACCAAGACGGCAAGAAACCTGGGTGTCATGATTGATGACCAACTGACCTTTGCGGATCACGTTGCCCCTGTAGCTTGGTTGTGCCGTTTTTGCCAATTCAACATAAGGAAGATCAGGCCGTACCTAACCCAACATGCAACCCAGCTCCTGGTACAGACCCTGGTTATCTCTCATCTTGACTACTGCAATGCCCTCCTATCAGGTCTTCAAATCTGTGCTCTGAGACTGCTACAGATGATCCAGAATGCAGCTGCACGTCTGGTTTATAACCAGAGAAAAAGGGCGCATGTCACACCTCTGTTCACTGAATTCCACTGGCTACCCTTAGCTGCTTGTATCAAATTCAAGTCACTAATGGTGGCCTACAGGGTGATTGATGGTTCTACTCCCTTCTACCTGAATACTCTCTTAAAGCCCTAAGTCACCCGCCGGCCACTTCGCTCCTCCAAGGAACGTTATCAAGCACGCAGGTAAATCCAGACTTCTCATATGTTGTTCCATGCCAAAGTGCTACCAGATCAACAGATACCCTCTCCACCTGTAAGAAACTCTTGAATATCTCCTGGCTTGAATTCTGAATACCAAGAATGCACTTAATATCTTGCTCTTAATCTTTCTCCATACTGCACTTTTATTACACTATTGCAACTTAAAATACTGCAAATTTTATGTTAGCAATATGCACTCTTTGTTAGTTTCTCATCGTGCTGTAGCTTGAATGTTATCCTCTTTTGTAAGTCACTTTGAATAAAACTGTAAATGTAAAACAGAGGTTTCAGTTACTGAAAACTCCTACCTTTGAAAGCTCCAGTCAAAGTGGACATCTCTGAAAACTCTGAAAACTATGTGTATATGGGGCAAACAGAGTTTTAGCATTAGAATTTGATGGACCAGATTCCAGATCTCTTGGCTTTGTTTGTTTGACATGTTTTTGAGCATTTTTAAACAATATTAACTCAAGACAGTAAACGCAGTTAACCTCGGTACGCCTCGGTCTGGTCTGACAGTGTGAAGGCGACTGAACTGGATGGAGGGAGACCAGATACTAACAACACCTGGGAAAACAGACCCATCTTAGAACGCCTTTCAAAACGTGGAAGATCAGACCCATCTTAGAACACCTTTAAAACGTGGAAGAACAGACCCATCTTAGAACACCTTTAAAACATGGAAGAACAGACCCATCTTAGAACACCTTAAACCTAGGAGAGAACAGGCCCATTTTAGAACGCCTTTTACAACATGGAAGAACAGACCAATTATAGAACGTCTTGTGAAACGTGGGAGAGCAGTCCCATCATAGAACGCCTTTTAAAACGTGGGAGAACAGACCCATCGTAGAACGGCTTTTAAACCGTGGGAGAACAGACCCATCGTAGAACGGCTTTTAAACCGTGGGAGAACAGACCCATCGTAGAACGGCTTTTAAACCGTGGGAGAACAGACCCATCGTAGAACGGCTTTTAAACCGTGGGAGAACAGACCCATCGTAGAGCGGCTTTTAAACCGTGGGAGAACAGACCCATCGTAGAATGCCTTTTAATGCCAGGGTGAACGATTGTGATTGCTGTTGGCCTCAAAGGATCTATACCCTCACTGTTCACCTCATGTATGCTCACTCTGTGTGTGTGTGTGTGTGTGTGTGTGTGTGTGTGTGTGTGTGTGGTCATCCTTGTTAAGTGTGTGTATATGTGTGTGTATGTGTGTGTGTGTATGAGAGAGAGAGCAGGATAGTGTATTAGTGTGTGTGCATGTGTATGCGTGTGTTGTCTTCCATGTGAGTGTATGTTGTTATCCTTACATGTGAGTAGTGTTGTCCTTGCTGTGTGTGTGTGTGTGTGTGAGAGAGAGAGAGAGAGAGAGAGAGAGAGACCAAGAGAAAGACATAGAAGGCAGGATAATGTATTAGTGTGTGTGAGCATGAGAAACTGCCTGTACTTCCAGTTAGGGTGTGTGTGCGTGCGTGTGTGTGTGTGTGTGCATGTGTGAGTGTGTGTGTGTGTGTGTGTGCGTGCGTGCATGCCTGTACGAGGGTAACCCAAACAATCCTCCCTGCTTCGGACCAATCTTCAGGCTTCTCCAAATAAAGGCAGGAGTTCTTCACAGGCTCCTCTGTCAGGAACGCGTTACACCTCTCCAATACACACATACACACACACACACTCACACACACACAAACACACACACACACACACACACACACACACAGAGCTCCTCTTGCATATGAAGAGCGAAACACAGTTATGCACATACTGCTCTGTTTGCCTCTGAAAAACGCAACATATACTTCACACACACACACACACACACACACACACACACAGAGTCTGCTTGCTACCAAAGGCAGGCGTCTCCAAAACACACGTCCAGCAGACACTCACACACTCCTTCGCTGGCCACTGAAGCAGACAGAAAGTGAACTACACAAGTTTTCCTATGGAGACGGAGTGAACGCAGCAGATTCATGTCCCATTAAAAAGGTCAGTTTGGGTGTGTGTGTGTGTGTGTGTGTGTTGGTGCTCATGATGTTGCTGAGCTCTTTGTGAAGTTGGTGAGAGCTGTTCTCTGTGTGTGTGTGTGTGTGCGTTTGTTCAGACATAGCTCACGAGATCAGGGCGAGTTATGCGGTCTGCTTGGTCCATTGCTCAGTGTATTCTCAATGGGCTGTTCATAGATTAGGAGATTAGGAGCGTATTCTTTTTTGGCTATTCATAGTGAACTAGGAGATTAGGAGTGTATTGTCTACATGTTCATAGTGGACTTGGAGGTTAGGAGCGTAATCTCTTTGGGCTGTTCATTACAGATTAATGTGTACTAACAAGACCAATGCCTGGGAATGCATGTACTGTAAGCGTAATGGAGGCTGTTCATGATATTGATGCAGCTCTATTGGCTGTTGGTAAGGTCAGCGCAGCTCTGTTGGCTGTCATGATCTTGGTGCAGCTCTATTGGCTGTCATGATCTTGGTGCAGCTCTATTGGCTGTTCATGATCTTGGTGCAGCTCTATTGGCTGTTCATGATCTTGGTGCAGCTCTATTGGCTGTTGGTAAGGTCAGCGCAGCTCTATTGGCTGTTCATGATCTTGGTGCAGCTCTATTGGTTGTTCATGATCTTGGTGCAACCTTTATTGGCTGTTCGTAAGGTGAGCACATCTCTATTGGCTGTTCGTGAGGTGAGCATATCTCTATTGGCTGTTCGTGAGGTGAGCACATCTCTATTGGCTGTTCGTGAAGTGAGCACATCTCTATTGGCTGTTCGTGAGGTGAGCACATCCCTATTTGGATGTTCATGATCTTGGTGAAACTGTGTTTGCTGTTGGCACAGTCAGCGCAAGTCTGACATCTAATATTTTGTCACTAGCAATCTACAGCTGTTCTCTGTCAAATGTGGTTGAGTTTACAATGCTAGATGAATCTGTTCAAAAATGATCTGCACTAATAATTTGCACACAATTGACATGACATTAATCTACACACGTTTCATCCCTTTAGAGAATTGAATATTTTCAAAGCAAAAGGTTTTGAAAGGTGGGCTTAAATGGTACAGTGCCACAGACTGCAGCCAACATAAGCCAACTGCCCAATAATAATTTCATACTCATAAGTGTATGTAAGTAATATTCATTTTCATGTTTAGTTCAGATTATATTTTGGCTTCGTGAATGATTCCGTAAACATATCTGATGTTGACAGGAATATTTTGTCATTTTTCACCACTACTCAGAAAGGTACATATTAAGCCCACTGTGCCCCATTTAAGCCCACTGTGCCCCATTTAAACCCACTGTGCCCCATTTAAGCCCACTGTGCCCCATTTAAACCCACTTCAGTGTATTTCGGTGGGGATTTCCTCCCTGTAACCAGTTTTTTTCTAAACTCTTGTGCGAAAGTGTTGATAATAATCACTGTTTTTGTTTTTGTTTTTCTTTTACCTTTTTAAAACTAATTTACAGCTATAAAACCAGGCCTCCATATATTATAGACCAATAACTACTTTATATCTGAGTTAGACAGCAGGCAACAGCTAAGTCCATATCAGTTGTTTTCAGTTAGAAAAGAGCGACAAAAGTAAAAATGAATGCATATCCTGTTTGACACAAGAGGCAGGTAGGGATACACTGTTCTATACTCATGCAATTCCCATTTTTTGGGAGTCCACTAATAAACAGCACAAATATAATCTTATTGAACATTAAGCTGTAGATTTCATCTGCAGTGAGAATCTACATAAACATGGACTTAACATAGACTGAATCTGAATAGATCATCCGCAGTCAAAGCACCATTTCTATGTGTGCATCTTAACATGGACTTAACATAGACAGAGGCTGTCCTGTTCTGTGGATGATTATGCCGTTCAGCTACAGCATGTTTCATGTTTCTATCTTGCAAAATGTTATTTGATTATTTCATTACAGAAGTTAAATTCTCCATAGGCTTACATACCAAAAGTCAACCCATTACCAAATGGAGTGGAATTTCCATCAGTATAAAATACATGTTCTAGGTCACACAAGAACAAAATATTGTAAAAACATAGATTTTTGTGCATTTACCTGATTATATGAGGGTAACGCCCTAATTGGGATGAATAAATTAGCTGTTTCAATTGTCCCCCCGAAGGGCATCTGTCCTTATAGTCTGGTTTGCATTCCATGTGAACTAGCAAGCTCCATGAAAGTCTGAATTGGGCTACTGAACAAGCATTGATTTGAACCATTATATGAAAAACAGTTGTTTGTATTTTAAAAATTCAACTGCTAAATCAAATTTACTTTGGACCTTCAAAAATTGGTTATGGCCTGTAACTCAGTGATGAAAAGACGTAACCAGAAATTATGTGACAGATATATGGAGGCTATAATGTACTACGGCTATTTGACCCAAGCACAGACAAATAATTTATTTGTCCCCAGTTTCACTCATCCTGGTTCTTCCCAACTCCAGAGAGCTGTGAAATACCAGTGGGTTTCTAGTCCGAACAGGTCTTCCAGCCGGTGCTGTGGGACCACAACCGATGATCCAGGAAACGGCTGCACACCTCAGTTTACTGAACTCTGCTGGCTCTCATCAGATTCAAAGTACTAGTGTTCACCTACAGGGTGATTGATTGGACCTGCTCCCATCCAACTCAATACCCTCTTAAAGCCCTGCTACCCATGTTACTCCCTGGCCACTCCACTGCCAACACCTTGCAAAGGTCAATCCAGAATATTCTCAGCTGTTGTTCCACACTGGTGGAACGACCTTCCAAGTGCTCTACCAGAGTGACAGATACCCTCTCCACCTTCAAGAAATTCCTGAATACCCAGCTCTTCTGATCTCTTCCGGGATCTCTTGACTTGAAACTTACTACCTGGAATGCACTTACAATGCACCTCCCACTCTCTACTGCACTTTTATCACACTCCTGCACTAGTCCTGCAAAAATAGAACAGGTGGAATTGTAAAATTTCATTTTCTAAAATATTTTGAACAAACAATTTTGATGTGATTGCTGTCACAGCTTTCATGTGTCAACACCATCATCCGAATCACCGCCATCTTAATTATGAATCATTTAAGAAATATTGGCCTTTCAGGTTAGCTTAGCTATAGTCACCTGGCAACTGAGGAGAGGCAAGATGCCATTAGTCCTGAATAAGATGAAAAAAATGTACGGTTTTGACAACTCCGTCGTGCATCATTTCTATCAGATTTTGGAATGACAATAAGTGAACTGTTTTATAAAAATGTGCTTATCAATTAATTTGTCCTATGTTTGAGTCAACTCCATCAGTATTTTTTTTAATCCTGAATAAATCAGGCATGTTATGGAAAACTGTATACCAGAGGGCCCCCTATGCACTTCCTGCTTTTTGTGGATGCAGAAATAGCACAGATGGAATTGTAAAATTTCATTTGTACATTTTCCCCTCTCTGCAGTTCTTTGTCAACACCGTCATGTTCATCAACTCATCAACTCTTTTTTAGAACTGTTTATTCCATTTACTGTTCTGATATATTAAACACCACCTGAACTACATGTTACAATGTCTTAAACACCACCTGAACTACATGTTACAATGTCTTAAACACCACCTGAACTACATGTTACACTGTCTTATTAGTACATGGACCACAAGTCTAGATTTTTAGTCTGGATTTTTAAATACTAATATGGAATGTACAAAATCTAAATATTTTAAAAAAGTTTTTTTCAATGTCAGAAAAAATCAGAAGTCACAAAAACAGAAATGTATAAAATGCATTTTACTCCTTTACTCTGCTGACGGTCACCGTTTGTTACATCCCTAAGGACCTAACACTGGTGTTGGATTGCTTAGATTAAAATCAAATTAGTTTTGAAGTGCCAGACAGAGTTGATACAAATCATATTATGACGTGAATAAAGGTTGTTTTTTTTTTTACAAAATTGCATTTTAACCCTGTTCCTTTACACGGTTTATTAGCTGAGACCTGTGTTTATACATGCTATTCAAAATTCATGAATCATAAACTTTTTTTGAGAAGATTTAAAAAGTAGTTTTGTCCCTTATCTCAAGAATGCCTGACATGCTTTACTGAATCTACCAATTTATAGTGACAATGCTTCCATGCCTCCAGAGCTGTCCTTGTATATCTGCCTTCCTTTTTCCTGCACAGCGGCCACAGGTTGTGGTGATGCTTCTAGCTGTGTCAGACGTTCTCTTGTGTTTATATGAGCACAACGTGAGTGCAGCTCTGACAGACAGCGGATTATCCATGATGAAACAGACATCTGTCAGACAGTAGATTATCCATGATGAAACAGACATCTGTCAGACAGTAGATTATCTGTTATGAAACAGACATCTGACAGACAGTAGATTATCTGTTATGCAACAGACATCTGACAGACAGCAGATTATCCATTATGCAACAGACATCTGTCAGACAGTAGATTATCTGTTATGAAACAGACATCTGACAGACAGTAGATTATCTGTTATGCAACAGACATCTGTCAGACAGTAGATTATCCATGATGAAACAGACATCTGTCAGACAGTAGATTATCTGTTATGAAACAGACATCTGACAGACAGTAGATTATCTGTTATGCAACAGACATCTGTCAGACAGTAGATTATCCATGATGAAACA
The DNA here is from genome assembly GCA_015244755.2 of Tenualosa ilisha. NCBI lineage: Eukaryota > Metazoa > Chordata > Actinopteri > Clupeiformes > Clupeidae > Tenualosa > Tenualosa ilisha. Next base: position 186,024 of record PYXC01001084.1, read on the forward strand.
GACATCTGTCAGACAGTAGATTATCTGTTATGAAACAGACATCTGACAGACAGTAGATTATCCATGATGAAACAGACATCTGTCAGACAGTAGATTATCTGTTATGAAACAGACATCTGACAGACAGTAGATTATCCATTATGCAACAGACATCTGACAGACAGTAGATTAGTAGATTATCCATGATGAAACAGACATCTGACAGACAGTAGATTATCCACAATAAAACAGGTGTTTTTGTGTTATTATTGATACCATATTTGCTAGCTAGATAAACACTACAATGCTGTATTTATAAAATTGGCCAAGCAAATGAAAACATTAATTTACCACAATAAATCTTTATATAAACTTTATATAAACTTTATATAAATAAAACTTTATTGAAATGTCCAAGTGTTTGTGGGGGCCCTGGTGGTGTGGGGGCCCTGAATGTCCGCTTATGTCGCGAATGCCTTGGGCAGGCTCTGGCTGCAGTGTTTGGAATAGTCTTTCTCCTCTAGACATGTTGGGTTGTGTCATTCACACACAGCATCACAAGCAGAAAGTGTGCACGCACTTTGGCTTAGTCAACCGTTTACGTCTGATATGATTTGGTAGTGTTGAGAGCCTTGGCTTAAGATGAGGTGTGTGTGTTTGTGTTTTGAGGTCTTAGTGTAAGTGATGAAAGATGTTTGGGTTGTCATCACTGTTGAGTGTGTGACACACAGAAAGAGAGAGAGAGAGAGAGAGAGGGGGAAATGGCTTGGATTTCCTCTCTTGTCTCAAACCTGATTACTCTCCCAGTACTTCCTAGATCCCTTTAGACCAGGTTTAGAGATGGTCTCATAGGAGGTGATTTAAACCAGGTTCAGAGCTGGTCTTATGAGAGGCCCTTTAAACCAGGTCTAGAGCTGGTCTTATGGAAGCCCATTTGAACTAGGTTCAGAGGTGGTCTTATGGGAGGCCGTTTAAACCTGGTTTAGAGCTAGTTTCATGAGAGGCTGTTTAAGCCTGGTTTAGAGCTGGTCTCATGGGAAGCAATTTAAACCAGTTTAAGAGCTGGTCTTATGAGAGGCTGTTTAAACCAGGTTTAAAGCTGGTCTCATTGGAAGCCCTTTAAACCTGGTTTAGAGCTGGTCTTATGGGAGGCCCTTTAAACCTGGTTAAAGGCTCAATGTGTTTAGTGTTAATGACACTGCTTGAATAAATCGATTAAGAAGAATAAGATTGTTGCTTGGTTGTTGTTGTTGTTGTTGTTGTTGTTGTTGTTGTGTGCGTGTGTGTGCGTGTGTGTGTGTGTGGCAAAGAGACTGAATAGATTACACAGGGTGGAGACACACATATCTCCTAACCCACATGGGAATGACCCCCCCAGTACCCCAGTACCCCAACCCCCCCCCCCCCCCCCCCCCCAGTAGCAGCTGCATAACACCCAGCACCAACTGGGCACAAGCGCACAGAGGAAAGGGGGGGGCTGGGACATGTAGGAACAAGG
>PYXC01001084.1:192500-217500 GCA_015244755.2 Tenualosa ilisha
TGCATGTGAGGAACTGGAGCTGCTAAAGTGATATATGGCTGTGATGTGAGAGAAGAGGGGAGAGACAGAAATGTAGAGAGAAGAGAGAGAATTTCTCCCAGACATACACAACAAAAGAGAGAGAGAGAGAGAGAGAGGAGAGAGAGAGCAGGACAGAGAGGAGAGAGAGGGGGAGAAGAGTAGAGAGAAACGGAGGGAGAGGAGTGGAGTGGAAAGAAAGTATGAACAGAAAAGGAAAAAGCAACCTGGGTGACAGGCAGACACAGAGGGGGAGAGGAGGGAGAGAAAGATTGTTGGAGAGAAAAGAATGGTGAGAGGGAGGAGAGAGAGTAAGAGAGGGAGGGAGTGTGTCCATGAGCATGTGCACATGATTCCACTGCAGAATAAACACAGCATGACCACTCCCACACAGTCCAGCTGCCAATCAGATTACTTGTTGCCTTATTGGGGCGTCTTTATGGACACAGGAGGTGTGTGTGTGTGTGTGTGAGAGAGAGAGAGAGAGAAAGATGGGAGGAGGGGTCAAGTGTTGCACTCTATGATGAAATGTTAGTTCATCTGGTATAAACATTGCTGTTTAGCCTATGTGTCAGAGAGAGAGAGAGAGAGAGAGAGAGAGAGGAGAGAGAGAGAGAGAGAGAGAGAGCCTGGCATAGTGTATTTGTGTGGTAGCCTATGTGTCTAATTTAACTTTGCTGTGCACATAAGTGTGTGCAGACTGTGCTGAAGCTAGTTTTGCCAAACGGTGCTGTTAGCATGCAGGGGCTAGTTCTGCCACTGTTAGCAGGATGGGGCTAGTTCTGCCACTGTTAGCAGGCTGGGGCTAGTTCTGCCACTGTTAGCAGGCTGGGGCTAGTTCTGCCACTGTTAGCAGGCTGGGGCTAGTTCTGCCAGACTAAATTAGTGACCCATTAGGCCTATTGCTGTTTTCCAGGAAAACAGAGTCAAATGTAAACAAATAACATGGCTGATGGCTGCAGTAGTGTTTGCTTTGTGAAGAGATAGTTGTGTTAAATGGTGACATCTAGTGTGTGTGTGTGTGTGTGTTTGTTTGTGTGTGTGTGTGTTTGTGTGTGTGTCTGTCAGAGATGCGTTTTCCAACTTCAATTGTTATTCCAGAGCACCTTTCCTAGTTGGTCTGAAATTTGACTTTGGCACCGGGAAGTTTGTGTGTGTGTGTGTGTGTGTGTGTGTGTGTGTGTGTGTGTGTGTGTGTGTGCGCGCGCGCATGAGTGTGTGCCAGGTGTGTGTTTGAAGCAGAGGAAAAGTGTCATAGTGTGAGTGCTCATGAGTCTGTACATGCATGTGTGTGTGCACTGTGTACGAGTGTATGTGTACATGTGTGTGTGTGTGTCTGTGTGCACGAGGGTTTACGTGTGTGCAGTGTGTGTGTTTGTATACGTGTGTGTGTGTGTGTGTGTGTGTGTAGCAGAAAGAGAAAGTGGCTGATAGGCCTACATTGACCTTCCTGTTGCACTACTGTGACTTCTTAAGCCCGTTAGCATCCAAGAACCCAACACACACATTCACTCACTCACTCTCTCGCTCACACACACACACACACACACACACACACATATATGTATATACAATATATATACTTATGTACATGCATATATATATATATCACACACACATATATATATGTGTGTGTGTGTGTGTGTGTTAATGTCTTTCTGCCTTTTCCTCTCTCTCTCACTCACTCAGCTACACCAATCCCTGTCCTGCTGTTTTATCATCCTGGCTAATTTCTGCCTGTAATCTGATTACCCAGCTGAGCTGCTTTTGCCACCTACACACACCACACACACACACACACACACACACACACCACTCTCTATTAGTGTCTGCTGGTGGTCTGAGCTGTACTCTGCTGGCGTTTGCTCTCTGCATCAGGGATCCTCCTCTCTCCCCCTCTCTCACTGCGCGCGTGTTTGTGTGTGTGTGTGTGTGTGTGTGTGTGTGTGTGTGTGTGTGTGTGTGTGTGTTTTCAGTGTGCTATTTTGTCATAGGGGCCTCACAGAGTATGTGTGTGTGCACGTGTTTGTGTGTGTGATTGTACATCTATGTGAGTGTGTATATATGTGTGTGTGTGTGTTTTGTCATTCAAAATGCTGCATAATCCATGGGTGGCTACTTACCTGAAACATGTCAAGTTTTTTGAGCAAGGTAAGGCTACCTTTATTTGTGTGGTAACTTGTGTGTGTGTGTGTCTTTTTGTGTGTGTGTGTGTGTGTGTGTGTGTGTGTGTGTATGTGTGTGTGTGTGGTTTTTTGAGCAAATTAAGACTACCTTTATTTGTGTGGTAACGTGTGTGTGTGTGTGTGTGTGGTTTTTTGAGCAAATTAAGGCTACCTTCATTTGTGTGGTAGCTCGTGTCTGTGTGTGTGTGTGTGTGTGTGTGTAGCTTATTGAGCAAAAAATGGTGCTAGATGTACTTGTGCTGTTTAGAAATCTGTTTATTGTGTGTGTGTGTGTGTGTGTGTGTGTGTGTGTGTGTCTATGTCAAGCTCTCTGACATTAGAAAAAGTGTTTATAATGCATTCATGTGTGTTAAAGAGAACTCAGTCGGTCTGTGTTTGGCTTAAAGTTTGTCTGTAGGGACATGTTTGTGAAACTGATTCTCTGTGTGTGCACTGCTTTTTGGTATGGCTGTGTGTGTGTGTGTGTGTGTGTGTGTGTGTGTGTGTGTGTGCGTGCGTGTGCACATGCATAGTTTGATTTGTGCTGTTTTGGAGCGTCAGGGCAGACCCAGCTGATTGATTGTCTGTTGGTATGGTTAGTGGGGGAGTGACCTGATGGGCCAGATGGGGCGTTGTTGCCAGGCAGCACTGTTGATTGACACATTCAGCGCTGGGTGCCTGAGCAAAACTGGACAGTTCTGTCTGTCAGACTCATTGTGTCAATATTAAAACCCAGTTCACAGACTGTCACACATGAATAGTCACACACACACAGAGAGAGCGAGATCAACATATCTATCTGTGTGTGTGTGTGTGTGTGTGTGTGTGTGTGTGTGTGTCTTGGAAAGGGCACGCAGAGGGATGTGTTGCATGTGTTGTGAGCAGCAGTGTTCTCAGTAGTCCGTGTTCCAGCTGTATTTTTAGTTAAGCGCCTCCTCCCCTCCACCAGTTTAAGACGGTCCTCCCCACACCTCCTCCTCCTCCCCTCCACCCTTCCTCCCCACTCCTCCTCCCCTCCACCAGTTTAAGACGGTCCTCCCCACACCTCCTCCTCCTCCTCCCCCCCCCTCCACCCTTCCTCCCCACACCTCCTCCTCCTTCTCCCCTCCACCCTTCCTCCCCACTCCTCCTCCCCTCCACCAGTTTAAGACGTCCTCCCCACCTCCTCCTCCTCCCCCCCCCCCTCCACCCTCCCCCCCCCTCCTCCCCTCCCCCCCCCTCCTCCCCACTCCTCCTCCCTCCACCAGTTTAAGACAGTCCTCCCCACTCCTCCTCCCCCTCCACCCTTCCTCCTCCTCCTCCTCCTCCCCTCCACCAGTTTAAGACGGTCCTCCTCACTCCTCCTCCTCCTCCTCCCTCCACCCTTCCTCCTCTCCTCCTCCTCCTCCTCCCCTCCACTAGTTTAAGACGGTCCTCCCCACTGCCCCTCCACCGCTCTGTCCCTCCTCCTCCCCCTCCTTCCCATCATCCTCTCTGGGTCTCCCCAGCTGCCCCTCACTCACGTCCGTGCTCTCATGCTGAGTCATCTGCACTGGCTTGTAGTTTTCACACTTTAATGACAGTTGCATAATTATTCCCTTTTTATAGTTTCTGTAAGTGGATGTATGTGTGTGTGTGTGTGTGTGTGTGTGTGTGTGTGTGTGTGTGTGTGTGTGTGTGTGTGTGTTGTCTATGTCATGACAGATGTTACAGGGTGCCTAAATTTCCTATGGGATAATAAATCCATCCATCCACCCAGCCATCCATCCACCCAGCCCGCCCCAGTGTGGTGGTGTCCTCTCATGATGTCCCTGTCTGGTGGTGTCCTCTCATGTTGTCCCTGTCTGGTGGTGTCCTCTCATGATGTCCCTGTCTGGTGGTGTCCTCTCATGATGTCCCTGTCTGGTGGTGTCCTCTCATGTTGTCCCTGTCTGGTGGTGTCCTCTCATGATGTCCCTGTCTGGTGGTGTCCTCTCACGATGTCCCTGTCTGGTGGTGTCCTCTCACGATGTCCCTGTCTGGTGGTGTCCTCTCACAATGTCCCTGTCTGGTGGTGTCCTCTCATGTTGTCCCTGTCTGGTGGTGTCCTCTCATGTTGTCCCTGTCTGGTGGTGTCCTCTCACGATGTCCCTGTCTGGTGGTGTCCTCTCACGATGTCCCTGTCTGGTGGTGTCCTCTCATGTTGTCCCTGTCTGGTGGTGTCCTCTCACGATGTCCCTGTCTGATGCTGTGAGGGCCTCAACAGACTGCAACTGTATCTGACCTAGACCCCACCCCCCTGCTGAACAGCAACATGACGCCCACTGTTACCCACAATTCCATGCTCAGGGTGTGACTTAAAAAACACCCTACTACTATTGTAAGAGTGTAATTACAAAGACGTTTCTTTCTGTGGGAGTGGATGTAATGGGGTCTGTCGCTGGGGAAATCCATAACTGGTTCCAGGAATTCTGATTGTTGGTTATCATTCACACACACACACACACACACACACACACACACAGCCTCTAATACAGCCATCAGCACAGTCACGAACAATCACCCACACACACACAGACCATTAAAACAGTGAAAGTCACTTACGCAGTAACCAATCCCCAGTAACCCCAAACACACTCACAGACACAGGTCCATACTAAAATCACAGGTCCATACTAAACTCACAGGTCAATACTAAACACACTCACAGACACATTTCCATACTAAACACACAGGTCTTTACTAAACTCACTCACAGACAGAGGTCCATGCTAAACACACTCACACACACAGGTCCATACTAAAACCACTCACAGGTCCATACTAAAACCACTCACAGGTCCATACTAAAACCACACACAGGTCCATACTAAAACTACACACAGGTCCATACTAAACATGCAGGCCTATACTAAACACTCAGGTCCATACCAAATACACTCACACACACAGTTCCATACTAAACACACTTACACACAGGTCAATACTAAACACACTGGCAGCAGTGCACATTACCTTGGCCTTAGTCTTCAGTGTACTGCCCCCTTGAGGTAAAGGTGGGAACAGCATGGCCTTGTAGAAGCCTTTGATTGTGCATGCCCCTGGCTCTGGCCCTGGGGCCCTGGGGCCCTGGGGCCGTCTCTCCAGTGGGGGACTCATTACAGTCACTGATGTGCTTTTGTGTGTTTGTGTATTTCTGTGCAGGCATCACAGCAGACAGCCCCGGGTCCTCTCGTCTCAAGCAAAGATCCCACAGGTATGTGGATTCTGTTCTGTTCTCCTCATCTGATAGAGAGTCTGGGACAGTGTTAAATAGTGGGATAGTTAGGTGTGTGTGTATGTGTGTGTGTGTGTGTGTCACTTCTGTGACATCTGTGTCTATGTTTGTGTATTCTATTTCTGTGTGTGTGTGTACACTTGTGCACATGCGCTTGTTGTGCTGTTTCTTTGTTTCAGTTTTCTGTGTGTGTGTGTGTGTGTGTGTGTGATAAAATGTTTGTCACTTTTGTTTACATGTGTCAGTTCTGCCTGTGTTTGTGTGGATGATGTTGCATGTTACACAACTGTTCTGTCTCACTTTAGTATGTGTGCATATGTATGTTAGAGTGTTTGTCTGTGTTAGGTGTGTGTGTGTGCATTATACTGTTTGTATCAGTACTGTATGGATATTTGTGTGTGCATTTTATGCTGTTGTGCTGTTTGTGTGTGTGTGTGTGTCCAGACGCGGAATACACACAGATTTGAACAGTAGCCTATGCTGCTTGTGTCAGTTCTGTGTGTATGTTTGTGTGTGTCTTTGTGTGTGTGTGTGTGTGCATGTGCATGTGTATGTTTGTGTGTGTGTGTGTGTGTGTATTTATGTGTGTTTGTGTGTGTGTGCGTGTGTATGTGTGTATGTGTGTTTGTGTGTGTGTGCGTGTGTGTGTGTGTGTGTGTGGTTGTGTGTATGTATGTGTGTTTGTGTGTGTGAGTGTTTGTGTGTGTGTGTGTATGTGTGTTTGTGTGTGTGTGTGTGTGTGTGTGTGTATTTATGTGTGTTTGTGTGTGTGTGCGTGTGTATGTGTGTATGTGTGTGCGTGTGTGTGTGTGTGTGTGTGTGTATGTGTGTGTGTGTGTGTGTGTGTGTTTGTGTGTGTGCGTGTGTTCCAGGAAAGATCCCTAACCCTGTCTAAGCTGAAAGTGCTATTGTTTCCTGGAGAAAGGCCATGTCCCTGAAACCCCTTTACTGTGCAAGCATTGTGCTGTATCTTGGAGTTAAGTGTTTACTGGGAGTGCTTCTGGAGTGCCCACTTAGGCTGAACATGTCACCATGTTGACACACTGCTTTGAGGCGTGTCCTGTAAGACACAGACATTATTCGCTACCGACACCACAGACATTGTGTTCTGCCCCTCAGGATGCTCTTATGGGGAGGTATTAATGGACAGCAGTCAGTCTTATGGGGGTATTAATGGACAGCAGTCAGTCTTATGGGGGTGTTAATGGACAGCAGTCAGATGTGGCCTTACGCCTGTCAGAGATCAGGCCTTTGTCACTGTAGGCCTGTAGAGCCACTTACACAACAATGTCTTTGTCCAGCTTCTAGAGTAATCATGATTAAACAAATGGCAAATTCCATGGTTGAGATCGATGATTAAGCTGAACTATAAACAGCCTTTTGTCATAATCAGCACTGCACAAGAAATGCTGCCCCTACATATGCAGCTGACGTTTTAATTAGCAGGTCAGGGCTGCACTGCTGCCTCGCAGGCTGTGTGTGCTGCTGACTGCTGATGCTTAGGGCCACCAGTAGCCTGACAAGCATTTGTCCAGTAGGAGGCGCTGTATTATCATGTGGGCTGACTGGTATTTGTCCAGTAGGAGGCGCTGTATTATCATGTGGGCTGACTGGTATTTGTCCAGTAGGAGGCGCTGTATTATCATGTGGGCTGATTGGGATGTTGAGCTTAAGGCCTGAAGTTTTGCAAGTAGCCTCGTGGTAAAAGTCTGTTGCTGCATTTTAATTTTTCTAAATTTACAATAACGAGAATATTTACATGTTTGGCATTCCTTGACATTTACAGTTTAAAGAGAACAGTTTTTAAGTTTTTACACATAACAGCCATGATTTTAAATGTCAAAGCATTCTGTTTTTCCAGGACCGGACAAAGGGCCCCTTCTGTTTGGCATTTGGAAATACCAATCAGGTTTTATACTTTTTTTATAGCACCACTAATTTTTTTTGTGTCTCTCGCCCTCTCTGCTAGTTTTGAGATCGACCGTCCTCCTTCAAATAAAGCTGAGCTAGTGAAAAGTGCATCTGACATCGATGCTAACCTCAGAGCAATCCTCCCCAAGGGTGAGTAGGGTCCACTGAGCTAGACCAGGCTGGGCACCGCTATGCTAATACGCTATGCTAAGCTATCTTCAATAGTGCTGTGCTAGCCTAGGCACCGCTATGCTAATACGCTATGCTAAGCTATCTTCAATAGTGCTGTGCTAGCCTAGGCACCGCTATATACGCTTTGCTAAGCTATCCTCAATAGTGCTGTGCTAGCCTAGGCACCGCTATATACGCTATGCTAAGCTATCCTCAATAGTGCTGTGCTAGCCTAGGCACTGCTATACGGTATGCAAGGCATGCTAGGCAAACACACAGACACACACACACACACACACACACACACACACACACACACACAAACATCCTCATTAGTACTATGTTAGGATAGGCTAGGCAATGCTAGGCAAACACACATACACACACACACACACACACACACAAACATCCTCATTAGTACTATGTTAGGATAGGCTAGGCAATCCATAGCTAAACTGTGCTAGGCTTTGCCAAATGTTTGAATTATCTGTCCAATCTCCATGCTATGCTAAACACAGTAACACAATGCCAAGCCACATGGCGCTGAGCAATATAATGCTGTAGTTAATTGTCTTTGCTACACAAAGGTAACCAGACCTCTGAGATGATAATGTTTCAGCCTCAAAAATTAGGGGCAAAGTGGGCTTTCGTGTTACCAGGGATAGACCATCAAAAACGAGGACCGTCCCTGGAAATCGGGGATGTCTGGTCACTCTAGACTACATGGGAATAAATGTAACCATAATATCCAAGGCTGACATCTGTCTACAAAACTATGCATTCTTGCAACACAACTAGGCTGTATTTAGCCATGCTGTAGTAGGCCAAAATGAATTATGCTAAGCTCCTCTCCTGTGTAGTCATGGGTAATCTGCTCTGCATTCTAGGAGATCAGAAGATAACTTCTTTTTCTTGTTGCTCTTTTTCAGTCTCGGAACTACGAAAGCACTTTGAAACCACAAAGTCAAGTGAATCTGAAATGAACAGGTAACCTGAAATCCTTAGAATCCAAGACTTCTGTGTAATGGCAGCTCACCTGTAGCCATCTGTGTAATGGGAGCTCACCTGTAGCCATCTGTGTGATGGCAGCTCACCTGTAGCCATCTGTGTGATGGCAGCTCACCTGTAGCCATCTGTGTAATTGGAGCTCACCTGTAGCCATCTGTGTAATGGGAGCTCACCTGTAGCCATCTGTGTAATGGCAGCTCACCTGTAGCCATCTGTGTAATGGGAGCTCACCTGTAGCCATCTGTGTAATGGCAGCTCACCTGTAGCCATCTGTGTAATGGGAGCTCACCTGTAGCCATCTGTGGAATGGGAGCTCACCTGTAGCTGTTTGGCCTATTCCCCTCTCACCTCATCTCTCCCTTCTGGCTGTTTTGCTCTTGCCTCTCCAAGGAAAGAGCGCATTGCTCGTAGGTTGGAGGGGATTGAAGCAGACAGCTCACCCGCTCTTGTCTCCAGCATGCAACACGTCCCTGGGCTGGTGACCAATCGGCTGTTGGAGGAGGATACACCCCGGTACATGCGGGCATCAGACCCGTGTGACCCAGGAGGTATGGCTTAATTATGGGAGTATTATGGGATTTTTTTAAATGTAAGATTTATTATTGACATTTGTCAGCCTTTATGGACAAGACAGTAAAGAGCAGACACGAAGTGAGTGGTTAATCCCTGCAGCATAGGGTGAGAGTGGGAGATACCTACAGCATAGGGTAGGATTGGGAGATGCCCGCAACATGCCGTGAGATTGGGTGATGCCTGCAGCATAGGATGGGATTGGAGATCCCAGATAGGATGATTGGTGATGCCTGCAGCAGAGGTGGATGGGATGCTGCAACAGAGGTGATGGGGATGCTGCAGCAGAGGTGGATGGGGATGCCTGCACAGAGGTGGAAGTGTTCGCAGGATCTGCTAATCGTAGAGAGGAATGCTACACTACGCTGAAATCGCCAAGTTTGATATGCAGTGTGTCATATTTAAATTAAGAGATCATGAGATATATCACTGAGATGAATGGGTGTGAGAGAGATGCAGGCCTGTATTAATTATTATTTTTATTTAAATTCAAAGCTAATTTTCTTGTGAACTGTGCAAGTAACACCATTGAAACGCTCTGGTTGTGCAGTAACACCATTGAAACACCATTGAAAAGCTCAGGCTGTGCAGTGGCTCCAGGGCAGGGTGTTGGTTACACATCCCACCAAGGCCCCCAAAGGCCTCCTTTCCACCACATGTCCCCATAGAGTCAATAGAACCTCACGGTTATCCACCCCTCTCTTCTATGAGGCGCGTTGCAGGCAGAGAGGAAGTGGAGGCTCAGCGCAGGTCTAGCATAGACTACCATAGAAGAGAACCTCAAAGAGATGACAACCACTGGAGGGAACCTCAAGAAGACTTACAACAGAGAGAACCTCAACAAGGCTACTGTAGGAAAGAACCTCAGCAAGAATATGATCTGAGGTCCGAAACTCAACGATGTGCAGTAACACCATTGAAAAGCTCAGGTTGTGCACTTTCATGTGATATCTATCAGCGTGACACGAGTAATCTAGTAGAGAAGAGAAGAATGGACTGCTGAAGGCAGTTGATCTAAATTTGTTGGGTGAAAGACGGACCTGGTTAAATGATTTCTAAAAACTGCCCTCTGATTGTGAAGTTAGCAAGCCCAGTAATCACATAAGTGTTTTTCTTTAAACAATAAATGAAGACGAGGGGAAAAATACATAGATTTTACTTCTCTACCTTCCTCTCTTCCTTCCCTTCCTGATCCCTCTGTCTCCCTTCCTTCCTTGTTTACTCCTTATATTCTCTCCCACAGTGCGCCGTTACCCTGGTGATGAGCCTCAGGGTACCACCACAGAACGTCAGTCTCGTGCTCGGAACCGGGGGGAGCCCGCAGGTTCATCTCAGCAAGGGAGTATGCAGCAGGGTGTTCCACTGGACACGGTTCCAGCTCTCGTCGGGAGCACCAAAGCCGAGAGGATCGCCCGGTACAAGGCAGAACGACGACGGCAACTCTCAGAGCGCTACGGACTTCTCCTAGACCAGGAGGCAGAGACAGAGCGTCATGCACGCCAGTTGCGTTCACGGCGGGAGGGGAGGAGCCAAGCCCAGGAGGAAGACGAGACGAGTAGTCTTGGCGACAACAGGAATCGTGCGCAGTACAGCCAATCAGGTGTGGGGCGGGTCTTCATGTCGTCCAATCCTGATGCCATGCCAGCAGAGCCACTCCCAGCTGATAAAGGGAGGCGGGACTCGTTCTCAGAGCGTGAGCGTGCGCATAACGCGGAGAATCACAGGCGCGGAAGCCGCACACGGCAGCAGCCACCAGAGGATGCCCCAGTTCCCATGGAAACTGCTGTGGGCAGAGGGGTGGTGGCTGTGCCCAGCTCTCCGCGCACAGCCAGGCGGGCATCGCTGCCCTCCGCACGTCACGGCATCTCCCCTGGCGACCTGTTCATCGAGCAGCAGGCTCATAACATCCTTAACAGACAGGGGTGAGTTTAACATCACAACATCATCAACATATATCAGTGAGTTTCATAACATCTCTCAACATACAGGGGTGAGCTTAACATCACATCATCATCAGCAGACAGGGGTGAGTTTACTGTCACTACATAATCAACATATGTCATTGAGTTTCATAACATCACAACATCATTAACAGACAAGGGTGAGTTTTTCATCACAACATCCTCCACAGACGGGTGATTTTAACATTACATCATCATTAGCATGCAATGAGTTTTATAACATCCTCAGCAGACTGGAGCGAGTTTAACATCACAACATCATCAACAGACAGGTGAGTTTAACATCACAACAATGCAACATGCATTAATAAGTTTCACAACATCCTCAACAAATGGGTGAGTTTAACATCACATCAACAGACAGGGGTGAGTTTAACATCACACCATCCTCCACAGACAGGGGTGAGTTTAACATCACACCATCCTCCACAATTAGGGGTGAGTTTAACATCACACCATCCTCCACAGTTAGGGGTGAGTTTAACATCACACCATCCTCCACAGACAGGGGTGAGTTTAACATCACACCATCCTCCACAGTTAGGGGTGAGTTTAACATCACACCATCCTCCACAGTTAGGGGTGAGTTTAACATCACAACATCATCAACAGACAGGGGTGAGTTTAACATCACAACATCATCAACAGACAGGGGTGAGTTTAACATCACACCATCCTCCACAGTTAGGGGTGATTTTAATATCACAACATCATCAACAGACAGGGGTGAGTTTAACATCACACCATCCTCCACAGTTAGGGGTGAGTTTAACATCACAACATCATCAACAGACAGGGGTGAGTTTAACATCACACCATCCTCCACAGTTAGGGGTGAGTTTAATATCACAACATCATCAACATATGTCTCTGTAGATAGTGTAGTACAGCATCTTTGACAGTAGCAAGTTTGACATCACAGCATCTACATGCAGGTGGGAGTTTAACATCACATCAATAATACATTGTTGAGCTGAACAAACTCCTCTGCAGTATGACCTGAGTTTAACATCGCAACATTATGCAGGAGGAATCAAGTTTTCAGTCATAAAACTAATGTGTATGTACATAGTAGTATTGGTAGTCATGTTATAAACAGCCTTGGATGACTGAGCATGTAATGTTTACAGGCACACACACACACACACACACACACACACACACACACACACACACACACACACACACACACACAGTGTCACAGCAAACACACATCTCTTTTTGACACTGAGTCACGGCCTCTTAACCTGTGCCGTTGTCCTGTAGCGTGGTGACTCTGTCCCAGAGTGACTGGGGTGTGGCTCCAGACATCGACACACACTCCATCAACTGGCCCTCCAGGTACTGAGAGTGGCGTGTGTGTCTGTGTGTGTGTGCGCTTGTATGTGTGTGTTGGGTAGAGAGAAGGACCTTAAAATTGCTGTTGTTCCCTGAAGCCCACCTAACCTTTTCAAACATGGCTTATTCAAACTTGGTTCTGTCACATACATACACACACACACACACACACACATACGGTGGCAATCAGTAACACATACTTACACTGCTGTCTCTTTCTGAACACACATACACACACACACACACACACACACACGTCCGTCTCTAACTGCACCATGCCCTCCTCACTTTGGTAACAGAATGGCTGGCTGGATTAAGAGAGATATATGTGAGTGAGGGCCCTATCATACCGCGGCGCACTGTGCATTCGCAACATGCGCATGGTGTCATTACTATTCTGTGTCAGCGCATCGTTCATTTTTTCCGGCAAAAAATCACGTTGTCTAGATAGCAGATGACACTGCGCTGTCATGGGTGTGTCAGCAAAAAGAAGAGGTGTGGTCTGGCGCAAAGCGTGCCAGATGCTATTATAAGGACGCAAAAATTAAATCCTCCATTGACCAACAAAACCCTGGTCGGTCGTCGGTTGCGCATTGCTGAAAAGCTATTTTAGGGGCGCACAGTGCTTTGGGATATGAAAGCGTGCACAATGCGCACACACCCTGCTTCTCTCATCAGCAGGAGCGCGCAGCAGGGTTTATACAAAAGTTTTTTATGTGGAGAAAAAAGTTATGGGGTCCCTGGAAATATGAAATATAAATGTACCTCACATATATCACATATCACATAATTTGCGTTGAAAGCTTTTGTTTCCCCTGTCGTTTCGGATGTTCTTTTTTTGCCAAAGGCGGAGGACACAACTGAGGATATTTCCTCCCATACTTCCTTGACCCGTGGAGGTTTGGGAGGATTCTTTCCATCCCCGAAGAAAACCTGTTCACGCTCTTTTACCTCACGCACTAGCAGATCGGTCTCCTCCATCAAAAAACGCTCCTGTCTTCCGGGTAAATTCGCCATCGTAATAGCAACACACCATGGAAAATGCGCCGCTGGCTTTTAAAGGGAATGAGAGTATAAATCCTGATTGGTTAATTGTATGTTACGCCCAAAACACACCCATGACCAACCCTTTTGAACCATGCATCTGGCGCAATGTTCGCTTTTCCCGCTGTCAAAATACCAAATTGTGTCGGGCATGCCCCCAAAGCAACTTGCGCGACAGACTTTAGACAATGCGCATATGATCGTGAAAATAGAGCCCTGAGTGTGTGTGTGTGTGTGTGTGTGTGTGTGTGTATGGATACACTGAATGACTGAATGGTGTTCTTTCATGATGGAGTAACCCAGCTGACAGAGTAACTCACCTGACAGAGTGATCCTGCTGACTGAGTAACAACTTCCTGTGTTTAGCTAATGTGACATTAACGTGGCGAGGGGGCAGAAGGGAGGGTGGATGGGGGTGGAAGGAGCGAAAGGTGGTGGTGGTGGTGGTGGTGGTGGTGGTGGGTTGAGGTGAATTTGGAGGGGTGGAAGGGAGGGAAAAAAATAGTAACACCCCCCCCCCCGCCAAGAAGCTGGTGTGTTAAGACACTGGTCCTTGTCAGATCTGTTAAAGTGTCTTAGATCAAGCTGAGTTTTACTCATTTACTCTTTCTACAGTTAGTTTCACTGCTGTTAGGTCTCATAGACAGTTTTCTTTGTGTGTGTGTGTGTGTGTGTGTGTGTGTGTGTGTTAGGGCAGGGTAATTAATCAAAAAAAATTATCAAACTGACAGTTGTAATGGGAAACACTATTCAAGCACATGACTATTAATCGTTATTTATTATTTATCCTGTTTATGTTCTGTGCATTCCACTGTGTGTGTTGTTATATGATTCTGCTCAGTCCAGTCAATTAAAGATGATTTTAATTTAAAGTTCTATCGCCCAGCTCTAATTGTGATAAAAATCGATATCGGTCAATATGGAAAAATGTGGTTGCTCTGGCTGTGGGTGTGTGTGTATGCGTGCGTGCGTGTGGCTGCTCTGGCTGTGTGTGTGTGTGTGTGTGTGTGTGTGTGTGTGTGTGTGTGTGTGTGTGTGTGTGTGTGTGTGTGTGTGTGTGTGTGTGTTAAAGACCTTCTTTTATTCCCCTGTGAAGAATCCGATTCCGGGAGAGGCAGGTGAGAGACGATCGGGGCTCAGACACCGGCTCAGACCCCCCAGGACCGCGACGACACCCCACCGTTATCCCTACGTACCTGGCACCCCGCTCCGAATCTCATGGGGGTTACCAGCGCTCCCCCAGTGCTGAACGCTCCGTTCACCAGCGCCCCCGAAGTGCAGAGCGCCCGAGCTACCAGAGAAACCCAAGTTGCGAAACCCCAAACTATCAGCGCACAGGCAGTGCTGAGCCCCCAAACTATCAGCGCACAGGCAGTGCTGAACCCCCAAACTATCAGCGCACAGGCAGTGCTGAGCCCCCAAGATACCCCTACCATCCTGCTGCTGACAGTCCACGTTACCCATGTGCACCAAGCTATGAATCGCCAAGCTACCAGCGCACCCCGAGTGCAGAACCCCCACATTACCAACGCACGTCCAGCGCAGAGCCGCCAGTCTACCACCAGCACGGTGCCAACACAGAACCCCCTGGCCACCATGGCGCCATCGGGCACCCACCAGTGTACGGGCACACCCCTGCCTATCGAGATGCCCATCCACCTCCTGCCCCGGCCAACAGAGACCTTCAGAGACCCCCCTCTGGTCTCCAGCAGCAGCAGCAACCTCCGTACAGCATGACCAAGCCCTCAGATCCCCACTCCAGCCCTTATAAGCCCACTCCTGCTCAGCCCTCAGAACCTCACTTTATCACATATAAACACCCTCCTGCTCAGGCTTCTGGCTACGCACCCCAGCCTCCAGCGCAGGGTGTTGGTTACACACCCCACCATGGCCCCCCAAAGGCTTCCTTTCCACCACATGTCCCCATAGAGTCAATAGAACCTCACGGTTATCCACCCCTCTCTTCTATGAGGCGCGTTGCAGGCAGAGAGGAAGTGGAGGCTCAGCGCAGGTCTAGCATAGACTACCATCGAAGAGAACCTCAAAGAGATGACAACCACTGGAGGGAACCTCAAGAAGACTTACAACAGAGAGAACCTCAACAAGGCTACTGTAGGAAAGAACCTCAGCAAGAATATGATCTGAGGTCCGAAACTCAACGATATAACTATCAGAGGAGGGATCTTCAGCAAGAAGACTTAAAGAGGAGGGAACCTAGGAAAGATTTCCAACAGAGGCAACTACAAAGAGAAGACTACCACAAGAGTGAACATCAGCAACAAGAGCATCCAAGGAAGGAACTTCAACAAGTGGACTACCAGAGGAGGGAATCTCAAAGTGGTGAGATCCCCAGAGAAGAACCTCAGAGGAGGGAACCTCAAAGAGGTGAGATCCCTAGAGAAGCATCTCAGAGGAGGGAACCTCAAAGAGGTGAGATCCCCAGAGAAGAAACTCAGGGGAGAGAACCTCAAAGAGACAAGATCCCAAGAGAGGAACTTGAGAGGAGAGAACCTCAAAGAGGTGAGATCCCCAGAGAAGAACCTCAGAGGAGGGAACGTCAAAGAGGTGAGATCCCCAGAGAAGAACCTGAAACGAGGGAACCTCAAGGAGGTGAGAGAGAAGGCCTCCAAAGGGATCACTATGAGGGAGACACTCAAAGAGGCTTGACTCAAAGAGTGGAGGACGTTCAGAGAATAGATGTCCACAGAGGGGACTATCAAACATGGGGCCCTCAGAGGCCAAAGCCACAATGGACAGACATCTCAAAAGAGGATTACCAGAGAGAACCCTCAAGACGAGAACCTCAAAGATCAGAACCCCGAAGAGGGCAGGTCCTAGCAACAGAGTCTCTGGAGGGAGAACATCAGAAAAGGGAAGTCCTTAGAGAGCCTCATAGAGTGGAACATCCTCATGGAGAGTCTCAGAGAGAACCCCTGATAGGAGAACCACAGCGAGGGGGATCTTACAGAGAACCAGAAAGAGGAGAACCGCAGCGAAGGGGATCTTATCAAGAACCACAGAGAGAAGAAAATCAGAGAGAACCTCAAAAAGGGGAACCTCAGCAAGGGGCCCAAGCTGAGAAGCACACAGAAGGCCTCCTCCGAAGCCGGAAGGCAGTCCTCCCTTCCGAAATCCGTCGTCGTGAGAGAAGCACTGAGGATCCTACACGTTGTCATGGAGATGAACCAGGGAGTCCAAGGATGGGACGGTCAGATGAGGCAGAAGGCCATGGCCGGAGGAGGAGGATTAGCCAATCAGATGATGGGGAAGGGCATGTTCGGAGGAGGCGGATCAGCCAAACGGATGAAAAGGAGGCACCAATGAGGAGGAGGAGAATCAGCCAATCAGAAGAGGACTGGGAGATACGAGACCGTGGGCAGCCTCTGGCCGGTCAGGACACCAGGGATGAAACGCCAATGGATATGACACCCCCTCAACCCCAACCAGCCAATGAGCTGCCTCCTGACTCCCAGAGAAGCCCCGCCTCCCCGCCAGGGAGAGAGCGGCGGACTGGTGGGGATTTGAGGCCAAAGGTCCGCATGCGTTCCATGTCGGACATTGGCGTGACTCAACGCTCAGCCGTGTTTCGAAGCCTGGAGCGGGCTGCCAGCCGAGAGGCAGCCAAGGCAGGGCCTGTTGCCAGGGAAACTGGTGGAGTGGCCAATGGTGAGGTGGGAGGATTGGATACCCGAGTCTCTGTGGCAAAGCTGAGACACTCGTACCTGGAGAACGCCTCCGGCCGTCGCCCTGAGCTGTAGGTGGAGCGGCATGACCGAAATGCTGAGTCATTCTACAGATGGTGATTCAGCGCAGCATGCAGGAATGCAGTCATGCTTGGGATCTTGATGCTGCCCGGCATGTGGACATGCTAATGAGAAAGACATTGGCGTAGCATACTACTGTGCAACACGGCATGCTTTGTTTTGTTTTGATGTATATTTGTTTCATGTCAATTAACATGCTAATTAACCAAATTAAATAAAGAGAGAGTTTTATAACATGCTAATTAACCAAAGTACATGAAGAGTGTATTTATTACTCCATACTCACAAGTGAATGTGAGTGAGTAAATCTGACCTAGATGATGGTAACACTAACACTCAGTGCACTTGCGTGGACGATTACATGGGTGTGTGGTGTGTGTCTGTGTGTAATCCCAGGTGGGATCCGAATTAGTCTTGGGTTATATTTAAATCCAGCTGTGTTTGCTGTGGCAATCCTAATCTGCAGGCGAATAGTTTGGTGAAGACTAACAATCATCATGGTAACTTCTCTTCTCTTCTCTTCTCTTCTCTTCACATTTCACATCCCTCTTGATCGCTGTCTGGTCTTCCTTCTGTCCCTCCTCCTCCCACTAGAGATGGAAAGGCAGACACAGTGGTGGAGGGTGAGATGTTGGCCACTGATTTGGAGAGAGGTGCTCGTCGACCTCGCCGATACATCACCCCGGGAGACGACAGGAAGTCCTCGGAGAGGTTCCACACTCAACCAATCACCTCCGCTGAACGCCTGGAGTCTGACAGGTATGGCAGGAAATGATGTCATGGTTGGGTTTCACAGTATGCCCATCTGATCTGGCTCTCATGTGGTTCTTCTCAGGACCTTTTTGGACTGTTTTGAAGTAAGCTGCTGTTGTAGTGTTTACTAACTAGTACTGTTACTGATCACCACTCTTGTGAGTGTGTGTGTGTGTGTGTGTGTGTTGGGGGGGGGGGGGGCAGACTTTCAGACATCCTTGTGAGATGGTCAGCGTTTGCTTTATTTGTAGATATGTTAACAAGGTTAAAGTTTTGTGAAATAGGGTGTTTTCACACTTGGACCCTTTCAGCCTCAAAGCGTACTCAGACTGTATTTTTTGTGCATGTGTGAACACCAACTGTACTGAAGTGGTCTCAGTGTGGTCTGCTATAAAGTCTGCGGTATGGTTCACTTTGTGAACAGTGTGAACATAAAACGCTCCAGGTTGACTTCCCCTTCTTTACATTGTGTCTTCTCCTTGTTGGCTTGCTGTTGTGGTGTCACTTGCTCCTGGACAGCCTAGCCGCCAACATGCTATTTATCATTTTGATCGTCCTGGGTGATGATAAAACTGCGGACCTGAAACATACAGACAAACAAATGTGTTCTTCGTATGTTTAGAATTTCTCCTAGGCTACATAACAAGACAGAATTGCTCACACAGCGCTGAGTGTATTTTTGTCACATCCAAGACCATAATGCTACCAAACTAACATGTTTTTCTGATGTAAATAAGTATTTGCTGTAGGCCTATTCAATAGTATCCCACAGGTTATAAAAAAATAATACTATACTTGCCTGTGTTCTTTCACATTTATAATGCTGCAAATGTGTGAATGGAAAGAAAACTGAGTTCTCATCAGAGCCATCAAATAAATAGACATGTGAACTGAGTTCTTTTTGTTTGGGTTCACTTTTTGGTGCACCTGTAGAGGACTGAGGTCGGTTCACTTATAGGCCACTAGATGTGAAAAGGCCCTTAGTTGTGTAGAGTAATTGAAACAGTAATATACACTATCATTTTATTTTGGTGGAGTATTTCTTTGCTTGCTTTTCTTATGTTTCAGGATCTTGAGTGTAAGTAAAGTGTGTGTGTGTGTGTGTGTGTGTGTGTGTGCGCGTGCGCGTGTGTGTGTGTTTCTCCAGGTCCCGGTTGAGTCCCACTCAACTCCAGAATAATGAAGGTGAGCTCCTCAGTGCCCTCATTCCCCTGTCCCCCATCCCCCTCTGTCTGCTAATAGTCACACCTAACACAGTTAAGATGGAGCTTGACTCATTTCTGAGGGCGATGCTTTCAGCTCTTCATGTTGTTCAATCTGTCCTATGTGCAATGTCAGCAATGGTACACCTCCAAACAACCTCCAAACGCAATATTGGGACAGTTTTGGTTGATAACTGTTAGCTTCGTTAGTTTGCAAACTTGCTACCCTAATTCATCACCAGTGTAAATGTAGCTAACTTTAGCTTGCTAAACTGAGCTAATCAGGCTGGCCATTGGAGGAGGTAAAATGAGGAGTCCACTCGTGACGCTTATGTCAGTGTTACTGCAGGCAAACAGGTCATCAGACACATCATCTCATATGTATTTTCTTTAGTTTTACTTCTAACTGATCTATTATAGTTAAGCAGTCTTCTCCAACTACAGCAGTGCTTCACCACTCTCTTGCGTGATATATCAACCACTACTACTTAACTACTCACCCTCAATGTTCCCCCATGCCAGCCCTGCACTCACATTTTGATAGCGTTAACCAGACTTGCCGACTGTGTCTATCTCTCCTCCTCTTCTCCCCCTCTCCCCCCCTCCCCTGATCTCTCCTCCTCCTCCCTCCCCCCCCCCCCCCCCCCCCGATCTCTCCATCTCTTCTCCTCCTCTTCTCCCCTCTGATCTCTCCTAGTCTCCTCTCTCTCTCCCCTGCTCTCCTCCTCTTCTCCTCCCCCTCTCCCCTCTTAGTACCAGTAACCCCGGTCTGCAGCTGGGCAGTGCCAGTGTTGTCTGCAGCTGGGCAGTGCCAGTGTTGTCTGCAGCTGGGCAGTGCCAGTGTGTCTGCAGCTGGGCAGTGCAGTGTTGTCTGCAGCTGGGCAGTGCCAGTGGTGTTTGCACTGTGTCAGACAGATGGTTGATGGGAAGTTGCCCTGTCTCTCCCATTGGTCCTGAGCGGATGGGAAGCCCCACTGCTCTTCCCTGCACCCCCCCAGCCTTAGTCTTGTTAGCATCTCTGGGCTGCTGAAGATTTTGCATAGTAGTGCAACTTTTCCACACACATACAGACAACACAGATGGAACAGAATGTGCTGTGGTGTCTGAGGTCGCTGTGTGTGTGTGTGTGTGTGTGTGTGTGTGTGTGTGTGTGTGTGTGTGTGTGTGTGTGCGCGAGAAAGAGATGGTACACTTATACTTTTGTCTTTTTCTGGTTTATATTTTCCCAGAAGACGAGGAGAAATTAGATGAGAGAGCAAAAATGAGTGTGGCTGCAAAGAGGTCCCTCTTCAGGGTACACAATCACACACACACTCTAACGCACACTTACATACACACACTCTAACACATGCTTGCTCACACACATTTACACACACACATTTACACTCTTACACAAGAATGCTTACACATTTACACACACTTAAACACATATACTAACACACACTCTTGCACACACTTCCACACGCATGCTTACACACACTTACACACGCATGCTTACACACAATTACTCTCAAATATACTAATGCATGCGATGTATGCATGTCATTACATAATGTAACAAACATTGAGGAAGTGTGTGTGTGTGTGTGTGTGTGTCTGTGTGTAGGAGTTGGAGAGGAATGCTGAAGGTGCTGTCCCTAAGCCTCGGTCCCGTAACGTAGCCGTGGAGCGGCGTTTCCGCCGAGCCCTGGAACGCTCACACACCCAGCCTGTCACCCCACAGGAAATGGTCATCGCCACCACGTAGGTCACGTCCCTTGAGCGCCTCTGTCATTCTTCTCTCTCTGCCCTTTGTTCCTTTACTCCCCCTCTTCATTTGTTCATTCTTTTTCTCATTTGACTTCTTTCTCTCTCTCCCTCTCTCCTTTTCTCTCTCTCTTGTTCCTTCTTATCTCTTCCACCTCTGTCTTCTCTCTCCCTCACTCTTCTGTCTTTCTCTTTCTCCATGTTTCTCTCTTTCTCTCTATGTCTCTTTCTTGTTACTCGCTCTGTCTGTCTCCATCTCCGTCTCTCTCTCTCTCTGTCTCTCTTTCTCCATTTCTCTCACTCTCTGTCTCTCTCTATGTGTCTCTCTCTTCCTCCCTTCATCTCTCTCTACCTCTCTCTCTCCATGTGTCTCTCTCTGTATGTCCCTCTCTCTCCCTCTCTCTCTCTATGTCTCTCTCTCTCTCTGTCTGTCTCTCTCTCTCTCTCTTTCTCTCACTATGTCTCTCTCTCTCTCTCTCTCTCTCTCTTCCTCCATCTCCCACTTTTACTTTATCCTTTTGCTTCCTCTGGCTCCTGTTGCCATGGTAACATCTGCCCCCCCCCCCCCCCCCATACCTTCACAACATCCCCATGCGTCCCCGTTTCCATGGCACCCTGCTTGTTGCCGTGACGCTCTCTCCTCCTTGTTGCTGAGTAAAGGTGCGCTGCAGCACCAGTGCCACTGGTCCCTGTGCAGACTACACTACCCAGAATCCCTAGCCCTGCTCTTGTCAGCACCACCACAACCAGCCTCAGGTACACGCCGGTCTGTGTGTGTATGTGCAACTAGCATGCACCGCAGCAAGGTGTGGTATGATGTTGAAGTATCTGCAACCGTGTGTGTGCGTGTGTGCGTGTGTGTGTGCGTGCGTGTGTGTGTGCGTGCGTGTGTTTGTGCGTGTGTACGTGCATATGTGCGTGTGTGCGTGCGTGTGTGTGCGCGCGTGTGTGTGCGTGCGTGTGTCCGTGTGTGTGCGTGCGTGCGTGCGTGCGTGCGTGCGTGAGTGTGCGTGCGTGAGTGCGTGCGTGAGTGCGTGCGTGTGTGTGTGCGTGTGTGTGTGCGTGTGTGTGTGTGTGTGTGCGTCCGTGTGTGCGTGCGTGTGTGTGTGCGTGTGTGTGTGTGCGTGTGTGTGTGTGCGTGCTACTCACTGAGGGGGTCGGTGTTCCATGTTGTTGGGGAGGCAGCATGTGATGGCCTGTGGAATCTTGTGCTTTCTTTTGGCCCCCTCTGCTGGTACAGTTGTGTAAGCGCAACTGCAGGCCAACCCCTTTGTCTTCACACACACACTCTCGCATCCTGCACCCAGCACTCAGTCTCTGCGGCCTGCTCAGTGACTGACTCAGTGTGTGTGTGTGTGTGTGTGTGTGTGTGTGTGTGTGTGTGTGTGTGGTACTGCCATGAAGGACAGAGATTCCAGTAAACTGACATTTACTTACTACTTA
This sequence comes from Tenualosa ilisha, assembly GCA_015244755.2. Classification (NCBI taxonomy): domain Eukaryota; kingdom Metazoa; phylum Chordata; class Actinopteri; order Clupeiformes; family Clupeidae; genus Tenualosa; species Tenualosa ilisha. The sequence goes on from PYXC01001084.1 coordinate 214,830, forward strand.
CAAGTTAGTTTTACAATGATGCCCAAAAGTGGACAAGATCAATGTGTGTGTGTGTGTGTGTTTTTCAGCCTACAAGCTTCTTCAGCTCAGGGGTCGGCCTTAAAGGAACAAGATAAAGAGGCCCCGCCCAGAGAGGTGGTCCCAGGTGCGGGTGAGGTGGAGCCAGAGGAACCTGACCAATCAACTCTCAGCCTTGCTGAGAAGATGGCGCTTTTCAACCGCTTGTCACAAGCTGGAGCCCGCCCCCCTGATGCCAAGGCCCGTCGTGGACACGCCCGCTTCCAGACTCAGCCAATCACACAGGAGGAGGTGCTGAAGGTGAGGAAATGAAACCAGGAAGTTGATGATGATGATGATGATGATTCTTCAATGGAGGAAAACACACTCACACACACACACACACACACACACACACCAAGGAGAGGGGCATGTGGAGAGTTAGCGCTCTCTACTTCCTGTTCTGTGAGTCACACCTTCCTGTCTCTAACAGGAACTAGAGCAGGAAGGTCCACCTACTCCTGTGATTGACAGCTCTTTAGAGCAACCACTGGGAGAGCAAGTAAGACTTAATGCCCACGGTGCCATCCTGCAGCTTCAGATCGAAAAGATCGAAGAGCAGCATGAACGGATGTTGAGATTGGCTGACTGGTGCCAGCTGAAGCAGTCTGATTGGCTGGTTGTGTTGTTCATTAACTTCTGCTGTGGCATTCTGACATGTGCATACTGTTAAGAGGATGTGTGTGTGTGTGTGTGTGTGTGTGTGTGTGAGAGAGAGAGAGAGAGAGAGAGACATGTGTCCTGGGATAAGGGCTGCATAGCGCCATGGTTACACAAGTAGTCATAGAAACATGTCAAGAGGAGAGTGTGTGTGTGTGTGTGTGTGTATGTGTGTGAGTGTGTGTGAAGGTGGGGTGGGGGGTGGGGGGGACATGATGCAGGGTGGGACCAGGAGTGTGTTGACTGAATTGGGTCGTGTGTGTGTGTGTGTTTCTGGTTGACCCTAGGCTTTTGTGTGTGTATGTGTGTGTGTGTGTGTGTGTGTGTGTGTGTGTGTGTGTGTGTGTGTGTGTGTGTGTGTGTGGCAGCTGCTGCCCCTAGATTTTAGGATTAGTAACTCCGAGCATCTTTTATCAACAGTAAACCAGAACTGACACTTTAAAAAATATATATATATATACATATATATTTTTTTTTATACAGACACACAACTAATGTGTACATATTCAAGCACAGACACGCACACACACACAGACGCGCACACACACACACACAGAGAGCTGAGAGTCATATTTCTCTTCCATTGCATGAGTGTGTGTCTATGTATTTGCAGTTGTGTTTGTGTGTCATGGCCTGTAATGCATTTGCATGTCTGATGTGCTTAATGTGTGTGTGGTGTGTGTGTGTGTGTGTGTGTGCACCTGTTGTTCTTTGCAGATGTTTATGTATCTGTAACTGTGTAGGTGTGTGTGTGTGTGTGTGTGTGTGACTTGCATTGATGTTGGCATTTCTTGTGTCCTCAACGTCCTTTTGTTTCTGACCCATTTCCCCCTCTCTTTCTTTTTTCTTTTTCTTTCCATCTCTACCTCTCCCTTCTTCCTCTCTCCCCCTCCCTCTCCCCCCTCTCATCCAGATAAAGCTGGAGCCTCTCTCAGCATGTCTGGTGCGCTCCGTTGCTGTGGCCAGCTCCCAGGCTGCTGTTGCCACGGTACCTGCTGCATCCACAGCCACAGCCAGCGACGCCCTCCCCGAGAAGCCACCGCTGCCGTCGCACAGCCCGCCCACTCAGCCATCAGCCAATGAGAGAGTAGGACTGCTCATTCAGGCAAAAACACGACTGTTTTGGTCAATACAGAGGTCACCATTATTTGATATAACTATGCAGTTCTGTGTGGTTTCATTACAGACCACGCAGATAGACTAGAGCTGCTACAAAAACAATGGATGTAATATTTCTGAAGGATGCATAAAGTGAACTATCTTATTCATACGTGCAACATCAGTGCAGAGATGGAAATGTGGAGTGCAGAGAAAGAAGCTGGATGTGTAGGAGAGGAGGGGAGAGTTTGTGCTCTGCTGTGTGTGTGTGTGTGTGTGTGTGTGTGTGTGTGTGTGTGTGGCCTCCTGCTGCTGATGCCAGGCTGACATGTGTGTTTGATGAATTGAATTTCCCAGCCCTGGGAGAGAGGAGGAGTCCGCTACTTCAGCCTGTCTGACAGCACAGACGGCCAATCAGATCAACAACCCTCCGATGAGCAGAGGAGAGGCGGAGCCAGGGAGGAGGGAGAATGGAGGGGCAAGCAGCCGCCACTTGACGAAGGAGAGGAGACACGCACACACACACACTCTCCTCCTGGTCCCCGTACACACACACACACACACTCTGCCCCTCTGCCACCGGGTAAGACAGAGCCGGAGCAGCAAAGCCAGAGGGAGGCTGAACGAGAGGCAGAGAGAGAGAAAGAGAGGGAGAGAGAGAGGGAGTGGGAGAGGGAGAGGGGACTGGCCAAAGAGAGGGACAGAGAGAAGGAGAGAGAGCGGGAACTACAGAGGGAACGAGAGAGGGAGAGAGAGCTCACCAGGCAGAGGGAGAGAGAGCAAGAACTCGCAAGAGAGAGAGAACGAGAGCAAGAGAGGGCAAGGGAGAGAGAGAGAGAAAGAGAACGAGAGCAAG